>AWOL01S0007859.1:0-271431 GCA_000715115.1 Nicotiana otophora
TTTGATTTGAACTCTTTAAATGGAGGTTTTATGTTAAATAACCTTGAATTTATCTTTGAAATGTAAATATTGGTTTGTTTTGGGAATGAGTCGGCTTGCCTAGTTCCATGATAGGCGCCATCACGACAGAGGTTAGTTTGGGTAGTGACAACCAACTTGTCACGACCCAAAATCCTAACCTATCGTGATGGCGCCTATCTTGATACTAGGCAAGCCGATAATCTCGATAAACCACAATTTCTCTTAAGTTTGAAAATACAATAATTAAATACATATGAAATCCCACAAATACTGATACGAACACTCCCCAAAATCAGGTGTCACTGAGTACATGAGTATCTAATTTGAATACAAGTCTGTAAAAGCATGGTCTATAATAGTCTAAGACCAAAATACAGTAATAAGGAGATAGGGAAGGAGAGACAAGGTCTGCGGAACACGGAAGCTACCTCAAAATATCCTAAAAATTAACTGCGTGAAAGGATCAACACCCGCTATGTCCGAGAACACATGGATCTTCACACGAAGTACAGGGTGTAGTATGAGTACATCCAACTCAGCAAGTAACTATAATAACTAAGGAGCTGAAGATAATGACGAGCTACATAGTTATAGTTCACTTTCAGTAATTCCAGCAAAGAATAGACATGCTTTCAAATCCGACAGTTTAAGTCAAATCAATTTTATACAGTTCAAGTTCATGTAATCCGGATATGAAATCTTTCAGAGAATTCACAACAATGACAGATAGAAAACCAAGTGCAACAACAAATGCAAAGTAAGTACAGTATCTCAGGCAACAGTCACTCAACTCATCACAACGGCTCAACCACTCGGCTCTTAGCCCTCAGCACTCACACTCAGTGGGTACCCGCGCTCACTGAGGGTGTACAGACTCCGGAGGGGTTCCTACAGTCCAAGCGCTATAATCTGCACGGACAACTCACGTGCCATAATATAAATACCTGGATCCGCACAGCCAACTCACGTATTATAGTATAATATAAGGATCCGCACGGACAACTCACGTGCTATAGTATAATATAAGGATCCACATGGATAACTCACATTCTATAATAATATATCTCACAATCAGGCCCCCGGCCTTGCTCAATCATAAATCTCTCCAGTCTCTTGGGCTCTCAGAAAGCATGAAAATCAGCCCAAACAACAATGAACAATAGAGACTGAGATAAACTAATCAAGTAAAATGTGACTGAGTACAAACAATAATTAAGCAAATAGTTCAACATGTACACGACCTTTGTGGGTCCCAACAGTACCAATATATAGCCTAAACATGATTTTTAGTCAAATTTTCACAACATATAGAGAGCACATAGCTAACAACAAGTTATTCAACTTTATAGTCACACGGGGTGGATCAAGTCACAATTCCCTCGGGTGCACGCCCACACGCCCGTCACCTAGCATGTGCGTCACCTCCAAAGTAATCACATGATACCAAATTTCGGGGTTTCATACCCTCAGGTTCAGATTTAAAACTGTTACTTACCTCAAACCGTGAATTTTTATTTCGCTGAGCCCTTGCCTCGTGAATTACACCTCGAATCTAGCCATAAATAATGCATTTCAGTCAATAAAATTTATTGGAATTAATTCCATATGAAAATACAATTTTCCCATAAAAATCCAAACTTTAGCTCAAAAATGGTCCGTGGGGCCCACATTTCAGAACGCGACAAAAGTTACAAAATCTGAAAGTTCATTCAACAACGAGTCTAACCATACTAATTTTACCAAAATCCGACCTCAACTCGACCCCCAAAACCTCAAATCTTATTTTCAAATCCCTAAGTTCAAACCCCCGATTTATATCTCAAAAACATATAATTTAGTTGGATTATTCGATAATAATTTAATATTATGGAGTTGAAATGATCACAAGTGACTTACCTCAAGTTTTCCTCTTTATAGAGTTCTTGAAGATTCTAGCAATTTCTTGGTAGTTCATCTATAGTAGTGGTCGTGCCTTCCACCAAATGCAATTTGTTTTTCCCCTTACTTGCTGCACAATGAGTTTTGGAGCAGCTGGCCAAATCTTTTTGAAGCTATTTAGATGAATGGGCAACAAACCACTTAATTCCTTGACTTTTAAGGAGGAACCAAGCAATTAATATCCTTGGTGAAACCATCTGAACTCCCATCTTCACTATTCATAGCCATTGTGACTGGCTTCACACAAGTGGGGCTTTACCCACTAATTGTTATAAATATACTTCTCTTATGCACCTCTCAAATTGGAGCTCAAAATCTCACTTTAAGAGTTTTAAACGTGACTGTCCACTTACCACTATATTAATCAATATTCTCGACACTTTTTAGTCACCTATGCAAGGTCTAGTTTGACCAATCAACTCTCATTTATTAGACATGTCGTAATACACATCTTTAAAGTCTTTATTGCAGCTATTATAGACAATATAATGAAAGTGATCATTGCACTTCCCATAATTAACCATGAATTAATTTACAAGACCTCAATTAACAGCTCATTAAATTGTAACCTAGAGAGAGCTTCTTATCTCTTCAATTATGAAACTAAGTGTCTCATTTCATTCTGAAATCCTTTCGGACCCGAACCAACTAACCCAGTAAGTCATAAAATAACTGTAAATAATAACTTGAGCAGTAAATGAGGGAACGAGGTTATAATACTCAAAACAACCGGCTGGGTCGTTACATTTACGTGTCGACTTTAGGTCTTCCTCCATATCAGATAAATTTATTATGAACTTACTGAGTATAATTACTAGTAATTGATAACATGTATTGACTCTCCATCTGAGTTTACACGTTGAATCAATTTTATAATTATAATGCAACCATGATTAAGTGGTGATAGAAATATATTTCTATGGTCTTCCACCATTAATGTTAAGTGAGTGTAAATTTATGTGTCGACTTTAGGTCTTCTTACATATCAGATAAATTTATTGTAAGCTCACCAGGTGAAATACTAGGTATTGATATCATGTACTTACTCTCCATCTGAGTATACATGTTGGATCAATGGAACTAGAGCTATTAATTATGCTATTTACTTGACTTAAATTAACAGTATACTTTCCATCTGAGTTGGGTATGTTTTAATTTATTGGAATGAATAATCTAACATTACATGTATATATTGCATGAATAGTTCTTTTCCCATCGAAATTTGCTATTCAACGTGCATGAATATATGTGTGTAGTGGGTTTGAAAATTTCATATTAAATGCCTATATACAATTGACTAAAAATAACAGTTTGCTCTCCATCTGAGTTGGTTCTGTTTTTTTTTGGATTGTATAATTCTTGCATTATATAATATACTTTCCATGAATGACGTTTTTTCATCGAAATTTGCTATTCGAGATGCATGTATGTATATATATTGAATGCAGTCTTAATTTTATTATTCAGTATTAAATGACTTATTATGATCTATTTAATATTGTATATCTCAAATTCACAATTACTTCATGTAGTTTGTCGTATCACTTGTTAAAAAAGAATTCCTTTGGTCATGATAAGACATTAATTTGATAGATGTCATGTATGTACCATTTGCTATAAGGAATTTAATTCCGGTTTTTGAGCAAAATAAGAGATGAATATCTAGTTTATTTTCGAATAACTCTTATGTTATGAGTTTGATAAACATTTTGTCTCTTGTGGTATATGGATACATGACCTTGTTATTAATGTCTCTCCTAAACTGAACAATATTAGTCTACCTTATAAGAGAAAATGTTCTTTAAAATTGAGTGAAACTTATCTGTGCACTTGCATCTAAGTCATAATTATCTAAATAGGATTTCAGTTGGTCAATGATGAACCTTGAGATTCACTGAAAGTATAGGCACTACCAACTTATGGTTCCTGTTTAGAAGAAAATATGACTAAGAGACATTTCTGCTCCAAAGAAAAGAGGGTTGGTGATAAGTTAGAACTAATCCATTTTTTATTGTGCTGTCTAATAAACATATATGGAAGATGCGATTTTGAGTATTTTTATGACATTCATAAATGATTACTCGAACTATGAATATATTTATTTGATGCACCGTAAGTCTAAATGCTTTGCATAATTTTAGGATTTTAAGGCTTGATACGGAGAAGCACCATGAAAATATATTAAATTACTACGATCTGATCGTAGGTGGCTAGTACTGCTCTACAAAGTTCATTAGTTAATTATCAAAATAGAAGATTATATCTCAATTGTCTACACCGGATACTCCATAATAGAGTGGTGTAGTAGAGAGAAGAAATAGGACTCTTATGGAGATGTTTAGATTAATGATGAGTTATTCTAATTTATTTTTTTCGGTCATGGATATGCCTTTAAAACTGCAATTACATTCTGATTTTAGTTCTTTCTAAGTTAGTATCTTTGACCCCATAGAACTGCGGACTTAACGTAAATCCGGTCTGCGGCAAGTTCGGATATGAAATTTTCCAATATATATACTAAGAGAGAAAATGGATCGAGATCGAGATTTCTACATTATAAGATCGAGATTNTAAAATCAAGGATGAATGTTTGCGCGTTTATTGGATATCCAAGGGAATGAAATGAGGTCTATTTTATTTTCCTAAAGAAAAGAAGGTAATTGGTAGCACAAATATCAGTTCTCTATAATAGGATTATTTAATAAACTATGTTCCTAGAAGTAAACTAGTTTTATAGGAACTAAGCAAAGAAATAACAAATGAATCATTTGAAAATTCAAACGCTCAAGAACGTCCAACTCTATTTGTCGGAATTGACGTTCCATTGCATTTAAGTAGTGGGAGAAACGTTAATAGACAAAAAAAAATTTACTACCTCCAAGTAGTGGGAGTGATGTTGAGCAGAGAACACTACAAGAAGAAGTCATTAATATTTCAATACCGTAAGGTAATGAAGATAATATTAGTAGTACTTCGTTGTAGTGGGAGAATAGTAAGGAAAATCATAGTTTGGTATGTACTCTTGGGAGAGTTTTATAACAAGATCCCTGAAGAGCTTAATACCAAATGAGTTAGTTACGACAAAGCACTATTAGACAACGATTGCATTTCAAAATAACTTGGCAAGTTCCTTTTAGTAAAAGCTTATTGGCAAAGGCTTTTACTAGTCGTGCAAAAGGATAGTGGTAAAAGTTATAGATGCATGATTATGAGTCTAAGTGGGAGATTGTTAGGGTATATACTATTACACAACTAGAAATTCGGTAAAAACCGACCAAACAAACCGGCCAAAAATCGACCAAAACGCGACCATTTACGTGTGGACGGTATTCTTGTGGTTGGAAAGGTATACCGACCAAAGTTGGTCGAAAATTACCGACCAACTTTGGTCGGTCAATTAAATTCAAAAAAAAAACATTGCAAAAAAAAAAACCGACCAAAGTTGGTCGGTATTCTAATTATGTAATAAAAAGATTCACCATCTGGGAATCGAACCAGGGTCTGTACTGTGGCAGGATACTATTCTACCACTAGACCATTGGTACATTTTGTTTTAAGATTATCTTTTATTTGATTTATACTCTTTAATTGTATTTTCGCATGAAAATAACCGACCAAAGTTGGTCGGTTTTATTAAAAAGTAAAATTACCGACCAAAGTTGGTCGGTTTTTTTAAATGACCCGCCGAATTAACCGATCAATTTTAGTCGTTTTTTTTAATATTAATTTTTATTTATTTTAATTGAAAAACCGATCAAAGTCGGTTGGTTTCTTGAAACATAAATTTCGCGGGACTCAAAAATAGTTTCCCGCATTTTTGCGCCAAAGAAAACCGACCAAAGTTGGTCGGTTTCGTAAAAAAAAATTAATTTTTGTTTTAAAAAACCGACCAACTTTGGTCGGTTTTTTGACCGACCAAAGTTGGTCGGTCGACCTTGGTCGAATTTTGCCGAATTTCTAGTAGTGTTAACCATGCATTTAGATATAGTATATTCTAATAATTCTCATGGTTAAAAGTCTAAGTGGGAGATTGTGGTGATATATATTATTAACATGGATTTTGTTTGGATATAGTATTTATTATGGAATAATTGTTTATTAAATTTTAACAAAGTTTTAAATAGAACAATTGTTTTGATTTATTAAAAGGCCAGATCCTTTCGTGAGTCAATATGGATGGTAAATTGGATAATAATGATATACATTGGCAAAGTAATAGTTAGTTGATGAAATCCATGTCTCGGTCTAGAGATTAATGATACACTTTTATGAAAGCTTATAAGTTTTCATATGTAAATCCTGCAGGTGGATTTTGTATCCGTCACATGAAATAAGTTAAGCGAAAGTCTAAAGGAAATAATCAATGAATTAAATTGTCAGTAATTTAATTTATTTGATTAGTATCTGAATCTTAACATGGGGAGTTAAATCAGGTTTAATGGAAGAATTTCGAAATTGAATTGAGGAGTGCAGTTACGAATTTTTAAGTGGAATAATTCGTAATTTATTATGGTAGTATTATTTCGTATATTTCGAATTAAGTCTATAATAGGAAGCCTCGTTAATTAAATATTGCGGTCCCTGCTGTGCCTGAATAATTAGGAATTAAATGGAATTATATTTTTGGGTGGAAAAGAAGACCCAACAGGTTTAGGAAAATATTTTAAACCCTAAAACCTGTGGCTATATAAAGAGGTCTTATTCCATAAGGAGAAACATGATTTATACTACACGAATTTCCTAGGAGAAACTCGCCCACACGAGTTTCGCTAATTTCGGGCATTATTCGGGTCACACAGCAGAAGACCGTGGAACTGAAAGATAATCTCGTGGATGGTTTTTGCTCATGCTTTAAGGTCTTTTCACGATCGCAATCACGCTTCAAGAGATAAGTATCGATTTTATGTTTGACTAAAATCTGTGATTATGTGTTGTCTATATTACATGCAAGTGATCCTGGCTATTTGCTTCCGTTGTTTATACCCGTTTTCCAACAATTTGGACAAAAGCTTCAATCGCCTTTCTTTTCTTCAACTAAAACCTGCCCGGTTTGTGACTTGGGACATGAACTACCATTATCTGAGTTAGTCTTTTGCAAGCAACTCCTTTTTGTCAAAGTTACAAAAATGGTTTCTGTCATCAGGTTTGCCACATTGAGTCATAGAACGGAGGTTCTTCCCCTGTCAAAATTCCTTTATAAAATAGGCTGCTAGTTCTATTTGTCTAAGTAGCAGAAGCATTCAGTACCTGATATCATTTCAAGTGCACAAGTCAAGGGAACTGAACTGAACTATTGAAAAGTTTTGCATATCAACATCCGAATTGATGAGCTCTTAAGGTCATAAACTGAAATCCAATACACTGTCAAGTTGGAACAACTAGAACTCAAGAGAATTAGAATATCTGTTATACTTGATGCTGGTTGAGTCTGCTAAACCAAATTGAATGCAAAATCATATGGAACAGATCATACCTAGTCGGTGTTGAGTTCCAAAGAAAATGCTTCTGCAACATCTTGACATTATTTTGCATGGCCTGATAACGTCTCAGGTATACTCAATAAAATCTCCTTTAGCCTAGGAATATCCTCCTCAGCAACAACCCCAGAAAAGCCCTCCACTCAAGAACTTCGTCAAATGGAAGGGAAAAATTATCAGCAATGATAACTGGAACACACTCATAATATATCGCCTCGACAATCCTCGGGCTGTTAACTTCCTAACCCATCGGACAAAGGCAGAACTTGCTTGATTTCATGTGTTCGGAATAAGACATAACTCTTGAGACTCTATGGGGTATAGGCCCATAAATTTTTATGGATTCATCTTTGTCCCTCCAATACTTAAGAAGTTTGAGACGGAACGGACCATGCCTATTTCCAGAGATAAAGGCAAGAATCGGGCGTTGTGACACTCTTTTTCCGCCAAGGTTTCTAAGAGGCCTCCTGGGATTCCTTATCGTGGTCTCTGGAAGGGAAACATCTTTCCCTTCAACAAATATTCCTTCTGATATATCTGCATTGCATTATCTATATATATATATATTAATAGGTTAGATGGGCTTTTAAGTATCACTGCCAAATTAGTTATATCTTTCTCAACATAACCTTTAGACTATTCTAAAATGCATTGCATTTATTGTTTCATCATAAAAGAACTCGGGGTCATAATTCATAAACGAACTACATAAGCATGAATTCAATTTTAAAAAAAAAAACTGGAATGTGTTGAATTTCTAATCATACTTTCCAACATATTTTAAACACCACAAGGGCATGATCAAATGGAGATTAGGATATCTAATATCATATATAATTTACACAAGTCAATAAAATATAGCATGTAATTGAAAATTATCGAGGATATAAAATTAAAAGTATGCTACTAACAATAGCATGGAGGAAATTAAGTTGAAGTGTGTTAGAGTTTTCGCAACTAAATGCATTGGTGTTAAATGAAAATTTTAAAATATGGAGTGTTTCAGTGTGTGGAATTGTTTGGTACTTCTGATATATTAAATTGTGGTTCTTGACTTATTTTTTCACGTAGCACATACGTAGTTCAAAAATACGTCAAATAACAACTTAATTGACAAATAAAATAAATAAACTATATCAATTAGGTAGAATATTTATTGTTTAGTATGAGTACACAGGTGATGGTTCGTTTTGTCATGAGATGTTTAATGTTGTTCCCCTTAAAGATACTTGAATCCTTTAGTCAACATTCTGTATATGGGAAAGTTTTACTCGATAATGAAGTTATTGTTTGCCCTAGTAATTAATCGTATGCTAGCAAAGTTTGGTGTTTGTTGGAACAAAACTTTCAAATGTAATTACTTTTAAGAACTTATACTTTTCTTAATTTTTATTTTATAATTTAATAATATTTATCTAACTTTTTTATTGAATACTCATTTATATAGGCACGCGCATGTGTGTACGTTAAAACTAATATTTTAAAAAACATAGTAGTAACTATTTAGAGAGAAGCTATGAAGACTATTGTTTAAATCATGTGAAAGAACACGTCGTTAGGTTCATGCTCTACAATTTTATTATTTGAAATATACAATATAAAATAATGGCATTAATTGGTACCAACTACCAAGTATCTTCTGTGTTTCATTCTCTTCCTGGGTGGGGAAGCTGTGTCTTCTGACTTATTTTGTAATACATGGAAAAAGTAGACAAATCTAGAGGGCCCTAACTTAGATACCCTATTTTCCAGGAGACAAGGCTCAAAGTGCAGATAGGATCCTGGTTCCGACAAGAAGATAAAATATTATGGGACCATTACTCACGAGTACTGAGTGATTATCGAGGTTATGAATATCAGAATTTTGGTATTAACAGTCGGCAAAACAATCAGCACTCTCTCAAAATTACGTTACTTTCTCTCTAAGATATGATATCTATTAACTCTTTTGAAAAAAAGAAAACAAATAAAAAAAATTGATCTCTTTGGACACCACCCAGAGTTATCAAAGGGCAACAACAACCCAGTATAATCTCACTAGTGGAGTCTGGGGAGGGTAGTTTGTACGCAGACCTTACCTCTATCCTAGGGTAGAGAGGCTGTTTCCGATAGATCCTCGGCTTCTTCTCTCCAAGAACTCCCCATCTTGCTCTTGGGGTGAATCGAACTTACAACATGTTGGTTGAAAGTGAAGGGTACTCACCACTAGAGCAACCCAGAGTTATCAAACGCAACTGGCTTAAAATGAAAATTTTCTATAAATTTATTTCACAAAATTGCCCCTCAACAATCAAAAATAAGATAATTATACCTTCCGTTTGATTTTGGTTCCAAAAAGATCCTCGCCATTGGCCAACTAGTCCAACTGTACCCCTTAAAATTGATGGACCTTAAGATATGATTTTAAAAATGAACAAGGGTCAAAATCACCCATCACCTATTGGAAATAAGTCGATTATACTCCAATTTCGGTCCCCAAGAAAACTCCTCATCTTTGGCTCTTTCTTTCTCATACTTGTTCTTCATAATAATAATAATAATAATAATAATAATAATAATAATATAATGAAACAAACTTCAAAGTGAGGAAGAATATGCTGACTCAACTATGAGAATCACTCTTTAGCCTATTAATATACGACCTCCTTTTCAACGGGTTTAAAAATGAAATGAAAACTTTAAAAATTTTATAGTCTTAAATATGTCAATAACAATTGTGTGGCGATATAGCTTTTGAAACTTGAAATTTTAACTATATCACATTTTATGCCTATAAAAGCTTCTCAATAAAAATAGAATTGAAAGTTTAAATTAAATTATTTTCAAATATAAGAAAATAATTTTTAAAACGGACTAAAAAAAGTAAGTTAAATAAACTGAAATTGATGGAATAACGTTTTTTGCCAACAGCCGTAGGTTACGTTGTAGATGGATTATATTAAGGGAAGACGAGGACGAGTAAAAAGTGCGGACCAATTTAAATAACAACAAATTAATAGGATCAAGAGATGTAAACAAAGAAATGTATAGATTTGTTATTAATAATACTCCCATTGAATGTAAGTTTTTTGACTAAGGGAAAACTTAGTCAAAAAAATTGTGAATATATGTTAGTAAGGAACTGTAAATATTCGGCAAAATATGTAATGTTTCCAACTTTTCTTCTTCAAAACCCCCAAAAATCCGGACTGAATAATCGAGAGAGCGAAATACTAAATCATAGCGGAATGAGTAATGGTTTTTGAAAGTTTCAATGGCTAGTCGAAAGAAAGTAAACTAACATATGAAGAACACATGAGAGAAGTAGACTAACATATGAAAATATATGCAAGAAGAAGTAAAAGTTGCGGCTTATGCTGTCGTGCGTGAGATGATTGGTTTAACTCAACCACCACCAAATGGCTATGGTTCTTCCCCAAATATATTTTAGAATAGTAGAGTTTATGTTATTAATTTGTTAACTTAAGACATGTTTTATTTACCAATAGATATATACTTCATCATTCTAAAACTAATGATACTCTGATTATATTTATGTGAAAAATTATTGGATTTAATAATTTATTTTGTCTTATGTTGAATTATGTAGGAAATTATATTTGTATTTCATCATATGCAATCTAGGAAGTATTCCTAGTAAGATTTAGCCTAGAAATATCCCAAGCAAACACAAATATAGGCTGGAAAGTTATCAAATTAGCTACCAAATGATCTTGACAAAACAACCTAGGTATTTTTAGCTAGTAATTTAGCTTGGGAAACATTCCAAGCAAACCGTTGAAAAGGCTAGAATGCTTGTAAGTTTAGCTAGGGATATAACTAGCTAGTTTTAATAAAATCAACGATAAGCAAATAAACTTTGCTTGGAATTTAGCTAGTCTAGTCGTAGAAAAATATTAGCAAGGGATAAGTTCCTAGCTAATAGCCTAGCTAAGTTTCAATAAGTCAACATTGACCAAACAAACTTTGCTTGGAATATAGCTACCACATGTCCTAGCAAATGTTTTGCAACGGATTAGTTCCAAGCAAATATTTGTAGCTACATTAGCTACGGATAACAAATCTTTCTAGCAAAAAAGTTTAGCTAAGAGCATATTAGCTACGAAATTAGTAAAGGTCATTTTCCTAGCTAAAGTGACATTAGCTAGGATTTTGGCTGCTAGCTAAATGTGTGTTCTCTTGTAGCCATGTTCTACAATTTTATTATTTGAAATATACAATATAAAATAATGACATTAATTGGTACCAACTATCAAGTATTTTGTAATAAATGGAATAAGTAGACAAATTCGTCACTTGATTTGCTTCTCTAAAATAATAGGTGAAGTGCACCTCTCCTTGGATTGTTTTCCAACAGTCTCCACATGAAGAAGGAGATCTTGAAGGGGATTTCTTTGGACCACACTTTACTTAAAAGTTCATTGTGATTATCTCGGTCTATGTATTAAAATTTTAATAGTTGATGAGAAAGCCACTGTGTAGAGTAACTAATTAAGTCAATTATGGGGCAGGCATTGAATACAGGCAATTGCAATGCCAAAAATGCTAGGTGTGACTTCCCTGCCATTTTCAAGTCTAAAAGCGTCCTAAGTCTTAGTCTCACTTGCAAAATTCTTATATATATACTCCCCTTTGTCTTCATTGTACCTTTGTACCTCCATCTTCTTATAGTTTCCTAAGTGCTAATTAAATATTTTTATCTTGTAGGTGCAGGTAATTCAATTGAAAGCTCGTCAACGGCGGAACCGGTGATCCCCACATTTTCCGCCGCGATAATAGCTCTTTTTCTTGGCTGACTACAACTCAAATTCAAGGCGGCCATCAGAAATATTTGTTTCAAGAGCATTCCATCATCGTCTCAATAGATGTAGGCTCTTTGGTGATGTTGTGGTGCCTCTTTATAATTTATGTGAAATGTCCTGGACTATATCAAGTATATGCACATAATCTTCCATTTGATGTGGATTTTTTCGCCTTTCTTTCAATTGCAAGCACCGGCTCGCTGCTGTTGTCGCGCTCCCTTATGCCACTTGTATTTTTCCTCTACCTAATTCCTTGTGTGAAGATCCTCTATAGGGTTTTTGTCAAGATCCAAAATCTCAACACAGGCGTCGTGATGATACCTAGTCTCTAAGACTAGGTAAGCCGATTTCAATTACATTTTGAAGACTTTTTTTAAAAATTGAATTAAATAAGTAATCAAAACTAACAGCGGAACAAATATGAATATACAACCTCCCAAGACTGGTAGTACTGAGTCACGAACTCTAACTGAATATATGGAACGATCACGAGGACCGAATATACAATACTGTTGATTTAAAAATTAACAGTACAATGAAATGAAAAGACTCCAAGGGACTGCGACGACCAAGCAGCTCTACCTTGAATCCTTACGATCCCGCTTTTAACTCTGCTCAAGTTTGATATCTCCAATACCCGGCTCTGCATAAAAATGTGCTGAAGTGTAGTATGAGTACATCGCGGTCGGTACCCAGTAAGTATCAAGACTAACCTCAGTAGAGTAGAGACGAGGTATAATCAAGACACTCACTAGTCTAATAGCATGTGCAATATAATATACAAAATAATAGGAAACAAATAACAATAAGGGCAACATAAAACAACCAGTGATATTCACAACAGACAACCAGAATACCATTAATATCGCTCAACAATTAATAAATACAATTACACCCAATTAAATCAAATCCTTCAAATAAATGTCTTTCACTTATAATTCTTCCAAATAACTCTCTTTCAAATATAATTTTCCAAATAATTACCTTTCAACTATAATTCTTTCACATAATACTTTCTAAATAAAAATCCTTTCAAATAAATATTTTGAATATAATTCTTTCAATTAAAAAGTCACCATGTGACACCTCGTTTCATAATCATAAAAATACGGGTCTCAGCACATTTTTATATTTTTCGTAAAACACGGGTCTCAACCCATTTTTCATATTTTTCACAGCACCTCGTGCCCATAATTAAATCATCATGTTTCCCCGGCACCTTGTGCCCTCATTTCATATTACAACTGCACGGACAATTAACGTGCCAAATATCATTATCATTTAATCACAGCAACTCGTGCCCACATTTCATATCACAACTGCACGGACAATTCACGTACCAATATCCTCATTATTTACTCATGGCACCTCGTTCCCACATTGTATTTTTAATCCGCTTGGCAATAGCCACATGCTCTCAATTTCAACATAAATCAGATTGTTATCAATTTACCAACAACAAGACAAATTGCACAAGGTATAAAAATAAACACAAGAAAATCACAACATCACATGAAAATCACCAACGCCACAACTCCATATCATCACATATCATCCCTGACAATAGCCACCCTTATCTCTCCTATAGCCACCCTTATCTCTCTTGTAACCACCCTTATCACTCTGTCCTGACAATATTAATAGCAACCCTTACCGCTCCAATAGTCGCTCTTATCACTCCGCCCAGACAATATTCCAACAAACACAACAACAGTGAAATGCCACCCTTATACCCACATAATATCAACGGTGAAATTTCACCCTTATCTCCTCAAAATAATAACTCACACAACACAATAATTTACATGGAAAATTATCACGACAACTTAACAAAATCAATTCATATCACAATTTGCCCAATGGCCACAATCAAAATTCCAAAGATACAACCAAATTAATTAATTTCACAACAAATAGCCGAAGGTTTCACATAATGTGTATAACACCCCAAAACAATCAATAGAGATAGAAATTATTCAGCATAAAGCAAAGACTTCATTAATCCAAATTTAGATAATTATATTAACACTTCTTTTTACACTTGCTTAATTAATTATTTGCATAGGAAAAATTCATATTGAAATTAATTTCCAAGAAATATTAAACCAACAATACTCACAAAATTTCATAAATATTTGAAGTAACAATCACATCAAATTGTCATATAAAAACAAATTCAACAACAAGGATTTAGACATGGCAAACAGATGATTTAATAAATATCCACAATTATCCACTTTACTACAAATTAATGCCTAAGATTTTAATCCAATAAAATTTACACATATAAGCCCGAGTACGTACTCATCACCTCATGTACACGGCTTTTCACATTTCACAAATGGCACTTAAGACTCTATGCCTAAGGGGTAATTCCCCCACTCGAGGTTAAGCAAGACACTTACCTTTTTGAAGTTATGCCGGTATTCCAAAATCACCATCTTGCTTGAATTGACCTCCGGACCACTCAAATCTATCCAAATTAATTATATAACTTCATTAAAATTAATCCGAAATAATTCTGGATAATAATACGTCGACTTAAAAATTTATTCCAAAAAGTCAACAAAAGTCGACGCGGGGCTCGCCCTTTGGAACCCGACATAATTTCATGAAATCCGAACACCCATTCCGATACGAGTTCAACCATACTAATTTTATTGAATTCCAATAACAACTCGACCTCCAAATCTTAAAATTTCGTTTTTGGAAGATTTTACAAAATGTTTGATTTTCTCCATTTAAATCCGAGTTAAATGATGAATATATCCATAGATTCATGAAATATAATCACTTTAGGATATAGAACACTTACCCCAACCAAGCCTGTGAAGAATCCCTCCAGAATCGCCCAAATCCGAGCTCCAAATATTCCAAAATGAAATGCCAAAAATGGCCAAGTTCCATCCTTATGTTTCTGCCCAGTTTCGCACCTGCGGACATTTTAGTCGCACCTGCGACTCCACTTGTGTGAGTTAAAACTCGCTTCTATGGAAGTGCACTGCCTAGTCGACCATCGCATTTGCAGAAGTTTTTCCACTTCTATGATGCCACATGTGCATCTGCGATGCTCTTCCGCTTCTGCGCCTTCTCACCCGCATCTGCGAGCATGTAGGTGCGTGATTTGTTTCTCACCTGCGACCACTGCCAAGGTCTTTTCCATCCGATTCCATGACCTCAATCTCGCATCTGCTATGGCGCACCTGCGATCAATTTCATTGCAGATGCGATGACACACCAGTGGTAGATTTCCAACAGTTCCTTCAAGTCCAATTTTGGTTCGTTTAACCATCCGAAACACGCCCGAGGCCCCCGGAACGTTACTCAATTATACCAACATGTCCCGAAACACAATACGAACTTAGTCGAGGCTTCAAACCACGTCAATAAATGACGAAATTACGAATAGCGCATCAAATCAAATTTTGAGTTTTCAAATCTTCCAACTTCTATATTTTGCGCCGAAACGTATCAAATCAATCCGGAATGATTTTAAATTTTGCACACAAGTCATAAATAACATAACAGAGCTATTCAAATTTCCTTAATCGAAATCCGACCTTGTTATCAAAAATTCCACCATCGGACGAACTTTCCAAAGTCTTCTATTTTCCAACTTTCACCAAACTGTGTTGAATTGTCCTATGGACTTCCAAATCCAAATCCGAACATGCGCCTAAGTCCGAAATCATCATACGAAGCTATTGTCATCATCAAAATTCTATTCTGGGGTCATTTTCTCAAAAGTCAACTCTCCGGTCAACTCTTTCTATTTAAGCTTCTAATTAAGAATTGTTCTTTTAATTAAATTCTTAATTTTCAGTAGATCAAACTCGACCACACCTGCGGATCATAATACATATTACGAAGCTGCTCACGACCTTAAGTCACTGAATGGGGCATTAATTCTTAAAACGACAAGTCGGGTCGTTACATTCTCCACCTCATAAACAAACGTTCGTCCTTGAACGTTCTAAGAATTATTCTGAGGTTACCAAATTGATGATTTTACTTTTACACATATATTCACGGTTGATCCCACGCTACTGCATTTGAGATAAGCCCGACAATACCATCTTATTTAATATTATTTCTTTTATCCATATTTGTAAATTTTAAGATCAATTTCTTACACTCCAAGCAATTTCAAAAGGCCTGATTTTCACAACAACGCAGGGTATTAGTCTCAACTGGCTATAGTAACTCGTGCCTACGCACACATCAACTTTCTTGATAGTGTTGAAGTACTTCAAAATTTATCTGGGGGGTTACATTCTTACCTGCTTAGGATCATTCGCCCTCAAACACATAACATAATTTATCTCTTCTATCGTACATATCAATCTCTCAATTGTTTTTTCTAACTCCCAAATTTTTCAGAAATTTCAGTTGAGTCTCCTCTGGAATTGGGCCTAACCACATGCCAGAGTAATACCAAAATAACTACTAGCAAAACATCCATAACCCAACAAGGCAACATAATGTATATATCAACAACACTAATCTCAGTATTACAAGCACTGCATTATCATAATGATATCAGGACATGAAGCACATCATATGTATGCTTATCATCACGTCTCTTGTCTTAAAAGCTATTCATAATTAATTCCAGCTTCATCAATTAATCTCATATTAACCACCACCTCGTTTCGAATATTCACAACACTGACAACATAATGTGAGGCATGAAGACCTCATGATTACTTACTCGAATTAATGGGTCACATTTAACGCCACCTGGGCACTCATCTCATAGGCTAAAATTCAATGTTTACAACACGAAAATGGCTGAATATGCACAGAAAATATCCAAGAATTAGCAAATAAGTCTAACATGCATGACTCCCTATTCATATTATTGTACAATTAAATTTCACAAAGGGAGAATTTTAAACTCATAAATATTTTACCACAAGGACCTCGTCCTTATATAACTTCCACCGCATTTTGCAGCCCGGTTTAAATATTTCACACCATATAAAAATGCGAGGATCTCGTCCTCAACTTCAAATCACAAGTATTTTGCATATTGTGTCAACTGAAATTTCAATTTCCTTTATTTCTTCTTTTCAATAATGTTTTGTAAACATTTTTCATAACACATAATGAACCCCCGTACCGGTAGGGCATATAATTCATAAAATTAGAATTAATTATTCCGAGACACATTAAACCCAGTGTAATGAATAACAAAAATTACTTTTGGACTTATAGCCCTCAATGGTGTATAAAAATAAAATAACAGACACATGCTAACATCTTCAAATCTCCCATCAGGGATAAACATATAAGTGGGTCACAAAATTACGAAGCTCACCCATAAGTGGAGCATAATAGGAGGACTCGCCTTAATATTCAGAAACGAATCAAATTAAGGGAAAATATCCTTTTATAACAAAATCAGGATCGTACCTGTAACGACACCATTTGGTGTATTGGCCTCAACCAAATCATAGTGATTATATCAATGGGCTGGGCCTCCACCTCTTAGGCGCCCACTACCCGCCTGTCCTCCACCTCTAGCTGGTTGTGCACGTGGAGTATCAACTGGAATAAAGCTTGTAGCTGGAGTGTTCTGATGAAATCCAACCCTCCCAAGTCTGGAACAATCTCTCATAATGTGCCTAGTATGACCACACTCATAACAACCCCTCTGACGTTACAATGGTGCACTATACACTGGAGCACCCCGAGTAATCTAATGTGAGGACTGAGCTGACCGACTGCTCGAGCCTCCGCTATAATGGGTCCTAGATGAATAGTAAAATCCACGAAACCCTCCAGATCTTCGAGACCTTTTGGCCTCCTTAGACTCCCTTTCCTCGCCTAAAACACCCTCAATCTTCGTTGCAATCTCCACTACTTGTTGAAATGTAGTATCAGTTTGCAACTCTCGTGCCATGCATATTTTAATATCATAGTCGAGCCCCTTAATGAATCTACGGACCCGTTCTCTGATTGTATGAACTAAGATAGGTGCATGACGGGCTAACTCACTGAACCTGATAGCATATTCTGACAGTGTCATAGTGCCCTGACGAAACCGTTCAAACTTTGTGCGCCACGCATCTCTGAGAGTCTGGGTAACAAACTCTTTCAAGAACATTTTCGAAAATTGCGCCCAAGTTGGTGGTGTTGCATCGGCTGGTCTACCTTCTTCATAGATTTGCCACCACTAATACGCTGCGCCTGGCAGTTGAAATGTAGTAAAGGAAACTCTGCTCACTTCCACAATACCCATGGTACGGAGAATACGATGACAGTTCTCTAGAAATCCTTGGGCATCCTCTGTAGTTGTGCCACTAAGAGTAGGTGGACTATACCTCTTAATCCTCTCAAGTCTCTGTTGTTCTTCTTCTGATGCCTCTGGCCAGACCTCAGGCCAAACCGGAATAACATGTTATGCCGGTACTACACCCGGAATCTGACCAACGTGAATTTGTTGCTCTAGAGTTGTGGTAGGAGTCTGAGCTACTCCCCCAATATGCGAAATATTTGATGCAACATAGATCAATCCCGCCTGAGTTAATGTACCAAACATACTCAGGAACTGTGCCAAAGTCTCCTGAAGTCCGTGGGTAACAAATAATGCTTCTGGTATCTGTCCCCCTACTGGAGCTACTGGCGGCTCCTCAGTTGTTGCTCTGACAGGTGCTTCAGTCGCGGCACGTGCTGTTCTTCGACCTCTGCCTCCGCCTCTACCTCGGCCCTAGCCTCTAGCAGCTCTAGCAGTATGTGCGAATGCCTGCTCAGCTAATCCGATAGCATGTGTCCTTACCATTTGTGATAGAATAGAGATACAAAAGCTCAAATTCCACAATCAACAAATCTGCACGATAGAAATGAAAGAAGTGGAAATTTCCTAACAGTTTTGTAGCCCCTAGAAGATAAGTACAGACGTATCTCTGTACCGATCCGCAGGACTTTACTAGACTCGTTTGTGACTGGAACAACCTATGAACCTAGAGCTCTGATACTAACTTGTCATGACCCAAAATCCCACCAAAGGCGTCATGATAGTACCTAGTCTCTAAGACTAGGTAAGCCGATTTCAATTACATTTTGGAGCCATTTTTCTTTTACTTGAATTAAATAAGTAATCAAAACTAACATCGGAACAAATATGAATATACACCTCCCAAGACTCGTAGTACTGGGTCACGAACTCTAACTGAATACATGAAATGATCACGAATACCAAATATACAATACTGTTGATTTAAAAATTAACAGTACAAAGAAATAAAAAGACTCCAAGGGACTGCGACGACCAAGCAACTCTACCTTGAATCCTTACGATCCCGCTTTTAACTCTGCTCAAGTTTGATATCTCCAATACCTGGCTCTACACAAAAATATGCAAAAGTGTAGTATGAGTACACCACGGTCGGTACCCAGTAAGTATCAAGACTAACCTCAGTGGAGTAGAGACGAGGTACAATCAAGACACTCACTAGTCTAATAGCATGTGTAATATAATATACAAAATAATAGGAAACAAATAACAATAAGGGCAACATAAAACAACCAGTGATATGCACAACAGACAACCAGAATACCATTAATATCNACTCAGGAACTGTGCCAAAGTCTCCTGAAGTCCGTGGGTAACAAATAATGCTTCTGGTATCTGTCCCCCTACTGGAGCTACTGGCGGCTCCTCAGTTGTTGCTCTGACAGGTGCTTCAGTCGCGGCACGTGCTGTTCTTCGACCTCTGCCTCCGCCTCTACCTCGGCCCTAGCCTCTAGCAGCTCTAGCAGTATGTGCGAATGCCTGCTCAGCTAATCCGATAGCATGTGTCCTTACCATTTGTGATAGAATAGAGATACAAAAGCTCAAATTCCACAATCAACAAATCTGCACGATAGAAATGAAAGAAGTGGAAATTTCCTAACAGTTTTGTAGCCCCTAGAAGATAAGTACAGACGTATCTCTGTACCGATCCGCAGGACTTTACTAGACTCGTTTGTGACTGGAACAACCTATGAACCTAGAGCTCTGATACTAACTTGTCATGACCCAAAATCCCACCAAAGGCGTCATGATAGTACCTAGTCTCTAAGACTAGGTAAGCCGATTTCAATTACATTTTGGAGCCATTTTTCTTTTACTTGAATTAAATAAGTAATCAAAACTAACATCGGAACAAATATGAATATACACCTCCCAAGACTCGTAGTACTGGGTCACGAACTCTAACTGAATACATGAAATGATCACGAATACCAAATATACAATACTGTTGATTTAAAAATTAACAGTACAAAGAAATAAAAAGACTCCAAGGGACTGCGACGACCAAGCAACTCTACCTTGAATCCTTACGATCCCGCTTTTAACTCTGCTCAAGTTTGATATCTCCAATACCTGGCTCTACACAAAAATATGCAAAAGTGTAGTATGAGTACACCACGGTCGGTACCCAGTAAGTATCAAGACTAACCTCAGTGGAGTAGAGACGAGGTACAATCAAGACACTCACNCAATACCCGGCTCTGCATAAAAATGTGCTGAAGTGTAGTATGAGTACATCGCGGTCGGTACCCAGTAAGTATCAAGACTAACCTCAGTAGAGTAGAGACGAGGTATAATCAAGACACTCACTAGTCTAATAGCATGTGCAATATAATATACAAAATAATAGGAAACAAATAACAATAAGGGCAACATAAAACAACCAGTGATATGCACAACAGACAACCAGAATACCATTAATATCGCTCAACAATTAATAAATACAATTACACCCAATTAAATCAAATCCTTCAAATAAATGTCTTTCACTTATAATTCTTCCAAATAACTCTCTTTCAAATATAATTTTCCAAATAATTACCTTTCAACTATAATTCTTTCACATAATACTTTCTAAATAAAAATCCTTTCAAATAAATATTTTGAATATAATTCTTTCAATTAAAAAGTCACCATGTGACACCTCGTTTCATAATCATAAAAATTGGCGTCTCAGCACATTTTCATATTTTTCGTAAAACACGGGTCTCAACCCATTTTTCATATTTTCCACAGTACCTCGTGCCCATAATTAAATCATCATGTTTCATCGGTACCTCGTGCCCGCATTTTATATCACAATTGCATGGACAATTCACGTGCCAATATACTCATTATTTACTCACGGCACCTCATGCCCACATTTTATTTTTTAATCCGCCTGGCAACAGCCACAGGCTCTCAATAGCCACCCTTATCTTTTCTCTATCCACCCTTATCTATCCTATAGCCACCCTTATCACCACGCCCTGACAATATCAATAGCCACTCTTATCTCTCCTATAGCTACCCTTATCGCTCCTATAGTCGCCTTTATCGCTCCGTCCAGATAATATTCCAATAAACACAACAACAATGAAATGCCACCCTTATACCTTCATAATATCAACGGTGAAATGCCACCCTTATCTCCTCAAAATAATAACTCACATAACACAATAATTTACATGAAACATTATCACGGAAACATAACAAAATCCATTCATATCACAATTTGCCCAATGGCCACAACCAAAATTCCAAAGATACAACCAAATCAATTAATTTCACAACAAATAACCGAAGGCTCTACACAATGTGTATAACACCCCAAAACAATCAACAGAAATAGAAATTATTCAGTATAAAGAGCCTTCATTAATCCAAATTTAGATAATTATATTAACACTTCTTTTTACACTTGCTTAATTAACTATTTACATAGGGAAAATTCATATTGAAATTAATTTCTAAGAAATATTAAACCAACAATACTCAAGGAATTTCATAAATATTTCAAGTAACAATCACATCAAATTGTCATATAAAAACAAATTCAACAACAAGGATTTAGACATGGCAAACAAATGATTTAATAAATATCCACAATTATCCACTTTACTACACATTAATGCCTAAGACTTTAATCCAATAAAATTTACACATATAAGCCCGAGTACGTACTCGTCACCTCACGTACACGGCTTTTCACATTTCACAAATGGCACTTAAGACTCTATGCCTAAGGGGAATTCCCCCACTCGAGGTTAAGCAAGACACTTACCTTTTTGAAGTTATGCCGGTATTCCAAAATCACTGTCTTGCTTGAATTGACCTCCGGACCACTCAAATCTATCCAAATTCATTATATAACTTCATTAAAATCCATCTGAAACAATTTTGGATAATAATACGTCGACTTAAAAATTTATTCTAAAAAGTCAACAAACGTCAATGCGGGCCCACCCCTCGGAACCCGACATAATTTTTATGAAATCTGAACACCCATTCTGATACGAGTTCAACCATACCAATTTTATCGAATTCCAATAACAACTCGACCTCCAAATCTTAAATTTTTATTTTTGGAAGATTTTATAAAATTCTTGATTTCCTCGATTTAAATCCTAGTTAAATGATGAATATATTCATAGGTTCATAAAATATAATCACTTTAGGATATAGAACACTTACCCCAACCAAGCTTGTTAAGAATCCCTCGAGAATCACCCAAATCCGAACTCCAAAAATTCCAAAACGAAATGCCAGAAATGGCCAAGTTCCATCCTTATGTTTCTGCCTAGTTTCGCACCTGCGGACATTTTAGTTGCACCTGCGATAACATTTATTTTCAGGATTAATTTATTTTCAATAAAGTAAGGTTAAAATCTTTAAATCAAGTAAGAAATCAACAAAGGAATGAATTTATTATAGAAATCACTTGGGTGGAGAAAATAACATTTCAGTTAAAATGAAACATCAGATAAACTACTGATTTGGATATAAAATTTATTAAATTGAAACATACTAGAATTTTTCTTTTATTTAAAACAACTCAATCATCAAAACAAGTAAAACACAAAAATACAAATCCTCAAAGTCTCGTACGAAAAAGTCAAGGTTAACACAATACATCAAAAAATACAAAACACTTAATATTAAGTGAAATAATACATCACGAAAAACACAAGAATTTACAAATTTCGGAAAAAGAAAATAACCAAAGGAAAGTGCAGCCATAGAGAAATATCAACAAAAGGGCACTCTCGAGGTACCGCCTCGTAGTCCAAAACCATAAATAAATTCACAATCTTTTATTTCCTTATATCACTGTGGGAGCCTTCACATTAAATTTTAAAGAAATTATTTTTTTTTCGAAATAGCATCCCGCGCTTTAGCCACCCTTATCACACCGTATGACTTCTAGTAGTTTCCCTACTAGCCATGCATTTCAATCCACCCTTATCTCACCGCATGCATTTCAACACCCTGACCTTATATCACTTCATGACTTCTAGTAGTTCACCTACTAGTCACGCGTTTTAAGCCACCCTTATCTCACCGCATGCGTATCAATATCACAATATTTCACAAATCGCACCTGAAGTGCCCAAATATCACAGCATAATACAACTTGCACCTCAAGTACCAAAATATTAGAAACATATCACAAATTGCACATCAAGTGCTCAAATATTACAACATATTACAAATTCCACATCAAGTGCTCAAATATTACAACATATCACAAATTGCACATCAAGTGCTCAAATATTACAACATATCACAAATTGCACATCAAGTGCTCAAATCTTAAAACATATCACAAATTGCACATCAAGTGCTCAAATATTATTACAACATATTACAAATTGCACATCAAGTGTTCAAATATTACAATATATCACAAATTACACATCAAATGCTCAAATATTACAACTTGCTACAGAAATCAATAACACATTATGTTTCCACAATAAGGAGCCACGACTCGATCATAATGTGCACAACATCTTAACAAAATGTTTGGGAGTGAACAACTCAGCCGAATAATATTTCACAATTTGGCATTTTGCCTCAATATAATTCACGGCCTTTATAATTCAATACCAAATTTTCAACAACGTGAACTGAAAAGTAATTCATCTTATTAACCAAAATTGTCTATTTAAATTATTTGTAGGTAAAATCAATAATGAAAGTTTTTTCCATAAAAATGGAAACTCAAACAAACACAGAGTTCACATAAAAGTCAAGTGGCAATCACACCAAATTATTATATAAAAACAACCTCGGCAAACAAAGAATGAGGCATGACAAATAAGGGATTTAATAATTTACAATAATTTTCCAACTTAATACTTAAGGGCGTCTACGAATTTCAACCAATATAATTTACACATATAAACCAAGTACGTACTCGTCACCTCGCGTACATGGTTTTCAATTACACAATTTCCACATAAGACTCAATGCCTAAGGGGTAATTCCCCCACTCGAGGTTAGGCAAGATACTTACCTTTTTTAAGTTAGGCCGGTATTCCAAAATCGCCTTCTTACTAGAATTGACCTATGGACACCTCAAATCTAACAAAATTAATTCAATTTAATGAATACTACGTATAGAAATTAATTCCATATGAAAATACTAATTTTCCAACAAAATCTGAAATTAAACTCAAAATTTGCCCGTGGGGCTCAAGTATAGGAATCCGGCGAAACTCACAAAATCCGACAACTCATTCATTTACGAGTCTACCCATACCAATTTTATCAAATTTCGATATCGGATTGACCTTCAAATCTTCATTTTACATTTTTGGAAGATTTTATAAAAATCTGATTATTCTTCCATAAATTCATGGATTCATGATGTAAATACGTATGAAATCATTAAATATAATTAATATAGGATAAGGAATGCTTACCCCCAATGTTTACATGTGAAAATCGCCCAAACCGAGCCGCCCAACTCTATTTTTGTCAAAAATTGTCGAAAACCCCTGTTTATAGGGCCTCAGCTATTTTGGACGCCATAGGTAGTGTGGGGAACTGCATGTGACGTTATTTACAGTACCTTTAAACATCCCAGCATCAGGGCTAGCGCCCCACGCTTCCCTGGGCGCTGACGGCGACGAAAAATTATTCCTGACACGGAAATGGGCATAATCTTCTCACACGATGTCCGAATTGGACGATTCTTTTTGCTATGGCTCAAATATTTCAATACGGATCTAATGTTTCAATCAAAACTGCATTTGGAGCTCATTTGCTGAATATTATACCACGTATTCTTGAAGAATTGATGTCGAAATATAGCAAATCAAGTCTGATTGACCTCAAATTTTGCACACAAGTCATAATACATCATATGAAACTATTCAAGACTTCAAATAGTAGAAAGGAGAGTAATAACTCAAATTGACAAGTCGTGCCATTACACGTACTCACCCAAAGCAGTTGCACAAGTGAATAGAAAAACCTAAATGATCAACCTCAAAACATAGAGGTAGCACACTCCAACTGCTTGTACTTAGCAGAATGATCAATGATATAAGAGCAGAGAAACTAAACCTGCAAAGCATTCAATGGGACATCACCAACATAAATTGCAGCAACAACATTACTTATCAGAGCAACAACATTAGCGGTGAGCTGAAACTGGGTGAATTTCTGGATGTACATGGATCTTCCCCGAGGAACACCCTGCATTTGGCAGGAGAAAGAACAATTGAATTAACTTCACCATGCATTGGTTTGGAAAAAAATTGAACTTCAACATACATCAATAAAAAATACAAATGGGTTTGAGAAAATAAATCAGATAAAATAGATTGACCTCCAAACTGCTGAAGGCAATTTAAACTTATAGAGGAAGACTTATATTCGGAGATAGAAAAACTCGTTAGCACGGAATTTTTAAGACAAGCTCTAAAAAGGTAAGAACCTTTTCATTCTAAAACCACTACAGGCACGCATATCAAAGTAATAAAAGTTCATTTGTGTTCTCTAGCTACTGTTCATAGTGTTCTTCGGCTGCTTATTTATTTTGTTGCAACCGAGCCTGTCTTGAGGGCTTGACCGAGGTCAATTTTCGGTGTTCATCCTAAAGCTAGGTTTAATTTCCCATCATGTTTGGTTTGATCATTTTGTTTCTCTTTACTTTAATTATTTTCTGTTCATAGAACATTCTGGTTAAACTAAATCACGTATCCTTTAAACCGCGTATAAATTTAATTGTCACTCATTTTAAGGGTAAACAGTTTGGCGTCCACTGTGCGTCGAAGCATAATAGTCGTGATTTAATATGAATATACATAACACGTCCTATTTTATACTTGCTCTTTGAAGTTTAATTTCAGGTTAATCTAAAAATGTCAAAATCTCAGTCTGCTCACTTGAACGATGACACCGAGTTAGCCCACCATGTTGAACACAATAACGCGGCACCCAATAATTGTCACGACCCAGAATTTTTACCTTCGGGACCGTGATGGCGCCTAACATTTTATTTACTAGGCAAGCCAACGTTAAAATAATCTTAATCATTTTTAAATAAATTAAATTAAACGAAAGCCAATTACTGAAATAAAGTACAAAAGACCATAACTACCGAATCGTCAAAATACATCCCAGAATCTGGTGTCACAAGTGCACGAGCTACTAGAATAATACAAATAAAGGGTCTGAATAAAATTCAAGTTGTTTGAAAGATAATACATAGCTAAGATAAAGTAGAAGGGGACTTCAGAACTGCGGATACTGTGCAGTTATATCTCAAGTCTCCTCTAGGTAGCTGAATCCGAGCAAGTATATGGTACACTATTGGGACCAAGTCCAAAATCTACACAAGAAGTACAGAATGTAGTATGAGTACAACCGACCCCATATACCCTGCAAGTGTTGAGCCTAACCTCGACGAAATAGTGACAAGGCTATGACAAGACACGCACGTAAACAGCATGTACAAGTATATACAAATACGAAGCAACAATGACACAATAAATAACAATTTATAAATTTGGGAGGGAACATGCGAAGAGGGATGATATAATAATTTCAGCAGGAGAAGTGTCACGTAGCAGCCAATTAATTCATCAACAATAAAATGAGCAACTGATAATATTAAAATGGCACGGCACCACCCTTCGTGTGTTTACTCTCATTCTTCCCATAAATTAATAAATAAGTAATAAGATTGGTACGACATCACCCTCCATGTTTTAGCTCCCTTTCTTGCCATGAATTGACAAATAAATAATAATAATTGACACGACATCACCTTTCGTGCTTTAACTCTCTTTGAATATGGCACGACATCACCCTTCATGCTTTCACACTCTTTGAATATGGCACGACATCACCCTTCATGATTTTACACTCTTTCTCACCAAGACAAGGATAATATAAATAATTTAAATAGCATGACATCACCCTTCTACACTCTTTCACAATATTCAACAATAATTAAATCAATAATAATTTCATTTATTGATCAAATAATCAATAATAAACTTAAGCAGGAATATCATAATTTAATATGCAATTATTCAAAATGAACAAATTCCTCCAGCATGCTTTGACTCAAGCCACAACGCATAAGTACTCGTCACATCACATATACGTTGTACCCTCACATTAAATCAAGTAGCAAATAGACAAACAAGTCCTACTCCCTTAAGTCAAGGTTAACCACGACACTTACCTCGATTTACAACTGACTCAAGATTCCAATACACATTTGCCTCACAAATTAGTGTCCGAAATCTTAAACACTAGTTACAAACAATTCAATATACTCAACACGATTCGTAGCAATTAATTCCACATGAAATTACTAATTTTCTTAATTACAATCCGAAATTTATCTAAAATATCAACAGTGAGGCCCACGTCTCGAATCTCTAAAAAACACTTACGAAATCCGAACACCCATTCCGAGACGAGTCCAACCATACAAAAATAATCAAATTTCGATGTCAAATGGGCCATCAAATCCTAAATTTTTATTTTTGGAAAGTTTTGCAACAATCCCAATTTCCTCCATCTAATTCGAAATAAATAATGAATATAGACATGGATTTATGAAATATAATCACTTTCGGTTATAGAATACTTACCCAAGTCAAAGTCATGAAACTTTCCTCTGAAATCGCCCAAATCTGAGACTAAAAACTCAAATGAGTAAAAATGGCTAACTCCCAATTTTATGGGTTCTGTCCAAGACTTTTCGCATCTGCGGGCACAAGTGTCGGATTTGCGAGCTCGTATTTGAGAGAAAAATCTCGCATTTGCAAAGTGAGGCTTCTAGGTGAAATTCCGCATATGCGGACACCAATGTCGCACCTGCGAGATCGTAGAAGCGACCAAACGACCAAAGAAGCGGTCTCTTCGGCAGAAGCGCTTGGGCTTTCGCAGAAGCGGTCGCGTATTTGCGCCTTATTTCTTCGCAGAAGCGAAGGAGCTTGCCAGTGCCCAGGTCATAGAAGCAGTTGAGCATCGGCGGCTCCTTCTTCGTAAGTGTGGAACACCAGAACCAGACGTGGATATTTTTACAAAAATGATCTAAAGCATGCCCGAAACTCACCCGAGCCACTCGAGATCTCGTCCAATTATACTAACTAGTCCCGTAACATAATATAGACTTACTCGGGGTCTCAAATCAGACCAAAAAATATCGAAATTACAATTCACACCTCGATTCGGACTTTAGAGTTTCAAGCTTTTCCATTTACAAATCTCGTGCCGAAACGTATTAAATGAATCTGGAATGACTTCAAATTGGAACACAAGTCATAAATGACATAACGGAGCTATTCAAATTTCCAGAATCGCGTTCCGACCCCGATATCAAATAAGTAAAATCCACGGTCAAACTTTGGAATCTATAAGCTTTCAAAATTCTAATTTTCAACAAATGGCGATAGCTCAAGCTAGGGACCTCCAAATTAAATTTCGGGCATACGCCCAAGTGCCAAATCATCATACGGATCTACCGGAACTGTCAAAATACTAATATGGGTCCGTTTGCTCAAAACGTTGACCGAAGTCAAATCAAATGTGTTTTGAAGTACTATTTCGCATTTTTATCAATTTTCACATAAATACTTTTCAGAAATATTTAGGGACTGCGCACACAAGTCGAGGAAAGATGAATTGTGTTATTTGAGGTTTAAGAACACAAAAAATATTATTAAATTTAAAGATGACCTGTCGGGTCATCACATTTCCCACCTCTAAAACAAACGTTCGTCCTCGAATGGAATTAAAAAAAGTACATGGGCTGGTGAAAGGGTGTGGATATCTACTCCACATGTCCGACTCGGACTCCCAGGTTGATGCTTCAACTGGCTGACCTCTCCATTGCACTCGAACTGATGGATAAACTCTTAGACCTTAACTATCGGACCTGGCGGGCTAGAACAGCTACTGTCTCCTCTTCTTAAGTCAATTTTTTGTCCAATTTGACTGTGCTGAAATCTAACACATGGGACGGTTCACCATGATATTTCTGTAGCATAGGCACATGGAACACCGGATGAACTGCTGATAAACTAGGTGGTAGTGCAAGTCTGTAGGCTACTTCACCTACCCTTTCAAGAATTTCAAAGGATCCTGTATACCTAAGGCTTACCTTGCCCTTCTTTCCGAACCTCATTACTCCTTTCATAGGTGAAACCCGGAGCAATACTCTTTCTCCAACGATGAATGCAACATCACGAACTTTAAGGTCAGCATAACGCTTTTGCCTAGATTGAGCTGTGCGAAGTCAATCCTGAATAATCTAGACCTTATCCAAGGCATCTTGTACCAAAACGGTACCCAACAACCGAGCCTCTCCCGGTTCAAACCAGCCAACTGGAGAACGATAACGGCTCTCAGATAATGCTTCATATGGAGCCACCTGAAAGCTCGACTGGTAGCTGTTATTATAGGCAAACTCTGCAAGTGGCAAGAACTGATCCCAAGAACCTCCAAAGTCTATAACACAAACGCGAAGCATATTTTTTTAATATCTGAATAGTGCACTCGGACTGTCCGTCCGTCTGAGAATGAAAAGATCACTACTAAAAATGCGCTAAACACCGACAAAAATAACCGACCAATGTCGGTCGATTATGGCCAATTATCGAGCAAAATGCGACCATTTATGTGTGGACGGTATTTGGACGGTCGGAAATTACCGACCAACGTTGGTCGGTCAATTAAATTCAAAAAAACAATATTGCAAAAACAAAACCCCGACCAAAGTTGGTTGGTATTTTAATTATGTAATAAAAAGATTCACCATCTGGGAATTGAATCGGGGTCTGTACTGTGGAAGGATACAATTATACCACTAGACCATTGGTGCATTTGCTTTTTAAGATTGACTTTTATTTGATTTATACTCTTTAATTGTATTTTCGCACAAAACTAACCGACCAAAGTTGGTCGGTTTTATTAAAAAATAAAATTACCGAACAAAGTTGGTCGGTTTTTTAAAATGACCGGCCGAATTAACCGATCAATTTTGGTCGGTTTTCTTAATATTAATTTTTATTTATTTTAATTGAAAAACCGACCAATGTTAGTCAGTTTCTTGAAAAATAAATTTTGCGGGACTCAAAAATAGTTTCCCGCATTTTTGTGCCAAAAAAAACCGACCAAAGTTGGTCGGTTTCGTAAAAACAAATTAAAAAATAAAATATTTTGAAAAACCGACCAACTTTGGTCGGGGTTTTGGCCGGTGTTTGCCGAATTTCTAGTAGTGGATGTACTCAACTCAACCCGCGTGCCTAACTCACGCTGTACAGTCCTCCAGAAGTACGAGGTGAACTGCGTACCTCGATCAAAAATGATAGACGCACCGTGAAGGCGAACAATCTTCTTCGGTATTAGTTAGAATAATGAACTGGATCATGGTAGTAAAGTTTAGATCGCAACAACCAATTATCTTCTTAAGTTTTCTCTCTTGTGAAGGTGGCATAACTATTTAAAAACGATTTCTATTTTAAAACTATGTATAATCATGTAAGTGAAACAGAAATACTTGTTATTGAAAAGAGATCAGTAAATTATCATCTATTCTGACAATATATACGCATATCTAAGTAGGGTCTCTTTCGGGGAGAATTGCTGTAAATACCTTAATTCCATGCAAGATTTATTCAACGTAACCAACAGCTCATCAGCGTGTATAAAGCACTGAACGCTCCAATTTTGTGGTGAATAAATATGACACGATGGATGGAAGATCTTGTATAAAAATCAAAAGAGTATATATATATATATATATGTCACGACCCAAAATCTAGTCATGGTCGTGATGACGCCTATCGTGTTACAAGGTAAGCCTATTTCTCAAACTATTACTATTAAATCGATGATAAGAATTAATAACGCATTTGAATTTTTCATAAACTAAATCAACTCTAAATATAATTATAGAAAATACGGAAACGAGCCCCAAATATCGGGGTGTCACTAAGTCATGAGCGTCTAAAACTATGAACTAAGATATATAAACTGTCTAACTGTCCAAAAGAAGAAATGACAAAAGGAGTAACAAGGTCCTGCAGACGCTAGCAGCTACCTTGCAGTCTCCAAATATAGCCGGCCTGAACTCAACGATTGCCGCGCTCTAACTCACCTGGATCTACACATAAAGTGCAGGGTGTAGTATGAGTACCACCAACTCAGTAGTAACAGAAATAACTAAGGAACTGAGTAGTAGTGACGAGCTAAGAAAAACAGTCCAATTATTTATTTTCACAATTTACACTAAACATGAATAAACAGGTAAATTCCATCAACTCAACAAATGCCACAAAGAAATTAACACGTAAATGCAGCAACAACAAAAGTAAATGAAACCTCATAACAATGTCACTCTATCACTCAGCACTCGGCACTCACCACTTGCACTCAACACTCAATACACTCAACACTCAATAGGTACCTACGCTTACTGGGGGTGTGTACATACTCCGGAGGGGCTCCCAAAGCCCAAGCGCTAAGCACAGACAACTCGCATGCTGCACCGACAACTCACGTGCCATAATTTAAATCCCTGGATCCGCACGGTCAACTCACGTTCTACGCAGATAACTCACGTGCTATAGTATCAATACCTCGATCCGCACGGACAACTCACGTGCTGCACGGATAACTCGCGTGCCTCAATCAAATACCTCAAAACAGGCCCTCGACTCACTCAGTCATGTACCTCTCTAGCCTCACCATCATCAACAAATAAGGGAAACACAACCCACGTCAAGTATCACAGCATATCAGCAAAATAATAGGGACTGAGGTAAACATGTACAATAATATCTATGACTGAGTGCAAATAATGTGACCATGAATAATGCCTAAGCATGATCTCTAACATGAAGGCAAACAAGTTCAACAACAAATAAACACATAACGAGAGATAATAGCCATTAGGCCTCACAGCCTCACAGGACGGACCGAGTCTCAATCTCTCGCGGTGCACACCCACACGCCCGTCACCTATCATGGGTATCAAATCCAAACAATCACATGATGTCAAATTCTCCGGGTGTATACCCTTAAAGCCAGAGTTAAAACTGTTACTTACTTGAAACCGGACAAAACGCTAGCCCGCGATGCTCTTGCCCCTTGATTTGTCCTCCAAATACTCTGAATCTATCCAAAAATCAGTATATTATCATCAATATATGCTAAAGGAATGAATCACATATGAAAATTATCTAATTAATCCACAAATCCCGAAATAGGTCAAACTCGGCCCCCGAGTCTACGTCTTGAAATCCGACGGAATTCACAAAACTAGGAAACCCATTCACTCACGAGTCCAACCATACTAGTTTCACTTGAATCCGACTCCAATTCGATGTTCAAATCCCAAAAATTTATTTTTTTGAAGTTTCTTCTATTTTTCCCAAATTTCTAACTCAAAGTACTAATCAATTGATGAAATCATTGATATATTCATGAACATTAACCAAATCCAAGTTAGAATCACTTACCTCGATGAATTTCTTGAATAACCCTCGAACCATCGCCACAAACCGAGCTCCCTAGGTCCAAAATGTGAAATAATGCCCTAAACCCCGTTTATATAATGCACTCTCTGATCTCCACTACGTTGACTGTGGAAATCTAGGCATGGTCGCGAAACCCTAGCGCTGTCCGGGCTTCTGGTGGCTGTAGTGACAGGTTTTAGTATTTTGGCCATAACTTTCTATACAGATTTCCAAATGATTATTTATTTAGATTACTGGAAACTAGACACGAAGGGTTACAAATTTCCTTTATGAATCATATCAAAATTCCTTGTAGCTCAAAAGATATAGGCTTCCGAAGTCGGACCAGCGAATCTGCATATCTGCCCTGAAGCGCCTCCGCGAATAAAATTTATGCGTTCTGCGCCCCCTCCTCCGCCCTCAGCGAAATGTTTCCACCCTCAGCAGAATATTTTCCGCCCTCAGCGAAATCTTGCCGCCCTCAGCGGAATTTCTGCCGCCCTCAACGAAATATTAAGCACCAGAACCATGCCTCAGTTCCGGTAATGTCTGGACTCGCTCAAAACTCACCCGAAACATACTCGAGGCCTCCGGAACCTCAACCAAATGTGCCATCAAGTCCTAAAATACCATACCAATTCAATCGAGCTCTCGAATCACCTCAAACAATAACAAAAACATGAATCACACACCAATTCATGCTTAATAGACTTGAAACCTCAAACTTTCACAACCGATGTCGAAACCTATTAAACCTCGTCCGAATGACCTCAAATTTTGCACACACGTCAAAAAGTACACTACAAACCTACTCCAACTCTCGGAATTCCATTCCGACTCCGATATCAAAGTTTCCACTACCGACCAAATTTCTATCTTTCGCTAATTAAAGCCTAATTCTATAACGGACCTCCAAATTACATTACGGACAAAATCCTAAGTTTAAAATAACTCAACGAAGCTAACCGAATCATAAAAATCCAAGTCCGAACTCGTTTACTCATAAGTCAACTTCCGGTTGACTTTTCTAACTTAGTTATCTAACTAAGAGACTACGTGTCTCATTTCACTCCAAAACTACTCCGAACCCAAATCTACCAACTCGATACAACTCAACATAGCTGAACAACACGTAAATAAGCATAAATGGGGAAAACGGGGCTACAACTCTCGTAACGACCGACCGGGTCGTTACATCCTCCCCCTCTTAAACAAACGTTCGTCCTCGAATGGGTCTAGAAATATAACTGGAGTCTCGAATCTGTCATTCTTAATTTGCTTAAATAATCTCCTTTAAGAAACTCCTCAAACTCTACTTCTCCTACTTGACCCGCTAGTACTTCAACCACCGCGAAACGCTTCCCATCATGTCTTCCCTCATACTTTGCTGCCCAATTGCTGCATCAACTCGAAATGCATCTCTGTTGTACCAGAACCAATAGAATGTTATCGACTCTAAGTCTCTTCGAAGATTATCTTTCTCGAGCCATCAACATCAAAATACCCATTCGCAACCACTATTACTACAAGACCACTTACTCTTCTTGAGTCCAAACGCATTGACATACATGAGAATTTAATTTGCCCCAAAATTTAACAACGTGAAAGATCCTTCAAAACATTCACACTCGAGACCGTACGTCACATCAAAACAAAAAAATCAAGCACCCAATGGTCTTCCTTTACATTTCAAGAAAACACTTCTCGTCACATTCATATCGTCTTAACACCTTTCACAGTTACGTCATACTCACCATAAGGTCATTCCACCACTCATCGAGCCACAAATTCCACTCGTAGGATCATTATCGGACATATGAGTCCAAATGTATAGGTTACAACTGAAGCTACCGAGCCTAAGCTGCAGTTTAACCATGGCCTCAAATCCTCCAGACTGACCCACCACCACAAACATAGAATACATATCTCAACCTTGTTCATAGAATCACAAGCTGGTGATGCACAACTGATACCGAGCGCTCATGTGCGCATACAAATGCGTGGAAGGAATTCAAAAAGTTATGTTTCAAGCTGAATCAACTTCGCATGATAGAATACAAGAAAGTGAAATTTTTTCTAATGGTTCTGCAGCCTCTCGAAGATAAGTACAGATGTCTCCGTACCGATCCGCAAGACTCTACTAAACCCGCTCATGACTCGTGAGACCTATGTAACCTAGGCTCTGATACCAACTTGTCACGACCCAAAATCTAACCATGGTCGTGATGGCACCTATCGTGTTACAAGGCAAGCCTATTTTCCAAAACATTACTACTAAATCGATTATAAGAATTAATAAAACATTTTAATTTTTCATGAACTAAATCAACTCTAAATATAATTATATAAAATACAGAAACGAGCCCCAAACATCGGGGTGTCACTAAGTCATGAGCGTCTAAAACTAAGAACTAAGATATATAAACCCTCTAGCTATCCAAAAGAAGAAATGACAAAAGGAGTAACAAGGTCATGCGGACGATAGCAGCTACCTTGTAGTCTCTAAATATAGCCGACCTGAACTCAATGATCGTCGCGCTCTAACTCACCTGGATCTGGACATAAAGTGCAGGGTGTAGTATGAGTACAACTGACTCAGTAGTAACAGAAATAACTAAGGAATTGAGTAGTGATGACGAGCTTAGCAAAATAGTCCAATAATTTATTTTCACGATTTACAATAAACATGAATAAACAGGTAGACTCCATCAACTCAACAAATGCCACAAAGCAATTAACAGGTAAATTCAACAACAACAAAAGTAAATGCAACCTCACAGCAATGTCACTCCATCACTCACCACTCGGAACTCACCACTCGCACTCACCACTCAATACACTCAACACTCAATAGATACCTGTGCTCACTAGGGGTGTGTACAGACTCAGGAGGGGCTCCCAAAGCCCAAGCGCTAAGCACAGACAACTCACGTGCACATGCCTCAATCAAATACCTCACAACAGGCCCTCGGCCTCACTCAGTCATGTAACTCTCTAGCCTCACCATCATCAACAAATAAGGGAAACACAACCCACGTCAAGTATCACAGCATATCAGCAAAATAATAGGGACTGAGGTAAACATGTACAATAATATCTATGACTGAGTGCAAATAATGTGAGCATGGATAATGCCTAAACATGATCTCTAACATGAAGGCAAACAAGTTTAACAACAAATAAACACATAACCAGAGATAATATCCATTAGGCCTCACAGCCTTACGGGACAGACCAAGTCTCAATCCCTCGCGGTGCACACCCACACGCCCGTCACCTATCGTGGGTATCACTTCCAAACAATCACGTGATGTCAAATTCTTAGGGTTTATACCCTCAAAGCCAGAGTTAAAACTATTACTTACTTCAAACTGGACAAAACTCTTGCCCGCGATGCTCTTGCCACTCGATTCGGCTTCCAAATACTCTGAATCTATCCAAAAATCAGTATATTATCATCAATATACGCTAAAGGAATGAATCCCATATGAAAATTATCAAATTAATCCACAAATCCCAAAATAGGTCAAACCCGGCCCCTAGGCCCACGTCTTGAAATACGACGGAATTCCCAAAAGTAGGAAACCCATTCACTCACGAGTCCAACCATACTAGTTTCACTTGAATCCGACTCCAATTCGATGTTCAAATCCCAAAAAATCCTTTTTTAGAAGTTTCTTCAATTTTTCCCAAATGTTTACCTCAATGTACTAATTAATTGATGAAATCATTGATATATTCATGAACATTAACCAAATCCAATTTAGAATCACTTACCTCGATGAATTTCTTGAACAAACCTCGAAACATCGCCACAAACCGAGCTCCCTAGGTCCAAAATGTGAAATAATGCCCTAAACCCCGTTTATATAGTGCACTCTCTGATCTCCACTACGTTGACCACGAAAATCCAGGCACGACCGCGAAGGGCTACAAATTGTGTTTTTGAATCATCTCAAAATTCCTTGTAGCTCAAAAGATATAGGCTTCCGAAGTCGGACCAGCGAATCTGCATATCTGCCCTGGAGCGCTTGCGGGACTAAAATTTACGCGGTCCGCGTCCCCTCATCTGCCCTCAGCGAAATTTTGTCGCCCTCAGCGGAATATTTTCCGCCCTCAGCGAAATCTTGCCGCCCTCAGAGGAATTGTTGCCGGCCTCAGTGAAACTTTAAGCACCGGAACCATGCCTCAATTCCGGTAATGCCAGGACTCGCTCAAAACTAACCCGAAACACACTCGAGGCATACAGAACCTCAACCAAATGTGCTATCAAGTCCTAAAATACCATACCAACTCAATCGAGCTCTCGAATTACCTCAAACAATAACAAAAATATGAATCGTACACCAATTCAAGCTTAATGGACTTGAAACCTCAAACTTTCACAACCGATGTCGAAACCTATTAAACGTCGTCCGAATGAGCTCAAATTTTTCACACACGTCAAAAATGACACTACAAACCTACTCCAACTCTCAGAATTCCATTCCGACTCTGATATCAAAGTTTCCACTATCGACCAAAATCGCCACATTTCTAACTTTCGCTAATTAAAGCCTAATTCTACAACTGACCTCCAAATTACATTTCGGACACACTCCTAAGTCTAAAATCACTCAACGAAGCTAACCAACTCATAAAAATCCAAGTCCGAACTCGTTTACTCGTAAGTCAACTTCCGGTTAAATTTTCTAACTTAGCTTTCTAACTAAGAGACTAAGTGTCTCATTTCACTCCAAAACTACTCAGAACCCAAACCTGCCAACTCGATACAACTCAACACAGCTGTACAACACGTAAATAAGCATAAATGGGAAAACGGAGCTACAACTCTCAGAACGACCGACCGGGTTGTTACATCCTTCCCCTCATAAACAAACGTTCGTCCTCGAATGGGTCTAGAAACATAACTAGAGTCTAGATTCTATCATTCTTACTTTGCTTAAATCATCTCCTTTAAGAAACTTCTCAACCTCTACTTCTCCTACTTGACCCACTAGTACTTCAACCACCACGAAACGCTTCTCATCATGTATTCCCTCATACTTTGCTGCCCAATTGCTGCATCAACTCGAAATGCATCTCTGTTGTACCAGAACCAATAGACTGTTACCGACTCTAAGTCTCTTCGAAGATTATCTTTCTCGATTCATCAACATCAAAATACCCATTCGCAACCACCATTACTACACAACCACTTACTCTTCTTGAGTCCAAACTCATTGACATACATGAGAATTTAATTTGCCCCAAAATATAACAACGTGAAAGATCCTTCAAAATATTCACACTCGAGACCGTACGTCACATCAAAACGAACAATTAAGCACCCAATGGCCTTCCTTTAGCTTTCAAGAAAACACTTCTCGTCATATTCACATCGTCTTAACACCTTCCGCAGTTACGTCATACTCACCACAAGGTCATTCCACCGCTCATCGAGCCACAAATTCCACTCGTAGGGACATTATCGGACATATGAATACAAATGTATAGGTTACAACTAAAGCTACCGAGCCTAAGCTGCGGTCTAACCATGGCCTCAAGTCCTCCAGACTGGCCCACCACCACAAACACATAATACATATCTCAACCTTGTACATAGAATCACAAGCTGGCGATGCACAACCGATACCGAGCGCTCATGTGCGCATACGAATGCGTTGAAGGATCTCAAAGAGTTATGTTTCAAGCTGAATCAACTTCGCACGATAGAATACAAGAAAGTGAAATTTTCCTAACGGTTCTGCAGCCTCTCGAAGATAAGTACAGACATCGCTGTACCGTTCCGCTAGACTCTACTAAACCCGCTCATGACTCTTGAGACTAACGTAACCTAGGCTCTGATACCAACTTGTCATGACCCAAAATCTAACCATGGTCATGATGGCGCCTATCGTGTTACAAGGCAAGCCTATTTTCCAAAATATTACTACTAAATCGATTATAAGAATTAATAAAACATTTGAATTTTTCATAAACTAAATTAACTCTAAATATAATTATATAAAATACGGAAATGAGTCACAAACATCGGGGTGTCACTATGTCATGGGCGTCTAAAACTATGAACTAAGATATATAAACCGTCTAACTATCCAAAAGAAGAAATGACAAAAGGATTAACAAGGTCCTGCGGATGATAGCTGCTACCTTGCAGTCTCCAAATATAGCTGGTATGAACTTAACGATCGTCGCGCTCTAACTCACTTGGATCTGCACATAAAGTGCAGGGTGTAGTATGAGTACAACCGACTCAGTAGTAACAGAAATAACTAAGGAACTGAGTAGTAGTGACGAGCTAAGCAAAACAGTCCAATTATTTATTTTCACAATTTACAATAAACATGAATAAACAGGTAAATTCCATCAACCCAACAAATGCCACAAAGCAATTAACAGGTAAATTCAGCAACAGCAAAAGTAAATGCAACCTCACAGCAATGTCACTCCATCACTCAGCACTCGGCACTCGGCACTCAGCACTCGCACTCAGCACCCAATACACTCAATAGGTACCTGAGCTCACTGGGGTGTGTACAGACTCCGGGGGGCTCCCAAAGCCCAAGCGCTAAGCACGGACAACTCATGTGCTGCACAAACAACTCACGTGCCATAATATAAATCCCTAGATCCGCACGGTCAACTCACGTGCTACGCTGACAACTCACGCACTATGGTATCAATACCGGGATCCGCACGGACAACTCACGTGCCTCAATCAAATACCTCACAACAGGCTCTCGACATTACTCAGTCATGTACCTCTCTAGCCTCACCATCATCAACAAATAAGGGAAACACAACCCACGTCAAGTATCACAGCATACCAGCAAAATAATAGGGACTCAGGTAGACATGTACAATAATATCTATGACTGAGTGCAAATAATGTGTGCATGAATAATGCTTAAGCATGATCTCTAACATGAAGGCAAAAAAGTTCAACAACAAATAAACACATAACCACAAATAATAGCCATTAAGCCTCACAGCCTCACGGGACAGACCAAGTCTCAATCCCTCGTGGTGCACACCCACACGCCCGTCACCTAGCGTGGGTATCACTTCCAAACAATCACGTGATGTCAAATTCTCCGGGTTTATTCCCTCAAAACCAGAGTTAAAACTGTTACTTACTTCAAACTGGACAAAACTCTCGCCCGCGATGCTCTTGCCCCTCGATGTGACCTCCAAATACTCTGAATCTATCCAAAAATCAGTATATTATCATCAATATATGCTAAAGGAATGAACCCCATATGAAAATTATCAAATTAATCCATAAATCCCGAAATAGGTCAAATCGGCCCCCGGGCCCGCGTCTTGAAATTCGACGGAATTCACAAAACTAGGAAACTCATTCACTCACGAGTCCAACCATACTAGTTTCACTCGAATCCGACTCCAATTCGATGTTCAAATCCCAAAAATTCATTTTTTTGAAGTTTCTACAATTTTCCCCAAATTTCTACATCAAAGTACTAATCAATTGATGAAATCATTGATATATTCATGAACATTAACTAAATCCAAGATAGAATCACTTACCTCGATGAATTGCTTGAAAAACCCCCGAAACATCGCCACAAACCGAGTTCCCTAGGTCCAAAATGTGAAATAATGCCCTAAACCGTGTTTATATAGTGCACTCTCTTATCTCCACTACGCTGACCGCGAATATCCAGGCGCGGCCGCAAAAACGTAACACCGTCCGTGGTTCTGGTGGCTGTAGTGACATGCTTTAGTATTTTGGCCATAACTTTCTATACAACTTTCTGGCCCTTCTGGAAACTAGATACTAAGGGCTACAACTTTCGTTTTTGAATCATTTCAAAATTCCTTGTAGATCAAAAGATATAGGCTTCCGAATTCGGACCAACAAATCTACAGATCTGACCTAGAGCGCCTCCGCAACCAAATTTACGTGGTCCGCGCCCCCTCCTCCGCCCTCAGCAAAATTTTGCCTCCCTCAGCGGAATTTTTGCCGCCCTCAACGAAAGTTTGTGCACCATAACCATGCCTCAGTTCTGATAATGCTCGGACTCTCTCAAAACTCACCCGAGGCCTCCGGAACCTCAACCAAATGTGCCATCAAGTCCTAAAATACCAACCAACTCAATCAAGCTCTCGAATCACCTCAAACAATAACAAAAATATAAATCGCACACCAATTCAAGCTTAATGGACTTGAAACCTCAAACTTTCACAACCGATGCTAAAACCTATTAAACCTTGTCCTAATGACCTCAAATTTTGCATACACGTTACAAATGACACTACAAACCTACTCCAAATCTCGGAATTCCATTCCGACTCTGATATCCTATTTTTCACTGCCGACCAAAATCACCAAATTTTTAACTTTCGCTAATTCAAGCCTAATTCTACAACGGACCTCCAAATTATATTGCACACATACTCCTAAGTCTAAAATCACCCAACGAAGCTAGCCGAATCATAAAAATCCAAGTCCAAACTCGTTTACTCATAAGTCAACTTCCGGTTGACTTTTCTAACTTAGCTTTCTAACTAAGAGACTAAGTGTCTCATTTCACTCCAAAACTACTCCGAACCCAAACCTACCAACTCGATACAACTCAACACAGCTGAACAACACGTAAATAAGCATAAATGGGGAAAACGGGGCTATAACTCTCGCAACGACCGACCAGGTCGTTACAATATATATATATATATATAAAATCGTTAATAGGTTAGATGGGATTTTAAGTGTTATTGCCAAATTAGTTATAACTTTGTCAACATAATCTTTAGACTATTCTAAAATGCATTGCATTTATTGTTTCATCATAAAAGAATTAAGGGTCATAATTCATAAATGAACAATAGAAGCATGAATTCAATAAGATAAATGCATGGAATGTGTTGAATTTCTAATCATACTTTCCAACATATTTTAAACACCGCAAGGGCATGATCAAATGGAGATTATGATATCTAATATCATATATAATTTACACAAGTCTACAAAATATAGCATGAAACTGAAAAATCTTGAGGATTTAAAATTAAACGTATGCTACTAAATGCATTGGAGTTAAATGAAAATTTTAAAATTTGGAGTGTTTCTGTAACGAATCGGCTGGTAGTTTCGAGTATTACAACTATGTTTCCCTAATTACTGCTCAATTTGTACTTTACAGTTGTTATATGACTTTTCGGGGTAAATGGTTCGGGTCTGATGAGGTATTGGAATGAATTGGAACACTTAGTTCCAAAGTTTAAAACTTAAGTTGAAAAGGTTGGTTGGATGTCAACCTATGTGTAAACGACCCCGAAATAAATTTTTAATGATTCCAATAGCGCCGTATGGTGATTTTGGACCAAGGAGAGTGTCCAAAAAATTATTTGGAGGCCCATAGTTAAATTAGGCTTGAAATGGCTAAAATAGAAATTTGAGTTTGGAAGTTTGACCAGGGAGTTGAATTTTTGATAACGGGGTCGGAATCTGATTCTGAAAATTTAAATAGGTCTGTTATGTTATTTATAACTTGTGTGCAAAATTTGAGGTCAATCGGACTTGATTTGATAGGTTTCAGCGTCGAATGTAGAAGTTAAAAATTCTTAAGTTCATTAAGCTTGAAATGGGGTATGATTCGTGGTTTTAGCATTGTTTGATATGATTTGAGATTTCGAATAAGTCCGTATGATGTTTTAGGACTTGTTGTTATGTTTGATAGAGGTCACGGGGTCCTTGGGAGAGTTTCAGGTGGTTTACGGACTAGAATTGGACTTGTGAGAATTGTTGAAGCATTCCAGTTTCTGATGTCATCGCACATGTGGAGGGGTTGTACCTCCCGCAGAAGTGAGAGTATAGCCATAGGTACGAGGCTGGATTGACCGAGTTTGGAGCGCAGGTGCGAGAGGGGCGCCACATCTATGCATCCGCAGATGCGGAGATGCGACCGCAGAAGCAGGCTCGCAGGTGCGAGCCCTTGCCCGCATGAGCGAGAATTTTGTCTTTAAGTGGAATCCGCACCTGCGATGGAATTTCCGCAGGTGTGGCGTCACAAGTGTGACTGGAAGCCCGCAGAAGCGAAAACCCCTGGACAGACAAAAAAAGAAGGGGTTCCAAGCTTTTGTCATTTTTGGGAATTTCAAGCTCGGGTTGGACAATGTTTGAGCGAGGTTTTCACGGGAATTCTTGAGGTAAGTCACTTGTGACCCATTTTAGTCAATAATATTAAACTATCGTCGATTATTCCAAATAGATTACGTGTTTTTGAGTTGTAAATCGGGAATTTGGACCTAGGGATTTGAAAATAAGATTTGATGATTTGGAGGTCGAATTGATGTCGGAATTTGGTAAAATATTTATGGTTGGACTCGTGGTTGAATGGGCATTTATATTTTATAATTTTTGTCGGGTTTCGAGACGTGGGTCCCACGAACGGTTTTTGAGTTAAATTTTGGATTTTTGTTGGAAAATCTGTATTTTCATATGGAATTTATTCCTATAATTTGTATTGACCGAATTGAATTAATTATGACTAGATTCGAGCCGATCAGACTAGAAAAATCGAGGGAAAGGCATACCACTTGACTGATTGAGTGTGATTCGAGGTAAGTGACTTGTCTAATCCTGTGTGGGGAAAATCCCCTTAGGATTTGATATTGTTGTAACATTTTGTGATATGTGAGCGCCGTGTACGCGAGGTGATGAGTGCGTACACGGGCTAAGTTTGCAAATATCGGTTCTTGCCGAGTAGTCTTCTTTTAAATTCTTTAACTGAGTTGCTTTAGTATATGTAGTGATCATGTTTACCCTAGGATCACTTGTTTACGTGCCTTAGCTCTTACTTGAAATATGTTCAACATGCTTAGCCGAATTATCTGTTTCTATGATTGGATTTAAATCTTTAACTGTAAGATTCTTGCTGTAAATTCGTTGTTTCCTTTGGTTATCTGTTGCATATTTACTTTTGGGACTACGAGACAGTTCCTATAAAGATCCCCGTGTACTGCATATTTACTTTTGGAACTACGAGGCAGTTCCTCGGGACATCCCCCTGTACTGCATATTTACTTTTGGGACTCCGAGGCGGTTCCTCGGGAGATCCCCCTATACTGCATATATACTTTTGGGACTACGAGGCGGTTCCTCGGGAGATCCCCCTGCATTGTATATTTACTTTTGGGATTATGAGCGGTACCTCGAGAGCGCCCCTATTGTTTACCTCTATTTGTTGTGTTGTTCACTCCTTAGTCATTTTATTATATTGTCATAGCCTCTATCTTATTTCTTTTATTATTTCCAGTAGGTCCTGACCTGACTTCGTCACTACTCTACCGAGGTTAGGCTTGGCACTTATTCGGTACCGTTGTGGTGTATTCATGCCACTCTTTTGCATATCTGTAATGGCCCGACCAATTGTTTTAAAAGTTATAGCCCAGTTCCCCTATTTAATGCTCATTATATACTTTATAACTCTTATATGACTTGCCGGGGCAATTGATTCGGGTCCGATGAGGTTTTAGAATAAATTGGAATACTTAGTTCTAAAGTTTAAAACTTAAGTTAAAAAGGTAGGATGGATGTCGACCTTTGTGTAAACGACCCCGGAATTAAATTTTGATTATTTCAATAGCTCCGTATGGTAATTTTAGACTTAGGAGCGTGTCCAGAAAACTATTTGGAGGCTCTTAGTTAAATTAGGCTTAAAATGACTAAAATAAGAATTTAAGTTTGAAAGTTTGACCGAGGAGTTGACTTTTCGATATCGGGGTCGGAATCTAGTTCTGAAAATTTTTATATCTCCGTTATGTCATTTATGACTTGCGTGCAAAATATGAGGTCAATCGGACTTGATTTGATAGGTTCCGACGTAATTTGTAGAAATTGAAAATTTCAAAGTTCATTATGCTTAAATATATGTGTGATTCGTGTTTTTAGTATTGTTGGATGTGAATTGAAGACTTGACTACGTTCGTATGATGTATTACGACTTGTTGGTATATTTGGTTGAGGTCCCAAGGGGTTCGGGCGTGTTCTGGATGGTTAACCGATTATTTTTGGCCTTGGTGAGATAGTTGATATCTGCTGCTGCAATTTTCCGGTTTCCTCTATCGCGTTCGCGAGAGGAGCCTCGCGTTCGCGAAGAGTATTCTGAGTAGGCAAGAAATTTCTCTTCGCGTTCGTGAATAATGGACCGCATTCGCAAAGGGAGATGGCAGTGTTCATTGCGAACGCGTGAAGGCGTTCACGTTCGCGTAGAAGGGCGAGGCCAGACGGGACATTGGGCATTAAAGCTTCGCGTTCGCGAAGGCCAAGTTTGGCAATGCATCGCGTTCGGGAGAGGAGCCTAACATTCACGAAGAGGAAACTTAGGAAGCACATTTTTGTGCTTCGCGAACACGAGACAAGGGTCGCGTTCGCGAAGAAGAGACCACTGGATAGAATGTTTAAGTTCAGAAAATGGGACTTCGTCCCATTTTCCATTTTTAACAAAATTGGAGCTCGCATTGAGGCGATTTTGGGAGATTTTAAAAGAAAACATCGGGGTAAGTGTTCTTAATTCAATCTTGGTTAGATTACACTAATCTATCACTGTTTTTAATATTTAATTGGTGATTTAAGTTGAAAAATTTGAAAACCCTCTTGGATAGATTTGAGGATTTGAGGGTTGAATTGTTATCGGAATTTAGTCATTTTGGTATGGTTAGACTCGTGGTTGAATAGCCATTCATATTTCGTAACTTTCGCCGGATTCTGAGACGTGGGCTCCACGGACGAACTTTGAGTTAATTTTGGATTTTTATTGAAAAATATAATATTTTCTTATGGAATTGATTCTATAATTATTGTTGACTGTATCGAATTAATTATGACTAGATGTGAGTCGATCGTAGTTGGAAAAATGAGGAAAAGGCATACTACGTGATTAAATTGGAGCAAGTCGAGGTAAGTGACTTGTCTAACCTTGTATGGGGAAAATTTTCCCCAGGATTGGTATTGATGTGATAATTGTAATGTGTTGAATATTGTATACACGAGCTGACGAGTGTGTACACGGGCTAAATATGAAATATTATGTTTTTAAATTGTGTAGATCACTATTGCGCATTAATTAAATTATTTTATCTTGTTATATTCTTCATCATTGATCTTAGATATATACTTTAAATTTGCTTGACTTTCTCCTGCTAATTGTTTTTACCTGTTTAGCTGAAGTTTGATTTATTTTATTCAGTGTATTATTTGAAGGTGGAATTTCTTTAATTTGGTGGAATTTCTTTAATTTAAATATATTTAAACATGAAGTATTTTACATTTAAAAATTTGATATTTAAAACAAGGTGGTAAATTTGTAAAATATTATATTTGCTGAGTATTATTGTTCATTTATTTTGGCATGAGCCGTGAGCTCTTTATTGTGGAAAAATATTATTGTTGATTTATTTTGGCATGATCCGTGAGTTCTTTATTATGAAAAAAAAATATTGTTGTTGATTTATTTTGGAAAATTGAATTATTTGGGTACTTGAGGTGAAAATTGTGATATATTGTGATATTGATACGCATGTAGTGGTATAAGGTCTAGGTGTTGAAACGCTTGCGGTGAGATAAGTGTGGATTGATATGCGTGGATAGTAGGGAGAACTACTAGAAGTCATGTGATGTGATAAGGATAGCTAAAACGCGGGATGCTATTTCGGGAAAATGTTTTCTTTAAAGTAATTTGTAAAGGCTCCCGCAGTGATGTAAGAAAATGAGATATTGTGAATTTATTTATGATTTGGGACTACGAAGCGGTACCTCGGAAGTGACCTTGTTGATATTGATTTATGACTGCAGTTGCCTTTGTTTATTTGTTGTGATTTTCTTAAAGTTGAAAGGAAATTTTGTTTTGTTTTCATGAGTTATTATTTGCCATTATTTTGAGTAATTAAATGGTGACATACTACTTGATTCATTTCGATTGTTATTTTATTTTATTATATTGTTAAACATTTTACCATGCCATTATTATTTTCCAGTAGGGCCTCACCTGACCTCGTCACTACTCTACCAAGGTTAGGCTTGGCACTTACTGGGTACTGATATGCTGTACTAATACTATGCTTATGCATATTTATTTTGTGCATATCCAGGTACATCTTACCATCACAGACATCAGTGAGTTACCTGCGCAAAGAGACTTTGAGGTATATCTGCCAGCGTCCGCAGACTCCGGAGTCCTCTTCTATTCTTATTATGTTGCTTCCTTATTTTCATTAGGCTTTGATATATAGAGACATTGCGTATAAAGTTTTAGAAGCTTGTGACTTATTTCTACCAGGTTTTGGGAGTTTTAATTATGTAAATTTTCAGATTTATTTATTTTAGATTTCTATTTTATTCTGCTTTTGATAGGCTTACCTTGTCTTAGAGACTAGGTGCCATCACGACATCCTATAGAGGGAATTTGGGGTCGTGACAAGTTGGTATCAGAGCTCTAGGTCCATAGGTGTTATGAGTTACAAGCAGGTTTAGTAGAGTCTTGCGAATTGGTATGGAGACGTCTGTACTTATCTTTGAAAGGCTATGGAACTGTTAGGAAATATTCACTTATTTGATTCCTTATCGTGCGCATTTGTTGACTTCAAAGTTCTAAACCATTGTATTTCTATTCTCTCACATATAGTGAGGGCATGCACAACTGGATCCGATGATCAGACAACCGCGCACCCTGTTGGAGCTGCAAGGGGTCGGGGTCGGGCCAGATGCCGAGCCAGAGGCCGAGGAAGACCACATGATGCAGCCAGAGCACCTGCACGAGCTATTGCAGAGGAGCCACCAATAGCTCCAGTTGGAGAGCAGGCACCTGAGATGCCTGTTACTACCCTTGCACTTCAGGAGACTCTTACCCAGTTCTTGAGCATGTTTGGCACTCTAGCTCAGGCAGGGTTAATTCCACTTGCTCCTGCCACATCTCAGGTCGGGGGAGGAGCACAGACTCCCACCACCCGTACTCCAGATCCACGGGCCCATGTTGACTATGCCTCAGAGGTTATACCAGTGTAGCCAGTTGTCCCAGTTCATCTTGAGATTAGGACAGTAGCTTCAGAGGGGGAATAACTCAGGCTCGAAAGGTATAAGAAGTACCACCCTCCCACTTTCAGCGGTTTAGCTTCAGAGGATGCTCAGGGTTTTCAGGAGGAATGTCACTGTATCCTTCGTACTATGGGTATTGTGGATTCCAGTGGGGTTTCTTTCACAACATTCCAGTTTAGAGGAGCAGCATACTAGTGGTGGCGTGCATATGAGTTGGATAGTCCGGCTGAGGCAACATCCCTCACTTGGACACAATTTTCAGATATGTTCTTAAGGGAGTATGTTCCTTAGCGGCTTAGAGATGCATGGCGTGCATAGTTTGAGAAGTTGTGCCAGGGTTCTATGACCGTGTCAGAGTATGCGGTCTGATTCAGTGATTTGGCTAGGCATGCACCAGCCTTAGTTGCTACTGTTCTAGAGCAGGTTTGCAGATTTATTGAGGGTCTACACCCTAGTATCAGATTCAGTATGGCCCGAGAGATAGAGATAGACATCACATACCAATAGGTGGTGTCAATTGCTAGGATATTGGAAGGTATGCGGATCCGGGAGAGGGAAGAGGGGGAAGCTAAGAGACCCCGAGATTCTAGCACATATAATAATTCTCGTGCCCCAGTTGCAGCCCGTCATGGTAGAGGCTATATGAGTTGTCCTATTCATTCAGCACTTCCAGCTTCCAGTGGTATTCCGGCTACTCACAAACCTCAGGTTCCATATTATGCACTGCCAGTGTCTACTGTACCTCCTATACGGGGTGCTTTCAGCTGGTAGTCTAGTCGATTGGGCCCGATCCAGTGCCAGCATCCATGTCCTCCGAGGGTTTGTTTTGAGTGTGGTGACACTCGTCATATCATGAGGGATTTCCCCATATTTAGTAGGGGTGCACCTCTATAGATCTTTCAAGCCCTACCTATTCCATAGGACCCTCAGGCTTCTCAGCCCATGATTACTACACTAGTTGCCACTTCACCTGCACATCCAGCCATGGGTGGAGGTCAGATAGGTAGAGGTCACCCTAGAGGGGGAGTCCAGGCCCAATATTATGCCCTTCCTGCTAGGATAGATTTCGTTACATCTGATTATGTTATCACAAGTATTATTTTGGTCTGTCATAGAGATGCATCGGTCTTATTTGATCCAAGCCCCAGTTATTCTTATGTGTCATCTTAATTTGCCTCATATTTGGGTGTATCCCGTGATTCCTTGAGTTCTTCTATCTATGTATCTACACTCGTGGGTGAATCTATTATTGTGGACCGCGTGTATCGGTCGTGTTTAATTGGTATCAGTAGTTTTGAGACTTAAGCTGATTTATTATTGCTCAGTATGGTAGATTTCGATATTATTTTGGGCATAGACTGGTTATCGCACTATCACGCTATTCTTGATTGTTACGCTAAGACGGTGATGCTGGCAATGCTAGGTCTACCGCGGCTAGAGTGGAGAGGTACCTCAGATCATGTTGCTAGCAGGGTTGTTTCATTTTTTAAAGCTCAATGAATGGTTGAGAATGGGTGTGATGCGTATCTGGCCTATGTGAGAGATGTTAGTATTAATACTCCTACCGTGGAGTCAGTTCATGTAGTAAGATATTACCCTGATGTATTTCCAGCAGATCTTCAAGGTATGCCACCCGACAGGAATATTGACTTTGGCATTGATTTGTTACCGGGCACTCAGCCCATTTTTATTCCACCATATCGTATGGCCCCAACAGAATTGAAAGAATTAAAAGAACAGTTACAGGAGTTTCTTGATAAGGGTTTCATTCGGCCCAGTGTATNCACTCAGCCCATTTTTATTCCACCATATCGTATGGCCCCAACAGAATTGAAAGAATTAAAAGAACAGTTACAGGAGTTGCTTGATAGGGGTTTCATTCGGCCCAGTGTATCACCTTGGGGTGCTCTTGTCTTATTTGTGAGGAAGAATGATGGTTTTATGTGGATATGTATTGATTACCGCCAGTTGAACAAGGTTACAATGAAGAACAAGTAACCATTGCCACATATTGATGACCTATTTGATCGGCTTCAGGGTGCTAGAGTGTTTTCTAAGATCGACTTACATTTATGCTATCATCAGTTGAAGATTCGGGAGCTAGATATCCCGAAGATTGCTTTCAGGACTCGGTACAGTCATTACGAGTTCCTTGTGATGTCTTTTGGGCTGACCAATGCCCCAACAATATTTATGCACTTAATGAATAGTGTATTTCAGCCCTATCTTGATTCTTTCATCATTGTGTTTATTGATGACATTCTGGTGTATTCCCGGAGTCGGGAAGATCATGAACAACACCTGAGGACTGTGCTTTAGACATTGAGAAAAAAGAAGTTATATGCAAAATTTTCTAAGTGTGAATTCTGGCTTGATCTAGTAGGATTTTTGGGTCATATAGTTTCGTGCGAGGGGATCAAGGTAGATCCGAAGAAGATTGAAGAAGTACAGAGTTGGTTCAGACCGTCTTCAGCTATGGAAATCCAGAGTTTCCTTTGTTTGGCAAGGTATTATCGCCGATTTGTAGAGGGTTTCTTTTCTATTGCTGCATCTATGACCAAATTGATCCAAAAGGGTGCTCCGTTCAGGTGGACAGAGGAATGTGAGGAGAGCTTCCAAAAGCTCAAGACAGCTTGACTATAGCCCCAGTATTGGTATTACCTACAGGTTCAGGGTCTTATACTGTGTATTGTGATGCGTCGCATATTGGTCTTGGCGTAGTGTTAATGCAAGACGGTAAGGTGATTGCCTATGTGTCCAGATAGTTAAAGGTACATGAGAAGCATTATCCAGTTCACGACCTTGAGTTAGCAGCTAGTGTTCATGCCTTGAAGATTTGGCGGCATTATTTATAAGGAGACATTATTTGTACGGCGTCCATTGTGAGGTCTACATCAATCACCAGAGTCTACAACATCCTTTTAAACAGAAGGATCTTAATTTGCCGCACCGAAGATGGTTGGAATTTCTTAAGGATTATGATATCACCATTCTCTATCATTCTATGAAGGCCTATGTAGTTGTCGATGCCTTGAGTCGTAAGGCGGAGAGTTTGGGCAGCTTAGCATATTTACCGGTAGTAGAGAGGCCTTTAGCCTTGGATGTTCAGGCTTTGGCTAACTAGTTTGTTATACTGGATATTTTTTAGCCGAGCCAAGTTTTGGCTTGTGTGATTTCTCAGTCTTCTCTTTATGATTGTATCAGATAACGTCAGTATGATGACCCCCATCTGCTTGTCCTTAAAGATACAGTTCAGCACAGTGATGCCAAAGAAGTCACTTTTGGAGATGACGACACATTACGAATGCAGGGCAGACTGTGTGTGCCTAATGTAGATGGTTTGGGTGAGTTGATTCTCCAGGAGGCTCACAGTTCGCAGTACTCCATTCATCCGGGTGCTGCAAAGATGTATCAGGACCTGAGACAACACTATTGGTGGATGCAAATAAAGAAAGACATAGTGGAATATATAGCTCGGTGCCTAAATTGCTAGCAGGTGAAGTATAAGCATCAATGACCTAGTGGATTGCTTCAGAAGTTGGAAATTCCATAATAGAAATGAGAGCGGATCACTATGGATTTCATTGTTGGTCTTCCACAGACTCAGAGGAAGTTCGATGCAGTTTGGGTGATTGTGGATAGATTTACCAAGTCAGCTCATTTCATTCCCGTTATTACTACTTACTCTTCAGAGCGGCTGGCTCAGGTATATATTCGCGAGATTGTCATACTTCACGGTGTATCGGTACCTATCATCTCTAACTGGGGTACACAGTTTACCTCACAGTTTTGGAGGGTTGTACAACAAGAGTTGAGTACTCGTGTTGGGTTGAGTATAACATTTCACCCTCAGACAGATGGGCAGTCCAAACGCACTATTCAGATATTATTATGCTTCGTGCGTGTGTGAATTTTAGAGGTGCTTGGGATCAGTTCTTACCACTTGCGGAGTTTGCTTAAAACAACAGTTACTAGTCGAGCATTCAGATGGCTCCATATGAGGCCTTGTATGGTAGGCAGTGCCGGTCTCCAGTGGGTTAGTTCGAACCGGGCGAGGCTAGGCTACTGGGCACAGACTTGGTTCAGGATTCCTTGGAAAAGGTTAAATTGATTCAGGATCGACTTCGTACATCCCAAGCTAGACAGAAGAGTTATGCGGATCGGAAGGTTCGTGATGTTGCATTCATGGTTGGTGAGCGGGTCTTGCTCCGGGTTTTACCTATGAAGGGTGTGACAAGGTTCGGGAAGAAGGGCAAGTTGAGCCCTAGGTATATTAGGCCTTTTGAGATTCTTGAGAGAGTTGGAGAGGTGGATTACAGACTTGCACTACCACCTAATCTCTCTGCAGTTCATCTTGTATTCCATGTTTCTATGCTTCAGAAATATCACGACGATCCGTCTCATGTGTTAGACTTCAGTTCAGTTTAGTTGGGCAAGGATCTATCTTATGTTGAGGAACCAATGGCTATTTAAGATAGGCAGGTTCGAAAGCTGAGGTCAAAGAACATTACTTTTGTGAAGGTTCAGTGGAGGGGTCATTCAGTCGAGGAGGCGACCTGGGAGACCGAGCATGATATGCGCAGCTGTTATCCTCATATTTTCACCACTCCAGGTAAAATTCTAAACCCGTTCGAGGATGAACATTTATTTAAGAGGGGGAGGATGTAATGACCCGGCCGAGTTATATCCATCACACCCCGGTGCCATGTTTTCTTAAAGAATAAAGAGTTATATCCATCACACCCCGGTGCCTTGTTGTCTCAATGTCCATTATAGCTTGTTTCACTTCCTCTCTGGTAACTGGTCTTATAAGTTGCAATTGTTGCCTTCTATTTAATATATGGTCATTCTATATGATCTCTGGGTTAACAGCTGATAGTTGTGTTGCTGCAGTACCAAGCAGGCCCCTATAGAAGCTTAGAATTTCTTCCTCCACTTCAGTTGGATTTTGTAGGATTTACCAGTGCTAGTGATTAATCTGCCAATACTATTCCTTGCTTGTCTATTTTTCATGCAAGCATGGTAGTATGTTGTATTGTAATCTCCAAGTTTAAGCCATTGTATTCTAGATCAACAATTTCTCCAATTCTAACTTTGTAGGTTTTTCAAGGGCTACTGTCTCAGCATCTTGACCTGGGATGTTCATTTTGTCTTGTATAGTTTCTAGCCTCCCCCTTGCTGCTTGTATCTTGCTCCATATTCCACTAAACTCTTGTTTGTTCAATTGTTTCAGGGCCCCTTTCAGTGTTTTGAGCTTGTTCCACACAGATAGCATGGCAGGTCCTCTTTTGCTGCTTCTCCAGATTTGCTTTACAGTTGCATCAAACTCACTTAGGCTTGCCAAGCAGTTGAGAAATTTGAAAGGTCTCATGCCTGCTTGGTTAGTGATTTCAAACCCCACACTAAGAGGATAATGATCAGAAAAACCTGGATTCATACTGATTCCCTCCATGTGAGGCCATTGTTGTATCTATTCTACATTTGCCAGGATTCTATCAATCCTACTATGGACATGGTTATTAGACCATGTGTATTGCCTTCCCACAATTTTGAACTCATCTAATCCTTCATCCATTAGGCAATTCTTGAAATCCCTTATTTCAATCTCTTGCACAGGGTTGCCATTAATCCTATCCTCACTAGTCAGGATAGTATTCAAGTCACCCATTATGAGGCAAGGACTGTTTATTCCATGCAACCATAAGCTTTTCATATCTTGAATTGTGTGTTTACCATAGACTGCACAGTAACTAAAACTGGTTCTATGCTGAATCTTAGTTACCTTCCCCATTATAAATTGCTCATGAGTTCTGGTCATCAAATAATCCACCTGAGTTGGATCCCATGCTACCCATATTCTACCACCTGGAGCTTCATAGTAGTTGTCAACCCATTCCCAGTTGTTAATAGTCTTCTTTATTATTGAATCTGCATTTCTTCTCTTTACTCTATGTTCTATAATGGCCACAAGTACCACTTTATTTGTTCTATAAATATTTTTTTAGTTCTTTTTGCTTTTATACTTTATTCAAACCGCTAACATTCCATGTTATAATGTTCATCATGATATTGATATTTGTTGTGGAACTCCTTCCCCATCCTTCTTATTCTGCTTCTCCCTCACACCTTGGGCTTCAGATAGTTGAACTACTTATGTGTTGTATCAACTAGTGCTTTAAAAGCATTGCCAATGTCCACTTCATTCTCCTTTGTAACTTAGTCGTTTTAAAAGTTATAGCCCAGTTACCCTATTTAATGATCATTATGTACTTTATAACTGTTATATGACTTGCCGGGGCAATCGGTTCGGGTCCGATAATATTTTAGAATAAATTGGAACACTTAGTTTAAAAGTTTAAAACTTAAGTTAAAAAGGTACGCTGGATGTCGACCTATGTGTAAATGACCCAGGAATTAAATTTTAATGATTCCAATAGCTCTATATGGTGATTTTAGACTTAGGAGCGTGCCCGAAAATTATTTGAAGGCCCGTAGTTAAATTAGGCTTGAAATGGCTAAAATAGGAATTTAAGTTTGGAAGTTTGACCGGGGAGTTGAATTTTTGATATCGAGATAGGAATCCAGTTCAGAAATTTTTTATAGCTCCGCTATGTCATTTATGACTTGCGTGCAAAATATGAGGTCAATCGTACTTGATTTGATAGGTTTCGGTGTCATTTGTAGAAATTAAAAGTTTCAAAATTCATTATGCTTGAATCTATGTGTGATTCGTATATTTAGTATTGTTGGATGTGAATTGAGGACTTGACTAAGTGCGTATGATGTATTAGGACTTGTTGGTATATTTGGTTGAGGTCCCAGGGGGCTTGGACATGTTCCGGATGGTTAACGGATCATTTTTTGCCTTGGTGAGATAACTCATATTTGCTGTTGCAATTTTCTGGTTTCCTCTTCCGCGTTCGTGAGAGGAGCCTCGCGTTCGCGAAGAGTGTTCTGAGTAGGCAATAAATTTATCTTCGCGTTCGCGAAGAATGGACTGCGTTCATGAAGGGGGATGACAGTGTTCATCGCGAACGCATGAAAGCGTTTGCGTTCGCGTAGAAGGACGAGGCCAGGCGGGGCATTGGGCATTAAAGCTTCGCGTTCGTGAAGGAAGGATCACGTTCGCAAAGGCCAAGTTGGCAATGCATCGCGTTCGCGAGAGGAGCCTCGCGTTCGCGAAGAGGAAAGTTGGGAAGCACATTTTTTTTGCTTCGCGAACGCGAGACAAGGGGCGCGTTCGCGAAGAAGGAACCACTGGACAAAATGTTTAAGTTCAGAAAATTGAACTACGTCCCATTTTCCATTTTTAACGAAATTAGAGCGCGGATTGAGGCGATATTTGGGATATTTTCAGAGAAAACATCGGGATAATTGTTCTTAACTCAATCTTGGTTAAATTACCTAAATCTAGCACTGTTTTTAACATTTAATTGGTGATTTAAGTTGGAAACATTTGAAAACCCTCTTGGATAGATTTGAGGATTTTAAGGTCGAATTGTTATCGGAATTTTATAACTTTCGCCGGATTTCGAGATGTGGGCCCCACAGGCGATGTTTGAGTTAATTTCAGATTTTTATTGAAAAATACAATATTTTCTTATGGAATTGATTCTATAATTTTTGTTGACTATATCGAATTAATTATGACTAGATTCGAGTCGATCGGAGTCAGAACATCGAGGAAAAGGCATACTATGTGATTAAATAGGAGCAAGTCGAGGTAAGTGACTTGTCTAACCTTGTGTGGGAAAAAGTTTTCCTAGGATTGGTATTGATGTGATAGTTGTAATATGTTGAAAGTCGTATACACGAGGTGACGAGTGTGTACATGGGCTAAATGTGAAAGATTATATTTTAAAATTGTGTAGATCACTGTTGTGAATTAATTAAATTATTTTATCTTGTTATATTCTTCATCATTGATCTTAGATATATACTTTAAATTTGCTTGACCTTCTCCTGCTAATTGTTTTTACCTGTTTAGCTGAAGTTTGATTTCTTTTATTCGGTGTATTATTTGAAGGTGGAATTTCTTTAATTTGGTGGAATTTCTTTAATTTGGTGGAATTTCTTTAATTTAAATATATTTAAACATGAAGTATTTTACATTTAAAAATTTGATATTTAAAACAAGGTGGTAAATTTGTGAAATGTTATATTTGCTGAGTATTATTGTTGATTTATTTTGGCATGAGTCGTGAGCTCTTTATTGTGGAAAAATATTATTGTTGATTTATTTTGGCATGAGCCATGAGCTCTTTATTATGGAAAACAATATTGTTGTTGATTTATTTTGACAAATTGAATTATTTGGGCACTTGAGGTGCAAATTATGATATATTGTGATATTGATACCCATGCGGTGGTATAAGGTCTGGGTATGGAAACACATGCGATGAGATAAGGGTGGCTTGATACGCGTGGCTAGTAGGGGGAACTACTAGAAGTCATGCGGTGTGATAAGGATGTCTAAAACACAGGATGATATTTCGAAACAAATATTTTATTTAAAATAATTTGTGAAGGTTCCCGTGGTGATTAAAAAAAAATTAGATATTGTGAATTTATTTATGATTTGGGACTACAAAGCGGTACCTCGGGAGTGCCCTTGTTGATATTGATTTATGGTTGTAGTTGCCTTTGATTATTTGTTGTGATTTTCTTAAAGTTGAAAGCAAATTCTGTTTTGTTTTCACGAGATATTATTTGTCATTATTTTGTGTCATTAAATGGTGACAGACTACTTGATTCATTTCCATTGTCATTTTATTTTATTATATTGTTAAACATTTTACCATGCCATTATTATGTTCAAGTAGGGCATGACCTGACCTCGTCACTACTCTACCAAGGTTAGGCTTGGCACTTACTAGGCACCATTATGGTATACTCATACTACGCTTCTGCATATTATTTTATGCAGATCCAGGTACATCTTACCAGCCCAGACATCAGTGAGTTACCTGCGCAAAAAGACTTCGAGATATATCTGCTAGTGTCCGCCGACTCCGGAGTCCCCTTCTATTCTTGTTATGTTGCTTCCTTATTTTCTTTAGGCTATGATATATAGAGAGATTGAGAATAAATATTTAGAAGCTTGTGACTTATTTCTACCAGGTTTTGAGAGTTTTTAATTATGTAAATTTTTTAGATTTATTTATTTCAAATTTCTATTTTATTTTGCATTGATAGGCTTACCTAGTCTTAGAGACTAGGTGCCATCACGACATCCTACGGAGGAAATTTGGGATCGTGACAATATCTTATTGTGCAGATCCAGGTACCGCTTACCAGCCTAAATATCAGTGAGCTACCTGTGTACAGAGATTTCAAAGTACATCTGCCAGTATCCGCAGACCTCGGAGTCCCCCTCAATCCTTATCATGTTGTTTTCTTATTTTAGTAGACTCTGATGTATAGAGACATTTAGTATTTCTCTTAAAAGCTTGTGACTTATTTCTACCGGAATTTGGGAGATTGTAGTTCTTTGACTTGCAGTTTTCATTTATTACAACTATTGAAGTTTGAGTTTCACACTCTTATTATGTTATTTCGTAATTTGTTAGGTTTACCTAGTCTTAGAGACTACGTTTCATCACGACATCCTACAGAGGGTGAATTGGGGTCGTGACAGTTTCAGTGTATGTGGAGTTGTTTGGCACTTCTGATTTATTAAATTGTGGTTCTTGACATATTTTTTCACGTAGCACATAATAAGTCAAATAACAACTTAATTGACAAAATAAATGAACTATGTAGAATATTTAATGTTTAGTATGAGTACATAGGTGATGGATAGTTTTGTCATGAGATGTTTAATACTTTGGTCAACATAGCCTGTATATGGGAAAGTTTTACCTGATAATGAAGTTGTTGTTTGCCCTAGTAATTAATCGTATGTTAGCAAAGTTTGGTGTTTGTTGGGACAAAACTTCCAAATTTAATTACTTTTAAGAACTTATACTTTTCTTAATTTTTATTTTATAATTTTAATATATTATTTAATAATATTTAATTAACTTATTATTGAATACTCATTTATATAGGCACGCGCACAATGAGCGTACCCTAAAACTAATATTTTAAAAACATAGTAATAACTATTTAAAGAGGAGCTATGAAGACTATTGTTTAAATCATGTTAAAGAACACGTTAGGTTCATGCTCTACAATTTTATTATTTGAAATATACAATATAAAATAATGACATTAATTGGTACCAAGTACTCCCTCCGTTTCAATTTATATGAACATGTTTGACTGAGCACGGCGTTTAAGAAAAAATGAAGACTTTTGGAATGTATGGTCCTAAACAATTCAAAAAGGGGCCAGAGTATTTGTGTGGTTATAAAAGCTTCTCATTAAGGGTAAAATTGTAAGTTTAAGCAAAATTGTTTTCAAATTTAGAAAGTGGTCATTCTTTTTTAAACAGACCAAAAAGGAAATAGGTTCACGTAAACTAAAACGGACGGAGTATATATCTTCTGCTAAGTCTGTCCTAGTTATTTGTCAACCCACTGATGACATGGAAAAAGTAGACAGATCTAGAGGGCCCTAACTTAGATACCCTATTTTCCAGGAGAGAGGATTTAACCCTAAATTAAAGTGCAGAAAGGATCCTTTTCTCATGTCCCACGTACATGTTCTGCTTGCTGTAAAATTGAAGAAAAGAAAGCAAGGGGAAACGAAGTGCTCCATGATTCAATTGATAGCCAATTAGCCAAAAAAAAGGATCCTTGGTCACTCACTCAGTACTCATAATTGAGTCTTTTTTTAATGTGGACACTGGGAACTTTCAGAAGTTCCTGAAAGAACTGTATTTTTAGTAACCTAAGCAATAAGCAGTAAGCTCACTATCTATCGAAAGGACTTGATCTCAAGCCATTATTGAATACAAATAAGTTGGATGATTCAGGCATCAGTAAAGAAGGCTTTCCCTAGGTCCAAAGACGAAAATGTTCCTGAAATTAAGAACTGTATCCTAAAAGCTAACAATCTCTGACGGCCGCGTCATCTTTGACTACCCAGACTCGTATGAACTAGCTATTCAAACAAATATTCCAATGTAATATATCCAATAGGTGCCAATATGCTTAACTTGATCTCAAGCCATTATTGAATTTAGTTATTGAACAATAGTGCAGCAAAATTCATGAGGCCTAAGTCTCTCTTATTAAGTTTGTTTTTCAACAGTTTCTACATGAAGAAGGAGATCTTGAAGGGGATTTCTTTACTGAAAAGTGCATTGTGATTGTCTCGGAATTTGCAAAGAAGATGCACAAGAGAAGTTTAATTTCCATCTGATGAAGGCTTCCAGATTGCCTGATCTTTGGTGTCTGTTCTAAATATAGAAATTTCCACTGTCTCTACGACACACTCACTATATCTATCTTTTTGTCAGCATCGTGATCTTTGACTACCAAAATTTCCAAGGCTATTGAAAGGACTTGATCACAAGCCATTATTGAATTTTATTGTTGAACAATAGTACAGCAAAAGTCTTGGGGCCTAAGTCTCTCACTTGCAAAATTCTTATATATATGCGCTCGAGAATTCTTCTTTCTGTCTTCAAACAGGCGCCCCTTTGTCTTCATTGTACCACTCCTCCTCCTCCTCCTCCTAGTTTCCTGAGTGCTAATTAAATATTTTTGTCTTGTAGGTGCAGGTAATACAATTGAAAGCTCATCAATGGCAGAACCGGTGATCCTCACATTTTCTGCGGCGATAATAGCTCTTTTCCTTGGCTGGCTACCGCTCAAATTTCAAAGCGGCCATCAGAAATATATGTTTCAAGAGCATTCCATCGTCGTCTCAATAGCTGTAGGCTCTTTGGTGATATTGTGGTGCCTCTTTGTAATTTACGTGAAATGTCCTGGACTATATCAAGTATATGCACGTAATCTTCTATTTGATGTGGATTTTTTTGCCTTTCTTTCAATTGCAAGCACTGGCTCTCTGCTGTTGCCGCGCTCCCTTATGCTGCTTGTGTTTTTCCTCTACCTTATTCCTTGTGTGAAGATCCTCTATTGGATTTTCGACAAGTTGGAAGATGCATTTGAGGACAGGCAATTTTGGGTAGAAAGGGTTGATCCAGTTCTTTGCTACTTGGGAAGAAAAAAGAAAAGCGCATTTCGTCGACTGGGCTTGGATCCATTACTTCCTTTGTACAAGAGCTAGCTAGCTAATGCAAGCTAGCTTCATTTCTTTACTGTCCTCCTTTTCTTTACATACACTAGTACGTACGTACTTTCTGTTGTTTTTAGTATGTGTAAATTTTCTTTTCAATTTATATGCATTGATAATATAAAATAATTTTACTTATTTAAACCGTCATGAATATTTTACTTGTGGGCAGGGGCTGGTGTCACCATTGACGAGCAGGTGCCATTCTTTCATTTCTCTTTTTACTCCAAAAATCTTGGCAAAAAATATAAAGAATCCAAAATATTCACACTAAATCTAAACAATCCAAATCTTAATTTCTATGGAGACTATCTAAAATTAAGAAGAGAGAATGATAGAAAGCAAAATAATTGTAAGACATTCAGATGCCTCAAGCTTTTCTTCGTAGAGGGAGAGAGCAACGTGTAGAGGAGATAGGGAAAAGGGGGAACTAGGTTTAGGTTTTGGTGGAAAGACAAAAATATCAATTTCATTTATTAATTGGTGGTACGGTGTTGGGATGTTTTAAAGGAAAGTAAATATGCATACACGGCTAAACTATGTTACATATATATATATATATATATATATCATACTATATTATAAGTGTGAAAACTTTTAGGTTGTCACGGCCCCAATTTCCATCTGTAGGATATCGTGACGGCATTTAGTCTCTAAGACTAGGTAAGTCTAACAACATGAGAAATAATTGAAAATATAATTTAAAATCTTAAAACTAAACTCACTATATATGCAATTTGCCCAAAACGCGGTGAAATACAAGTCACGAGCTCTATGAAATGACATTGAATATCTCTATACATCAGAGTCTAATAAGGATAAGGAAATGACATAATATAGGTAGAGGGAGACTCCAAGGCCTGCAAACGTCGGCAGGTATACCTTGAAAGTCTTCACGTACGGACTCAGCTCACTAATACCTGGTCTGGGATGAAGTACATGTATCTGCACAAAAAGATGTGTAGAAGCGTGGCATGAGAACACCATAACAGTACTCGGTAAGTGCCAAGCATAACCTCGGTAGAATAGTGACGAGGTCAGGTCAATGCCCTACTGAAAATAATAAGAAACATGACGAAAACTTTAATAATATAATAATAATGACAATGGAAATGAAACAAGTAAGGATTATGAAAATATTTCGCTACTCATAATAAAGTCAAATAATACATCACGGAAGAACACAAGGATTTATATGTTAAGGAAAAACAAAACAACCAAAGACAAATGCAGCAATAGAGAAATATCAACAAGGGTCACTACCGAGGTACCACCTCGTAGTCTCAAATCATAAATAAATTCACAATATTTCTTTATATCACCGCATGAGTATTTAGATCTAGTTTTAAAAATTATTCTTCCCGAAATAGCATCCCGTGTTTTAACCCACCTTATCCCACCGCATGACTTCTAGTAGTTCCCCTACTAGCCAGGCGTATCAAGCCCACCTTATCTCACCGAATGCGTTTCAACACCCATACCTTATACCACCACATGCGTATCAATATCACAATATATCACAGATCGCATCTCAAGTTCCCAAATACCACAACTTGCCAAAGATATCAACAATAATATTATTTTCCACAATAAGGAGCTCACGACTCAACAACAATGTACACGAAATCTCAACAAAATAATCGGAAGTGTACAATTCAATAGAATAGTATTTCACAATTTAACACTTTGCCTCAATGTGATTCACGACCTGTATATCTCAATACCAATTTCAACAATCAGATATTTCATAATTTAACAACTTCAAGTAAGGGTTTCAACAGTCAAATAATGAGTACGAAATAAAGGGAGCAAAAATTCAACTAAGCAGGTAGAGAATTTAGCAAGAAAGGTAAGGCAAATAAGACACGTGAAAATAGACTAATGATGATGAATATAAAATAATAAAATAACTCAATTAATACGTTACAGGAATTTACACAGTTAAAGCAAGAATTGTTCGTATTTAGCTCGTGTACATATTCGTCACCTCGTGCACACGACTTTCTTACACATCACAATTACCATAACAACACCAATCCTAAGGGAAATTTCCCTTACACAAAGTTAAACAAGTCACTTACCTCAAATCGCGTTAACTCAATCCACTAGTAGGTATTGTCCTCGATTATCCAATTCTGAATGGATCGAATCTGGCCAAAACAATTCCATAGTATAAATATAACCATTGGAAACTAAGTCGAACAATAAAAATTACGATATTTGTAGAGAAATAAAAAGTCAATTCGGAAAGTCAACGTGGGGCCCACGTCTCGAAATCCGACAAAAGTTACAAAATCTAAACACCGTACCCATTCAACCACGAGTCCAACCATACCAATTTTACCAAATTCCGATATAAACTCGACCTCTAAATCCTCAGTTTAAGTCTAGAAATTTTCAACCCAATTCACATATTTAATGATAAAAACAATAATAGATTTGTGTAATTTAACCAAAATCAAGTTAAGAATTCTTACTCCAATGTTTCCTTTGAAAATATCTTGAGAAATCACCTCACACCGAGCTCAAAATTCCAAAAATTGGAAGAACTTAAGTTCTGTTGCCCAAATGCTTATTGCTGCCCAAACTTTCCTCTTCGGGAATTCGAGACTACCCCGCGAACACGATGCCTAACGGATCCAAGCTTCACGAATGTGACTCCTCCATCTCGAACACATAGGCCAAAAGCGTGAAGTCCCCATCCTGCCTCACTCTTCTTCGCGAACGCGACTTCCCTCTCGCGTTCGCAATGCACCACTCACCCAGACCTTCGCGAACGCGTTGCCCTCTTCGCGAACGCGAAGAACAAATCCTTGCCTACCTCCAGATACCCTTTACGAATGCGAGACCTCCCTCGCAAACATGAAGAAGGAAATCATTCCAGAAAATTCAGTAGTCTCCAAGTTCCGAATTGTGCCGAACATGATCTGAATCACATCCAAGGCCCTCGGGACCTCAACCAAATATACCAACACATCCCAAAATACAATACGAACTTATTCGAAGCCTCAAATCCATTAAACAACATCAAAAACACGAATCACATCCCAATTCAAGCCTAAAGAACTTATGAATTTCTAACTTCTACTTTCGATGCCAAAACCTATCAAATCAAGTCCGATTGACCTCACATTTTGCACATAAGTCTTAAATGACATTACAGACCTATTTCAACTTCCTGAATCGGATTCTGACTCAGATATCAATAAAGTTAACTCCCGATCAAACTTTCAAACCTTCCATTTTTCCACTTTCGCCAATTTACACCGAAACGACCTACGGACCTCCAAATCAACATTCGGTCGCGCTCCTAAGTCAAAAATCACCATACTGAGCTATTGGAATCATGAAAATGCCACTCCTGGGTCATCTACACAAAATTCAAACTATGGTCAACTCTACCAACTTAAACTTTGAACTTAGGGACTATGTGTCCCATTTCACTATGAATATCTCCCGAACCCGGAACTAAGCACCCTGGCAAGTCTCAAAACTACAATATAACATAGATGAAGCATAAACTAGGGAGTCGGGGCTAAAATACTCAAAACGACTGGTTGGGTCGTTACATAGGTAAAACTATTTTACTAAAATATCATTTAAAAATTAAATGACCAAATTAGGCATTACTTAAATACTATCCTATAATATTCTTATACTAAAAATTAAAATTACCTTCCAAGAAATAATAAATTTGTATTATGACCATGATAAATGAAAAGAGAGGCGTTTAGATCCATGCAATAACTTAGTGAAGCCTATTCAAATTCTTGGTGTTTTCTCCTTCCCGTACATTATTGCAAATAAACTATCTCAACCTAAGACATGCCTTTTCAATATTTGTTTATTCAGCTTCCAATAAGTGTTATAAATTCATTCTTCCCATATCAAACCATTGTCAAATGGAAAAATCCTTTTTGTTTCATAAAAGATACTGTACTTTTTTTATTAGGCAAATCTGCACACCATTTGCAACAACAACCCATTTACAAGTCAAATCAGGTAATTTGTTTCCTTTTCCTAACAGTTTTTGTGAGTGTTATGCCAATTCTATAGTTTTTATTTGTATATTTTCATTATTATTGTCATAAGCGTGAACACCCTGATATAGAAGTTGATTTAGAAATTTATCCATCGATAGCTAAGTGACAATTTTGCCCTTCAATCTACACCAATATAACTTTTTTGTACAAAACAGTAACTTACATTCTAATAAATACCATAAAGGCAAAGATACAACAGGCAATTGTGAGGGAATCTCACATGGGAAATTAATTTATATAGCTTGGGCGGTCCCACCCTTTGATCTAAGAAATACGTAGCTTAAGTATTTGCCTCTTCTGAGGAATGAGGATCCACAGAAAATCTTCCATAGTTCTCAAATATTAATTGAGTGTATGAATAAGATCTCTTACCAACCACTAAACACTGCTGTATGTTGCCTGCTGTCCAGCAGAAAGGACACAAAAGTTAACAAACGAAGAAAGACAAACTTTAAAAATGTGCAGTAACAATTAGGGGAAGAAAATGAAGAAAGATCATCAAAGATTACGTTCCAAATATTCATCCTAGAAAAATATTATCTCACTAACCAAGAAGAACACAAAATACAAAAAGGACAAATGTATGATACTCAAAGATAAGTCATCAGTAACTTATATTAATAAAACAATGAGAAAAAAAGATAAATAGGATTCCAAGTCTATGAGAAAGCCACATCACCTTTCTTTGTCCCAAGCTTTATATTAATATATAGATATATATCATATCATCATCATCCATTCATATACACTACTCCTTGGCCGTTTCAATTTCAATAAATCTATTTTTTTTAGTCCGTGCCAAAAAAAATGACCACTTTCCTTATATGGAAACAATTTAATTTTATGCAATGATTTATACAACAACAACAATACAACAATAACAACCCAGTATAATCCCACTAGTGGGGTCTGGGGAGGGTAGTGTGTACGCAGACCTTACCCCTACCCTGGGGTAGAGAGGCTGTTTCCAATAGACCCTCGGCATCCTTCCCTCCAAGAACTCCCCACCTTGCTCTTGGGGTGACTCGAACTCACAACCTCTTGGTTGGAAGTGGAGGGTGCTTACCATCAGAGCAACCCACATTGTCTATGCAATGATTTATAGTCACACAAAATATATATACCTCATTTTTACACCATAAGTTCAAAAGTCTTCTCTCTTTTCTTAAAATCCGTGCCCAATCAAATGAGTTCACATAAATTGAAACGGAGGGAGTATATTAAAAGCACGAAACCCTTAGCAAAATGTCGCTCTCCTTTTTCGCCATTTAAATATATATTTCACACTAGACAAAATAATCATTTTATTTTTCAATTAAATAATTTAAAATTAATTAAAATTTTACTAATTAAGTCTTTCCTTATTTGAATTATGTAGGAAGTCCTAATATTTAGGACTATAAAGCTAATTAATATTTTACGTGATATATATTTCTCTCCTTTTAGATTTTATTACTTGAACACAAAATAAGTTAAACAATAATTCTAAACTAAATATCAAACTATACTTTGACTTAAACACTCTCTTACCAAATCTTGGAAAAGTTCAACTCTTCTTCTTAAATGCCGTTTCAATTTGAGATGTGTCACAACCCAAAATTTCACCAGATGCGTCGTGATGACACCTAGTCTCTAGAACTAGGTAAACTGATTACTTATAACAATTAAGCTAGTTCAACAATAATAATTTAAAACAGAGTTTAATATAAGCACCGGAACAAAAGCGAAAAATAAGCCTACGTAGCAAAAATCTAAAAACAACTCCCAAGACTGAAAATACAGATTCACAAACTCTAACTAAATACATGGAAAGATCTCTAAGATAGGAATGGAATATTGTCCAAATACAAGTTGATAATACAAAGAAAGGAAAAGTTCTCCAAGGGACTGCGATGACCATGCAGCTCTACCTCGAATCCTTGCGATCAATATGATAACTCTGCCCTAGTCCAATATCTCCAATACCTGGCTGCACAAAAATGTGCAGAAGTGTAGTATGCGTACGCCACGGTTGATACCCAGTAAGTATCAAGACTAACCTCGGTGGAGTAGTGACGAAGTACAGTCAAGAAACTCACTAGATAAAATAACATGTGTAGTATAGAAATATAAAGCAAATAATGGGAATCAAGAACCAGTGAATAGCAACAAGAATCAACCAATGATATAAACAGTAAAGCAATAAGGATACCGTAAAGTAGTGTTCAAAACAAATAAGGAATACATGGAAAACCAATTAATCAAGCCTTTCTAATACAAATTTTCACAACAAGGTCACTCTGTGGTACTTCATCTCATAGTCACGAATCACGGGTCTCAACCCACCATCAGATTCTCACGGCACCTCGTGCTCACATCTCGAATCACGACCGCACGAACAACTCTCACACAGAAGGCATGTAATGGAAAGTACATATAAATGGTCAATAACATCAGGGTTCACCTCCTTAAATCAATATGGGTGATTAATTACATATATGCTTGTGCAAGTATTCTATCATGATTCAAGTCAACAAGTAAGAGAAGAAACAATGAATGGCACATAAGAAACGATCACCACAAAATATACCAGGTATAACTCACACCAGATAGGCACACCACTACACAAATATCAACATTAACAAAAACCCCAGGCCATCACAAATTATTCCCCGATATAGCCCATCTTGTCTAGCCACATGCGCAACAACAAAGTAAATGCCTGCCTTGTTTCGCCGCACGTGAAAAATAATATTCCCACCTTATCTCACCACATGCGAAACCCACATATATAGCCCACCTTGTCACGCCGCATGTGCAAATGTCAATGATAACAATAGCACGAACAACTCAGGTGCGAACACCCCGACAATCCTCTCAATAATATCACGTGTGCCAAAAACACATAACACAATATAATGACTTGAACCACATATGCCCATATTCCACAACATTTCTTAAAAATAATTTCAATACCACAACTACACATAGCCCTCGGCTCAATACCACTGAGTACAACAACAACAATAATGACAACAATAGGAACGAGGTGATTAAAGAAATACACCGAGAATAGCTACATCGAACTAAGACAATTAATGTATCACAGAAGAAAACAAAGGATGTTATGACACGAAACAAAATAACAATATAGAAGTGAAGAAATAAAAAGTATCAACAAGAGTCACTACCGAGGTACCGCTTCATAGTCTCAAATCATAAATCAATACACAATCTATCCTTATATCACCGTGGGAGCCTTGTATTTAGTTTTGAAAATTATTTTTTCGAAATAGCATCCCGCGTTTTAGCCCACCTTATCACATTGCATGACTTCTAGTAGCTCCCCTAATAGCCACATGTATCAAGCCCACCTTATCTCACCGCATGCGTTTCAACCCGAAACCTTATACCGCCGCATGCGTATCAATATCACAACGTATCACAAATCGGATCTCAAATGCCCACATATGACAACTTTCCAAGGAAATCAACAATAAAAGTATTTTTTTACAATAAGGAGCCCACGGCTCAACCACAATGTACACAAAGTCTCAACAAAACAACCGGAAGTGAATAACTCAACAGAATAGTATACAACTTAACACTTTGCCTCAATGTAAATCATAGCCTTTATAGCTCAATACCAATTTCAACAACATGACTTTGTGCACTTGAAATGATATCAGGTGCTGAATGCTTCTGCTACGTAGAAAATCAGAACTAGCAGCCTAGGAAAGGCTCCTATTTTATAAAGGAATTTAGACAGGGGGAAGAACCTCCGTTCCATGACTCAATGTGGCAAAACTGATGATAGAAACCACTTTTGTAACTTTGACAAAAAGGAGTTGCTTGCAAAAGACTAACTCAGATAATGGTATTTCATGTCCCAAGTCACAAACCGGGCAGGTTTTAGTTGAAGAAAAGAATGGCGGTTGAAACTTTTGTCCAAATGTTAATGATCTCTGTTTGCATAACAATGCAAGACAAGAAGGAATGTTCCATTGATATTCAAATGGAGGTACAATTACAGTGAATCCAGGGAAATGAATGGCAAGGAACAAGGAAATGAAACTAAGCTATGCTGATGTTGGCATGGTGACGTGTATCTCGACAATCTTTAGTAAAGGGTTACTTTGAGAAAGAAAGAAGAACAAGGTATAGAGAATGGAGGAGAAAGAAATGGAGAACTGAAGAGAAGTAGGGGAAGAAGAAGAAAATGAAGAAAGAAGAAAGATCGAGATAATGGATAATTTCCCACATTCGACGATACTCCTGAGCTGATAGTTTGGAGTAGATAAGTACGAATGAGAGTGAGATGAACTTTGACAGTTACTGCTCAAGTACAGGCTAACTTTCTTCGTGTGACTTCTAAGTTCTAACTAATACAGATCATAACAATTTCTCTTCAGGAGTTCATTTTGTGTGTTGATATATATGCATCTGGGATGATGCATAAAAGATACTAAGTTCAATTTTCAGAACAGTATTGCTCTCAGATATGAGGTTTGTATACGGTCGAAATAGATTTCGGCCTCCGTACGTTTGATCGAGTTCGAATAGTAAGCGATCGAAGTGAGAGCTCGAGACGAGTTCCGAGGATAGTACAAACAAGCCTCGAGCTCCAAGATCGATCGAGGAATTGGCACGGTATTATTATCAAGCCCATGACCAAATCGAACCGCAAGGCAACGAGAACGTTGTCGGAGATGCACAGATCGATTGACACTCACCTCGAATGCCGAACTCGAACTCAAGGCCGAGGGCTCAACCCAATACCGAGCTCAAGCCAGTATCGAGCTCGCAGACAGGAGCCGTTGCAACCACACTAGGGGAGAGAATCTTGACAGGAGTCGAGAAAGAGACAATTCATCATGGGTTCTCCACTATATATTTTTTATTATAAATAAAGTAAGATCCCTCTACTATAAAGGGGGGAATCCTTGTAAGCACAAGCATGTTGACACATTGTAAGAAAAGACTACTTCTATTTATTGAAGAATAAATCTCTTGAGCTTGTTTTATTCAGCATACTTACTCTTCTTGTTCAATAAGTTATATTTCGTTTGTATAGCCAAGAATCTAAATTTTTTCACTTCTACATACGATTTATGTCAAGCTATATCACATATCCTTAGAAGTACTTATAAATTCAATTATATCCGATTTTCGGAGTAAACAGTTTGGCGCCCACCGTAGGGCTAAGGATAACAGTGGTTGTTTGATATAAATCCGCAATACGCTCCAGTTTACAACTCTAAATTAGCAATGGCAAACCCTCGATTCATGGCATTACCTATCGACCACGAAGCCGGCTTTCAGGATGAAACCAACAACTTGATACCCAGGGCCGGAAGGCCACTTAACGATGTCACTAAAGCTCGAGTCGAAGTACCTGAAATCCGAGTCAAAGTACCACTAGATGTCAATTCACAAGTGGCTCTTGAGGCGAACCAACGTTCCGAATTGGAAAAAAGCATTCAGGGCGGTACTCAATCCGTAGCTCGAGACGCCCATAATGTGGAGGAGATCGGAGTCAGCTTACGGATGATCTTAGAGATGTTACAAGCCCAGTAAATAGCAATAGCTCAATTGCAGAGACAAACTCAGGTACAAAGCAGGCCGGAGCCCGATCCGCTTCGGGAAATCACCCACAGAATGGAGCCAGCCATAGTGAAGTCAAATGAGTAAGAATCGGGGACTACTCCCGAAATTACTAAATTGCTCGAGGAACTCACAAAACGAGTCAAAGCCAACGATAAAAAAGTAGAAACATATAATTCCAGGGTCGATTAGATCCCGGGAGCTCCACTAATGATAAAAGGGGTGGATCCGAAGAAATTCATCCAAAAGACTATTCCCTCGAGTGCAGCCCCAAAACCAATCCCCAAAAAATTCCGTATGCCCGAAATTCCCAAATATAACGGTACGATTGATCCCAACGAACATGCCACCTCTTACATGTGTGCCATCAAGGGTAACGATTTGGAAGACGATGAGATCGAATCCATGTTATTGAAAATATTTGGAGAGACCCTCTCGAAGGGAGCGATGATTTGGCATCATAATTTGCCCCCAAATTCCATCGATTCTTTTTTCATGTTAGCGGATTCGTTTGTAAAGCCACATGCTGGTGCCATAAAGGTTGCAACAAGGAAATCATACCTTTTCAAAGTAAAGCAAAGGGGTAATGAAATGCTGAGGGAGTTTGTGTCCCGATTTCAAATGGAACGCATGGAATTGCCACCGGTCACAGACGACTGAGCCGTCCAAGCTTTCATCCAAGGGTTGAACGAGAAAAGTTCAATAGCATCACGTCGGCTGAAGCAAAATTTGATCGAGTATCCAGCAATAACTTGGGCGGATGTACACAAACGATATCAGTCAAAAATCAGGGTCGAAGACGACCAGTTGGGAGCTCCTTCCGGAACCATGTATCAGAACAGGACAGCTAATAAAAACCAAAGGCATATCGACAGAGAACGAAGGTCGCACAGAGACCGATATCAACCTTACATCGTAGATCGAATGAAAAATGGTTCAACGTGCAATTCCGCTCGGAACAATCGAAAGAGTGATCGAGGAAAACATTATCGGGGGCTTATGAGCAAGAGTGGCTTTGATAAATATGGCGATCCTATAGAGGCACCTCGGCTATCGGAGTACAATTTCAGCGTCGACGCATCGGGCATTGTATCGGCGATCGGAAGAATCAAAGATACTAGGTGGCCCAGACCCATGCAAACCGACCCTTCCCAAAGAAACCCGAATTCGATGTGCAAGTATCATGGTACGCATGGACACATGACCGAGGATTGGAGACAATTAAGAGAAGAGGTAGCCCGCATATTCGATGAGGGCCACCTTCGAGATTTCCTTAGTGACCGAGCCAAGAATCACTTCAGAGAAAGGGTCGCCAGCAAAAAAGATAAACAAGAGGAACCTCTGCATATCATTCATATGATCATCGGTGGGGTCGATACTCCACAGGGACCCGTGCTCGAGTACGGCAAGATACCGGCCACAGGGGAAAAATGAACTCGAGGTTATATACCCGAGGGCACTTTATCATTTGGAATTGAAGAAGCCGAGGGCATATATCAACCTCACAACAATGCTCTGTTAATTTCTATCCTATTAAATAAAGCACAAGTTAAGCATGTTTTAGTGGATCCAGGTAGCTCTGCGAATATCATCTGATCTTGGGTAGTAGAGCAGCTCGGTTTGCAGAATCAAGTCGTGCCCGCAGCTCGGGTCTTGAACGGTTTCAATATGGCCAGTGAAATGACTAAATGGGAGATTACTCTACCAGTGAATGTAGCTAGAACCATCCAAAATACCAAATTCCATATAATCGAAGGGGATATGAGGTACAATGCCCTACTCGGAAGGCCGTGGATCCACAATATGAAGGCAGTGCCTTCGACCCTCCACCAAGTAATGAAATTCCCTACGTCGGACTACGTGAAAACAGTATATAGGGAGCAACATGCTGTGAAGGAAATATTTGCAGTCGATGAGGTAACACCGATACCAACGCTATCGGCCTCGGAAAGATCGAGCACTAAAGATAGACGAGAAACCAAATAGCAATCACAGCCACCAGTCTCGACCGAATCGGTGAAACAGGAAATAGAGGATGACGAGGAAGAGTTTCTGACACCTCGAGCTTTCATCATCCCGACGACTCCGACGCCACCAAATCTACGATCGAAGAACTGGAGCATGTTATATTAATTGAATATATGCCCAAGATAAAGGTATACCTGGGAACGGGATTGACCCCCGAACTCAAGAAAAAACTTATTCAATTTCTTATCGATAACATAGACTGTTTTTCTTGGTCCCATTTAGACATGGCAAGGATTCCCCCAAAAGGGGTTTTTCCGGCAAGGTTTTTTAACAAGACAACAACTATGTGCTATCCGGGGACAAATCAATAGTATCCGAGGCTCCTTCATAATCAACCTCGAATACCGCTACAAATCGAATAAATTAAGTTCGGTACAAGAAGGTTGCTCCATATCAAATTCATGTCGAATAGGGTCTCGATAGAGAAAAGTGTAAGGGCCAAATGGTCAAAACGAAACATGCCCACGTAGTTTTGCTCGAACTCTGGCACAAGATACAAACATATGTGTAATGACGTATAAAGGAGAAATTGTTTTCCAGATATCTCACTCTTTAAAAAGATTTTCCTGCTTCATGATTCAAACATGCTTAAAGGCCAACCACCATCAAAGGGATTTTTGATACAAGCGATCATAAAGGCCTACGGGCTAATATACTCTGAGTTCGAGTTCGAAACAATCACTCACTAAATTATTATAGCGTAAGGGCTATCTTGCTTCTAGTTCGAGCAATCACTCACTCGATCATAAAAGGCCTACGGGCTACGATACTCTGAGTTCTAGTTTGAAACAATCACTCACTCAATTATTAAAGCATAAGGGCTATCTTACTTCGAGTTCGAGCAATCACTCACTCGATCATAAAAGGCCTACGGGCTACGATACTCTGAGTTCTAGTTTGAAACAATCACTCACTCAATTATTAAAGCATAAGGGCTATCTTACTTCGAGTTCGAGCAATCACTCACTCGATCATAAAGGCATACGGTCTAAGATATTCTGAGTTCGAGTTCAAAACAACCACTCACTAAATTATTAAAGCCTAAGGGCTATCTTACTTCGAGTTCGAGCAATCACTCACTCGATCATAAAAGGCCTACGGGCTACGATACTCTAAGTTCGGGTTCGAAAAAATTATTCACTCAATTATTAAAGCCGAAGGGCTATCTTACTTAGAGTTCGAGCAATCACTCACTCGATCATAAAAGGCCTACGGGCTATGATACTCTGAGTTCGAGTTCGAAACAATCACTCACTCAATTATTAAAGCCTAAGGGCTATCTTACTTCGAGTTCGAGCAATCACTCACTCGATCATAAAGGCCTACGGACTAAGATATTCTGAGTTCGAGTTCGAAACAATCACCCACTCAATTATTAAAGCCTAAGGGCTATCTTACTTCGAGTTCGAGCAATCACTCACTCGATCATAAAGGCCTACGGACTAAGATATTCTGAGTTCGAGTTCGAAACAATCACCCACTCAATTATTAAAGCCTAAGGGCTATCTTACTTCGAGTTCGAGCAATCACTCACTCGATCATAAAGGCCTACGGACTAAGATATTCTGAGTTCGAGTTCGAAACAATCACCCACTCAATTATTAAAGCCTAAGGGCTATCTTACTTCGAGTTCGAGCAATCACTCACTCGATCATAAAGGCCTACGGACTAAGATATTCTGAGTTCGAGTTCGAAACAATCACCCACTCAATTATTAAAGCCTAAGGGCTATCTTACTTCGAGTTCGAAACATTCACTCGACTACTAAACATGTGGGCTACTTTTTCGAGTTCGAGCAAGCGCCCACTCGACCACTAAGCATGTGGGCTACTTTTATTTTGAGCTCGAGCAAACACTCACTCGGCCATAAAGGCTACGAAGGCCGAATTCGATGAAATCACCTAAATCCTCATGAAAACATCCGCAAGGCATGAATGAAATCTCCACGAAGCAAGTCAGTAAAAGAAAAAGATATTTGTATAGATATACAAAGATGGTTTACATAAATAAATGCAACATAGAAGAATCTAAGGGCTAAGTTTCTGGGTTATCATCTAGAGCGGTCTCGTCTCCACCGGGCTCCCCCCATCTTAGGACCTGCTCTTGCTACCATTATCATCATCATCATCATCGCCATCAGAAACCAAGGCTTCAACATCAGCTTTGAGTCCTTTAGCCCTTTTTATCTCTTCAGCAAGGTCGAAACCTCGAGCGTGTATCTCTTCGAGGGTCTCCCTCCGAGATCGACACTTAGCAAGTTCGGCAACCCAATGTGCTCGAGTATTGGCAGTATTCGCTGCCTCTCTTGCCTCCTTTTGAGCAGCCTCGGCATCGGCCCGATACACGGCAATAGACTTGTCTGCCATGACTTTCGATGACTCAACCTCCGCCTTGTCCTCAGCAAGACTTATTTCAAGCTCCTCGATCCTCTTGGCCTGAGCCGAACCTTTTTGCTTGACGCTTCGAATCTGAACATCGGCTGATAATAGTTTGGCCAAGATGGTTTCTTTTTCTGTAGCCAGGCGGTCGATAGTCTCCTTCCACCAGTCACATTCGGCCTTGATTTGATCGACTTCTTCCCGAAGCAACCCGATCTTTTCAACCTTTTGCTGCAGCTGAGATAACGAAGGGTTAGCTTCCACGGTTGGGTCAAACCCATACTCTAACAAAACGAGGCTCACCTGCTTATCTAGTTCGGCCTCTTCTTCACGAGCCTTAGCCAAATCTGCTTGGAGGTCCTTTATAACCTCGTCCTTTTGGCTACAAAGAAGTAGCAGAGCATCTCTCTCCCCCGAGACCTTCTGAAGCTCGACCTCACACTGGCTGAGGTCAACTCGAAACCCGCTAATGGCCTGCACAGTAGGTAAAAAGCACAAGTCAAGTTTAGAAAAGAACGAAGAAACTAAGCATAGTAAAATCATTACCCGAGAAATAAAATGTTGGGCCTCTTCTAGGATAAGAGAAGCGTTACTAATATCGGAGGCCCATCGATTCCAGTAAAGCAATCCCGAAAAGGTTCCCCGACACTGGAGCCTCCGCCCATATCAGTCTTCAATTCATGAGCTTCCTTTAACGCCTCCTCAGAAAAGGTCGGAAGATAAGGCAAATGACCCACTATCATAGTCCCAAGCGAATCGCTCGGGACGCTCTGATCGAGACTCGGGGTATTGGAACTGACCCAGACCGGTATAGCCGTTATCGACTCAGAAGGTCTGGCAACCTCGATAGCTTTCGCAGATCGGACCACCAAAGCCGAAGCGTCATTATCTTCTTCTTCTTCTTCTTCTTCTCTCAGTCGTTGGACCGAGTCCATCGAAAAAGCGATTGCCGTCCTCCTCACCCTTCGAGTTTTGGGATTGGGGTCCTCTGACCGAGAGATAGCTTTTCGCTTCTTATCTTTCCCCGGTTCCGGGACCGGGAACTTAGTTCATTCCTCACCACTCGAAGGCCTCAAAACGGCATCCTTGCTTACACCTGCATGAAAGAAAATCGGTAACGAATGGAGCATAAAAATCATTTCGAAGAACACGAGAAGTGAACCTTACCATGATTCTTGGCCTCCCATCTACCTTTTGCCAAATCATGCCAAGCGTGTTCGGCATAAGAGGAAGTCGAGGTCGGGTACCGCTTGTGGCATCCAAGGGGTAGTTATATGTCGGAGAGAGATATCAGATAGAATCAGAGAAAGATACGAAAATAAATGCCTTATGAAAACCACTTACGGTCGAAATTCCATTCCTCGGGGAACGACATCTTCTTTTCCGGAATAAGGTCACGGGTCCTCACCCGAATATAATGGCCCATCCAACCCCGATCCTTGTCTTCGTCGATGTTCGACATTAAAGATTTCGATGCCCGACGATGAAGCCTGATTAGTCCTCAAAATATTTGAGGCCGATACAATCGTATGAGGTGATTTAGGGTGAAATCCAACCCCCCGGTCTTGTTGGAGAAGAAGCGAAGTAAGGTTACTATGCGCCATAGAGAAGGATGAATTTGACCGAGGGTGACCTGATAGCTTTTGCAAAAATCAATGATCACTGGGTCGACGGGACCCGACATGAAGGGGTAAGTATAAACACTTTAAAACCCCTCCACATGAGTGATGACGCTCTCTTCGAGAGAGGGAATTTGCAACACAACCTCGGGACCCCAGTTGTAGTCTTTCCTTACTGCCTCGAGATGGCCCTCTGTTATCGCACACATGTATATCGACATATGCTCACATCGACCCGGAACCGACGATGGATTTTCAACCTTAAAATCGATCTTCAGAGTACACGGGCCAGGAACATACTCATGGGGAGGCGGCTCCACCGGTGCCTTGTCGCCGGATGGCCGTGAAGAGGAAGCTTTATCCTTCTGAGTTATGGTTTTTGAGGTTTTTGCCATTGATGTAAGAGAAAGAAAAGCAAAGGAAGATAAAAGGTTGATGGTGCCAAACGTTGATGAAGATGGCTCTACAAGTGGCGAAATAGAGACAGAAAGATTAAACAACTTTGGGAGATTGAAGATGTAAAAGTGGTAAATAATAAATGGAAGGACTATTTATAGGTTTATACCGTGGCGGTTCAGTATCAGCGGTGGCCGACCACCGTCTGACGTGCATTAAATACCTTGAAATACTAAATCGACGGGATAGCTATCACATACGTCACGATCGAGCCCAGTGAAAACGTCAGCTTATAATCCGATCGAGCCGTCGAAAATCATATCGCTTCTTACCACATTCTTTCTGAGAAACGAGGGGACTATCTGTTTACGGTCGAAATAGATTTCAGCCTCCGTATGTTTGATCGAGTTCGAATGGTAAGCGATCGAAGTGAGAGCTCGAGACGAGTTTCGAGGATAATACAAACAAGCCTCGAGCTCCAAGACCGATCGAGGAATCGGCTCAGTATCATTATCAAGCCCATGACCAAATCAAACCACAAGGCAACGAGAAGGTTGTCGGAGATGCATAGACCGATTGACACTCACCCCGAATGTCGAACTCGAACTTAAGGCCGAGGGCTCTACCCAATACCGAGCTCGAGCCAGTATCGAGCTCGCAGACAGAAGTCGTTGCAACTGCACTAGGGGAGAGAATCTTGGCAGGAATCGAGGAAGAGACAATTTATCATGGGTTCTCCACTATATATTTTTTTATTATAAATAAAGTAAGATCCCTCTACTATAAAGGGGGGAATCCTTGTAAGTATAAGCAGGTTGACACATTGTAAGAAAAGACTACTTCTATTTATTGAAGAATAAATCTCTTGAGCTTGTTTTATTCAGCATACTTACTCTTCTTGTTCAATAAGTTATATTCCGTTTCTATATATAGCCAGGAATCTAAATTTTTCCACTTCTACATACGATTTATGTCAAGATAGATCACATATCCTTAGAATTACTTATAAATTCAACTATATCTGATTTTTCGGGTAAACAAGATTGTTGTGACATATCATGTATATCAGATAGCAGATTTATATTGCTGAATATTCTTCTCAGGAATAAAGTGGTGAGTTCAAGATTCCAGTTGATATTTGTATTAACATAATATTGAGCACTCGTACACTTTGAAATATATCTAAGATAACATTGTAGATATATCTGTTCCGCAGAGAAGATACTTTTAATCTTCTACACTGGAATATGAATGTATTGTCAGTCAATAACGAAAATGAACATTTTGTTTTTTTGCTTTTTCTGGTCGGGGAGGGTAATGTGCTTCCAAACAACAGATTCTCCATTTTCAGAATTCGAACCCGAGAATATTCTTAAGACATGAAGATCAATGTGATTGCTATCTTTCAGCATTTCTCTAGACACATCGATCACTTTCTTCACTTTCTGGGATGTCTAGTTTTCATAGAAGCGTAGGATGTTAGGCCTATGTATTAGTAAAATCTATTAGCAGGATCATTCATCCTTTTGTTCTCTTGTTTTTATTCCACTAGTTTTCTTGAACAATCATAGGAAATATTGTCTATTCTATTGTTAAAATCTGTTTTCTTGAACTGGGTGGTGATAGAAAAATAATTTATTATACCCTATGCAAAAATTCTGCTGTAATTCTGCAGGTTCTTTAGCTACTGTAGTAGTAATAGTTTTTTTTAGGGCCCCTATATAAAGAATAGCCAAAATTTGCAAAATTTTTGAAGTATAGCCGCCTTAGAATAAACTTCAAACATATAGCCTGAAGTTGAAATCGTGGGTCTGAAGTTTGGCTCTACCAAAGTCTGAACTTCAATGAAGTTCAATTCAAACCTAAGATGTTAAGTTAGGTTTTGGCAGGAGGCCAACTTCAGACCCGAAGGTTTGAATTTGGAATTTGGGTTTCCAAACATCAACTTTCAAGCAGAAAAGCCAAATTTCATACCCCAAAAGTTTGAAGGGCGAAGTGCACTAGCAGCCATTTTTAAGTTTGATATTTAAACTATATCTATAATTTATAATGTATTTAAAGATTAGCTAACTCGTCCAAACTTTAGGATTAAGTATTTTGAATTTTTGCGCTTCTAATTTGAAATTCAAGACTTAGTATCCTAAATTTTTAATCCACAATTTATAATGTATTTAAAGATTAACCAACTCGTCCAAACCTTAGGACTAAAGATCTTGAATTTTTACGCTGCTAATTTGAAATTCAGGACATAGTATCCTAAATTTTTAATCCACAATTTATAATATATTTAAAGATTAACCAACTTGTCCAAACTTTAGGACTAACTATCTTGAATTTTTGCGCTACTAATTTGACATTCAGGACTCAATATCTTAAATTTTTAATTTACAATTTATAATGTATTTAAAGATTAACCAACTTGAATTTTTGCGCTGCTAATTTGAAATTCAGGACTTAGTATCCTAAATTTTCAAGCTGCTAATTTGAAAATCCGAACTACGTATCCTGAAATTGTGAACTACTAATTTGAAATTCAAGATTAAGTGTTCTGAATTTCTAAATTGCTAATTTAAAATTCAGGACATAATTCGAATTTCTAGACATATTTTTCGAATTTTAGAACACGATGTTTAAAATTCAGGACGTTGTGTCCTAAAGTTTGAGGGAATTGGCTAAGTTTTTAAATATATCGTAAACTATGGATATATTTTAAAAAGTATACTTAAAAGTGACTACCTGGTGTCATTTCCACAAGTTTGAAGTAGAAGAAAAAGAAGAAGCAATAGGATCAGTCGAAAGTTTACCAAAACTGGCTAAACTCTAAATAATTTTTTAATGTGATATATTTTAACTAGAGAAGCCGCTACCTGGTGTCATTTCTACTAGTATTTGTCCATTTTTTTCAAATTATCACAATATTGTTCCACGAAGTGAGGAAATTAATGTGTTCTGTTTTACACAGCCCAACTAATCTAGGCTATATATTTACATAAGATGATAGACATTTATGAAGTTAGTTGAGAATGTGCATGATTAAGATTAATGTATAAGAAGAACTGAGTTACCTGAGAAGTTTAAATGGTGTTCTTCATCCTGGGCAGCTAAAGTTTTAAGCCCAAAAAATCAGTTGTGCTCTTTTTTCTTCACAATTTTTTTCACTAAGTTTTTTCTCAGTATATTTTATCAAGGATATTACATTCAACGGGAGTATTGTTAATAACAAATCTCTACATTTGTTTATTTACTACTCTTGATCTGTAAGTTTGTTGTTATTTAATAATAACCACGATATAATTCTTCAAATCTCATTCATTTACAACTTGTCCCCCTCATTAATTATGAACGCGATGAATTTGGCTAATTGACTGTAATGTTTTATTTTATTTTTGAATTGTTCAGCAATTTTCACTTGTCCTCCATCCGCAGCGTAACCTATGGCTAGGAGTGTCAATGAATCTTTAAAAACTATTTAAATTGACCAAATCGAACTATACCGAACCGATTATTAGGTTTCTCTTAATAGAATCGTAAGTTTTTATATAAAATTATAATTGTACCGAATAATAGAGTAGGTTTATTAATTTATAAAAATAAACCGAAAAAATATTAAACCGTACCGAATTGATTTGTATATAAAAAATATATATTTTATACTAAGTTTAAAACTAACAAACCATTAAGTTTTTTTCTTGGATATTGGGATTATGGAAATGGCTACAAGTGACCAAATAATTAATATCTGAAGTCCCAACTTCCAAACCTATTATACTAGTATTCATATCGAAACTAAATTAGTTCCAACATCTTGAACAGCAAGCCACTAGGTATTCCAGCGATCTTCAATAGCAAGTTATAGGTTATTGGATATCTTTCCTCTCGTACGATTTAGATTTCTCTTGTTGATACTAATCTTCTACTGAGCTCTATTCTTGAGTCCCAACTTGATTAGTATTTTCTGCGCGTATGATTTCTATTTCTTTTGTCTTTGCTTAATTTGTTTTACGCCACCATAAAATAGTGGGATAAATATCTATTCTAAACATCTTTCATGTTCCTTTGATCATCACTTTTAAAATAATAAAATGTCTAGAGAGTTCTGCCAAAGTCCCATGCAAGTACACATTTATTGTGTTCTAATTTCGACTAGCGACTCTTGCATGATGGATTTAAAAAAGTACCAAAAACATAACCGAACCTTACTAACACCAAAGGGAAATTGAGATGACTGTGACGGTTTCGAAAACTCTAATTTTGATTATACAAAATGAAATAACCAAAAAATTGGTATGATGTAAATTTTATAAAATAACCGGCCGAACCGAACCATTGACACCCTACCTACGGCTAGGGCAAAAAACGTTATTCCATCCATTTCAGTTTATTTAACTTTATCTTTTTAGTCCGTTTTAATTTTGTTTTTAAATATATTTGAACTCATGTAACTTATTCACCAGCACATGGTATAAGAGGATGTGAGATGTACAGTGTAAGTGGGGTAAAACGTATTCGCATAGATATTTATATCAAATTAAGTAATTTAACTTTAACAGTTAATAATAAAATGTACATACATATCACTTAACTAATTTTATGTGTGTAATTTTATGTGTGTAAGACACATAAAATTGAAAAATTCGACGAGTTTTTTTTCAATCAATTCAAATTGAGGATTAAGGGAAAAAGCACATGCTCGAACTACTAAAAATCACTTGTTTACAGACGCAAATTACCGAGGAATATCTCTCGATAACAAGGTTTTCCCGAAGGAAGTCCGTCGGTAAATGATACGTAGGTAAATCTTTCTTCGGTAAAAGCGACCGACAGAATCCTTCGGTAATTACCGATGGACCCCATCGGAACCTTTCTCACACTATTTATCAAATAATTTTACTTACTGACGGATATCCGTTGGTATATTAAAAAATAATATAATATTAATTGTAACGACCCGACGGGTCATTTCGAAAGTTATAGCTTCGTTTCACCCATTTCTGCTTCTTTATGTGTTATTTAAGTGTATTGTGTTGTATCAGGTTGGTTGGTTCGGGTTCGGCGTGGTTTCGGAGTGGAATGAGACACTTAGTCTCTAAAGTAAAAGCGTAATTTGGAAAAGTCAATCGGATGTTGACCTATGTGTAAACGATCTCGAATTTAAATTTTTATGGTTCCGTTAGGTGATTTTGGACTTAGGAGTGCGTCCGGAATATGATTTGGAGGTTCGTGGTAGAATTAGGCTTGAATTGGTGAAATTGAAAATTTGGCAATTTTTGGTCGGCAGTGAAAAATTCTATATCAGGGTCGAAATGGAATTTCAGAAGTTGGAGTAGGTTCGTAGTGTCATTTGTGACGTGTGTGCAAAATTTAAGCTCATTCGGATGTAGTTTAGTTGGTTTCGGCATCAGTTGGCGAATTTGGAAGTTTTAGAAGTCCTTAGGCTTGAATCCGAGGGTAATTTGGTGTTTCGATGTTGTTTTGAGTGATTTAAAGATTCGACTAAGTTTGTATGTTGATATATGACTTTTTGATATTTTTGGTTGAGGTCCCGAGGGCCTCAGGGTGATTCCAGGAGGTTAACAGATTTGTCAAAGTTGGAAAATACAGCTGAAGTTGCTGCTACTGCATATTTCCGCACCTGCGAAAGGGAGAGTCGCAGGTGCGAGGTCGCTGGTGCGCGTGGGGAGTCCGCAGGTGCGGGAAGTGCTGGGCTAGGCAGGATGCGCAGGTGCGAGTTGGAGGTCGCATCTGCGAGCCCGCAAGTGCGAGACCTGGGACACAGATGCGGAGAGGAGGACTTTGGGCAGGCTTCACAGAAGCGGAAGGAAATGTGCATGTGCGCTTTCGCAGGCGCGAGATGTTGGGCCGCAGATGCGGAACCTGGGCTCCTAAGTGAGTTCCGCACCTGTGATGGAATTTTTCGCAGGTGCGGTGGCGCAGAAGTGAGAAATGGTCCGCATGTGCGAAAAGCCTAGGCAGAAACCATAAATAGAACACTTCGCGAATTTGGTTCATTTCCACCATTTTCAAGTCGGTGTTTGGAGCTTTTGGAGTGTTTTTGAAGGGTGATTCAAGGGCTATCAGTGAGGTAAGTTGCTTGAGCCCTAATACTCGTATATATAGTGATTTCCCGTTGTCTAATCATGTAATTAGTTAAAATGAGGGGTTAGGGCTTGAGATTTCTGAGAGATAATTTAAGGATTTGAGGGATCAAATGATGTCGGATTTGGATACATTTTGTATGTATGGACTCGGGAGTGAATGGGCTATCTAGTTTTGTAAATTTTATCGGCTTTCGAGATATGGGCCCGGAGGCCAGGTTTGAGCCAATTTCGGGTTATGAGTCTAATTTGGTATTTTTCTTGTGGAATTGATTCCTTTAGCCTATATTGATCGCATTGTATTGCTTGTGGCTAGATTCGGGACGTTTGGAGGCCCATTCAAGAGGCAAGGGCATTGCGGAGTAGAGATTTGCTCGGATTGAGGTAAGTAACGATTGTAAATCTAGTCCTGAGGGTATGAAACCCGGGATTTGGTATTATTCTACTATTTTGAAGTGACGCGCATGCTAGGTGACAGGCGTGTGGGCGTGCACTGTTAGAGATTGTGACTTGGACTGTCCCGTAGCAACTGTAAAGTTGCATATTTTGTTAAAACTATATGATACTTATATGTTTTAGAAATGCATTTCTGTAAATTAGGTTGGATGCCATGTTTGGGCCTTGTGCCAATGCTATTTCGACCCTTAAGGGCCTTTTCTTACTATCAATCGTTGTTTTTGATTTAAAATCTATACTTAGTCATGGTTATACCTTTTACTGCATAACTCAGTTTTTCTTACTCTATTTTGATGCATATAAATGTTGTTTTAGCATGAGTACCCTATTTTTACTAAAATGCCCGAGTGACTTGAGAGGTTTATGACTAAGTGAGGCCGAGGGCCTAATTTGTGAGGATATTTATGGGATCGGGCTGCACGCCGCAATATATTTGCATATTTATGGGATCAGACTGCACGCCGCAACATATTTTATATAGGCCGAGGGCCTGATTGATTTATGCCATGATTTGGGTTGATATAGCGCTTGGGCTGAAGGAGCCCCTCCGGAGTCTGTACACACCCCCAGTGAGTGCAAGTACCTACTGAGTGCGAGTGCCGAGTGATTGAGAGGCATGCGTGATGGTGAAGTATGCCCAAGAGGCTGTTTACGAGTGACTGTGAGGTTTTCCCGAGGGGCTGTATATGAGTGATATTTTGTCCGAGGGGCTATTTATGATTTCACCATTTTGCTCACCTTGCATTGAGACTCTGTTTGAAACTGTTGAAAAATATCTTCAAATGATTTGGTACTGAAACTAGGTTTAAACGAGATGATTTGATTCAAACATTGATTTTAAAAGCTTGTTGTGTTTTATTGAGATTTCATGATGTGACTTTATATGTTTTACTGCTCGTCACTACTTCTCAATCTTTATTTACTGTTGTTTCTTACATAGTTGGCGCACTCACGTTACTCCCTGCACCTTGTGTGTAGATTCAGGCGTATTTGGACACGGTAGCGGCTGTTGACTATTCTAATTGCAGATATTTCCGGGGATAGCAAGGTAGCTGCCTGGCTATCGCAACCCTGCTCTTCTGCCTCTTATCTTCCTTTAGTTGTATTTAGCTATTTTTTAGACTGTGTTATTCTTGATATTGTTAGACAGATTGTAATAGATGCTCATGACTAGTGATACCTCGATGTCGAGCTTTTCTTTCCACACTTTTGTTTTGTTTTGAATTCCTTTGCGAATTCTTTTATGCTAAATAGCCTTAAAATTATCTTTGAAATGAAAATATTGGTTTGTTTTGGAATGAGTCGGCTTGCCTAGTTCCACGATAGGCGCCATCACGACAGGTTAGGTTTTTGGGTTGTGACAGATTGGTATCAGAGCCCTAGGTTACATAGGTATCACGAGTTATGAGCAGGTTTAGTAGAGTCTTGCAGATCGGTACGGAGACGTCTGTACTTATCTTCGAGAGGTTGTAGAACCTTTAGGAAAAACTCCATATTCTTGAATTCTTGTCGTGCGAATCTGTTGATTCTAGTAACTAAACATCTGTTGATTCATTCTCTCATAGATGGTGAGGACTCGTACTACCATGCCAAATGGACAGCCACCAGTACCACCAGTCAAGGCCGTGAGAGGTTGAGGTCACAGTAGGGGCAGTGGTAGGGGAAGAGGTGCAGCCCGCATAGCAGCTGGGGCAGTACCTGCAGATCTACTAGTTGTCCCCGATCAGGACCAGATTCTAGTTGTTGATACACCAGCTCAGTCGCCACCGGTGCCTGTTGTGATTCCAGGCCTCCAGGAGGCCCTAGCTCAAATTTTGACAGTGCGTACCGGCCTTTCTCAGGCGGTCTCTATCTCGATGGCCGGAGCCACTTCTCAGGCCGGGGGAGGCACAGGCACTCAGACTCCTATCGCTCGCACACCCGAGAAGGTTGTTCAGGGACTCCAGACACCGGGGGCACCACCAGCCCAACCGGTTGCAACGGCTCAGGATTTTGTGGTTCCTGCCATGCCTGAGGATGATCATCGTAGGTTGGAGAGGTTTGGGAGACTCCAGCCGCCACCTTTCAGTGGCACAGAGAGAGAAGGTGCTCAAGACTTCTTGGACAGGTGTTAGAGGATACTCCGTACAGCTGGTATTCTAGAGACTTGTGGGGTCTCATTCACTACCTTTCAGTTTTCTGGGGCTCCACTCAGATGGTGGGAGACTTACAAGAGGTGTAGGCCTATTGGCGCAACACCCCTTACTTGGCAATAGTTTTCTGTGGTCATTTTGGAGTGCCTCGGTCCTGCAGAGAGGAGCTACGCAGGCAGTTTGAGTGGCTTCGCTAGGGTGATATGTCTGTGACGCAGCATAAGATGCAATTCTCGGAGTTGGCCCGTCATGCTATCTGGTTGGTTCCCACAGACAGGGAGAGGATCATAAGGTTTATTGATGGTCTCACTTATTAGCTACATTAGCTCATGACCAGAGAGAGGGTGTCTGGTGCTACCTTTGATGAGGTTGTCAATATTGCTCGGTATTGAGATGATTCACGGTCAGGAAAGGGTTGAGAGGGAGGCCAAGAGGCCTCGTGGTCAGGGTGGATTCAGCGGTGCACCTTCTAGGGGTCAGTTCCAGCACGGTAGAAGTTGTTATTTCAGACAGGCTCAGCCAGCTCGGCTATTTCACCATGGTGCATCATCTGGCCATGGTTCTCACAGTCATCAGTAGGGCCGGTCATTATTCGGTGCACTACCACCACAGAGTTCTTCACGTGCTCCATCGGGTCAGAGTTCGTCTATATCGGGTCCTCCTGCTAGTTATCCCGGTGCTCGGGGCTCCCTTCAGTCCCCGCCACCAGCACTAGGGAGTTGTTTTGAGTGTGGGGAGTTAGGGCATATGTGGAGGCATTGTCCTCGTCGTCATGGAGGTCTATCTCAGCAGAGGAGTCATCTTTTGACTTCAGCACAAGTTACTTCACCACCTGTACAGTCAGATAGGGGTCGCCCTAGAGGGGGAGGCAGATCAGGGAGTGGTCAGGCCCGTTTCTATGCTCTCCCTACCAGACCAGATGCTATGGCTTCAGATGCCGTGATTACAGGTATTGTTTAAGTCTGTCACAGAGATACCTCCATATTATTTGACCCTAGTTCCATATATTCATATGTTTCCTCATATTTTTCTCATTTTCTGGATATGCCTCGTGAGTCCTTAGTTTCATCTGTGCATGTATCTACTCATGTGGGCGATACTATTGTTATGGACCGCGTATATCGGTAATGTGTGGTGACTATTCGGGGTCTGGATACCCAAGTGGACCTTTTGCTGCACAGTATGGATGACTTCGATGTTATATTGGGTATGGATTGGTTATCTCTATGTCACGCTGTTCTAGATTATTATGCTAAGACCGTGACGTTGGCGATGCCGGGGTTTCCGAGAGTTGAGTGGAGCGGTTCTATAGACTATGTACCTAGTAGGGTGATTTCGTACTTGAAGGCTCAGTGTATGGTTGAGAAGGGTTGTCTATCCTATTTGGATTTTGTGAGGGACGTTAGTGCAAAGACTCCTGCCCTTGATTCTGTTCTGGTGGTGCGTGATTTTTCGGATATGTTTCCTGCAGACCGGTCGGGCATGTCGCCTGACAGGGATATTGACTTTGGTATTGATTTGGTGTCGGGAACTCAGTCCATTTTTATCCCACCGTATCATATGGCACCGACAGAGTTGAAGGAGTTGAAGGAATAGCTTCAGGAACTCCTTGATAATGGGTTTATTCGGCCTAGTATGTCACCTTGGGGTGCACTAGTTCTATTTGTAAAGAAGAAGGATGGTTCCATGAGGATGTGCATTGATTACAGGCAGTTGAACAAAGTCACAGTCAAGAACAAGTATCCTTTGCCTCGTATTGATGATTTATTTGACCAGCTTCAGGGAGCGAGGGTGTTCTCCAAGATTGACTTGAGGTCCGGGTATCACCAGTTGAAGATTCAGGATTCGGATATTCTTAAGACAACCTTCAGGACCTGATATGGCCATTATGAGTTCTTAGTGATGTCGTTTGGGCTGACCAATGCCCCAGCAGCGTTCATGCATTTGATGAATAGTGTATTCCAGCCTTATTTGGATTCATTCGTTATTGTATTCATTGATGACATCCTAGTGTACTCTCATAGCCAGGAGGAGCATGCCCAACATCTGAGGGTTGTATTATAGAGATTGAGGGAGGAGAAACTCTATGCAAAGTTCTTTGAGTGTGAGCTCTGGCTCGGTTCAGTAGCATTCTTGGGGCATGTGGTGTCCAGTGAGGGTATTCAGGTTGATCCGAAGAAGATAGAGGCGGTTCAGAGTTGGCCCAGACCATCCTCAGCTACAGAGATTCGGAGCTTTCTTGGTTTGGCTGATTATTACCGTCGGTTCGTTCAGGGTTTCTCATCTATTGCACCGTCCTCGACCAAATTGACCCAAAAGGGTGCTCCATTCAGGTGGTCGGATGAGTGTGAGGAGAACTTTCAGAAGCTCAAGACTGCCTTGACACAACTCTAGTGTTAGTTCTGCCATCAACTTCAGGTTCTTACATCGTGTATTGTAATGCCTCGAGAGTAGATATTGGATGTGTTCTGATGCAGGAGGGTAGGGTGATTTCCTATGCCTCGCACCAGTTGAAGACCCATGAGAAGAACTATCATGTCCATGATCTTGAGTTAGCAGCCATTGTTCACGCCTTGAAGATTTGGCGTCATTATTTATATGGGGTTCATTGTGAGATCTATACTGATCACCGGTGTTTGCAGTATCTGTTGAAGTAGAAGGATCTTAATTTGTGTCAGAAGAGATGGTTAGAGCTTCTTAAGGACTACGATATCACTATCTTGTACTATCTGGGGAGGGCCAATGTGGTGGCCGATGCTTTGAGTCACCGAGCGGAGAGTTTGGGGAGTTTAGCATATCTCCCAGCAGCGGAGAGACCCTTGGCATTAGATGTTCAGGCCTTAGCGGGCCAAATTGTCAGATTGGATATTTCGGAGCAGAGTCGGGTATTGGCTTGTGTGGTTTCCAGGTCTTCTCTTTATGACCATATCAGGGAGCGTCAGTATGATGACCCTCACCTGCTAGTTCTTCAAGATAGGGTTCAGCGAGGTAATGCTAGGGATGTGACCATTGGTGATGATGGCGTGTTGAGGATGCAGGGCCGAATATGTATGCCTAATGTAGATAGGCTCGGGGAGTTGATTCTTGAGGAGGCCCACAGCTCGCGGTATTCCATCCATCCGGGTGCCGTGAAGATGTATCGGGATTTGAGGCAGCATTATTGGTGGAGGTGGATGAAAAAGGATATAGTTGGGTTTGTAGCTTGGTGTCTCAACTGTTAGCAAGTTAAGTATGAGCATTAGAGACCAGGTGGCTCGCTGCAGATATTAAAGATCCCAGAGTAGAAGTGGGACGGATCACCATGGACTTCGTAGTTAGGCTCCCAGGGACTTCGAGGAAGTTCGATGCTATTTGGGTTATTGTGGATCATCTGACCAAGTCCGCGCACTTCATTCATGTTGGTACTACTTATACTTCAGAGCGGTTAGATGATATTTACATCCGAGAGATTGTTCACCTGCATGGTGTCCCAGTTTCCATCATTTCATATAGGGGCATTCAGTTTACATCGTAGTTTTGGAGGGTCGTGCAACGAGAGTTATGTACTCCGGTTGAGTTGAGCACAACTTTTCACCCTCAAACGGACGGACAGTACGAGCGCACTATTCAGATATTGGAGGACATGTTACGCGCTTGGGTTATTGACTTTGGGGGTTAATGGGACCAGTTCTTGCCACTCGCGGAGTTTGCATATAACAATAGTTACCAGTCGAGTATTCAGATGGCTCCGTACGAGGCTTTATATGGGAGGAGGTGTAGATCTCCAATAGAATGGTTTGAGCCGGGTGAGGCTAGGCTCTTGGGTACAAACTTGGTCCAGGATGCATTAGATAAGGCAAAGTTGATTCAGGAGCGGCTTCGTACGGCACAGTCTAGGTAGAAGAGCTATGCAGACATGAAGGTCTGTGATGTATCTTTCATGGTTGGGGAGAAGGTTTTGCTGAAGGTATCACCCGTGAAGGGTGTTATGAGGTTTGGGAAGAGGGGAAAGTTGAGCCCCGGGTTCATTGGGCCTTTTGAGGTGCTTCAGAGGACAGAGGAGGTGGCTTATAAGCTTGCCTTACCACCCAGCTTGTCGAGTGTGCATCCAGTGTTTCATGTTTCCATGCTCCGGAAGTATGTTGGCGATCCGTCCCATGTTTTGGACTTCAGCACGGTTTAGTTGGAGGGTGATATGACTTATGATATGGAGTCGGTGGCCATTTTGTATCAGCAGATTCGAAAGTTAAGGTCAAAGGATATAGCTTCGGTGAAGGTGCAGTGGAGAGGTCAGTCTGTGGAGGAGGCCACCTGGGAGACCGAGAGGGAGATGCGGAGCAGATATCCACACCTATTCGAGACTCCAGGTATATTTCTAACTCGTTCGAGGATGAATGGTTATTTAAGAGGGGGAGGATGTAACGACCCGGCCGGTCGTTTCGGGAGTTATAGCCTCATTTCTCCCATTTCTGCTTCTTTATATGTTATTTAGTTGTATTGTGTTATATCAGGTTGGTTGGTTCGGGTCCGGGGTGGTTTCGGAGTGGAATGGGACACTTAGTCTCTAAAGTTGAAGCTTAAGTTAGAAAAGTAAACCGGATGTTGACCTATGTGTAAACGATCTTGGATTTGCTTTTTTTATGGTTCCGTTAGCTCCGTTAGGTACTTTTGGACTTAGGAGTACGTCCGAAATGTGATTTGGAGGTCCGTGGTAGAATTAGGCTTGAATTGGCGAAATTGGAAATTTGGCAATTTTTTATCGGTATTGGAAAATTTGATATCGGGGTCGGAATGGAATTTCGCAAGTTGGAGTAGATGTGTAGTGTCATTTGTGACGTGTGTGCAAAATATGAAGTCATTCGAACGTGGTTTGGTTGTTTCAGCATCGGTGTTCAAATTTTGAAGTTTTAAAAGTTCTTAGGCTTGAATCCGAGGGTAATTTACTATTTTGATATTGTTTTGAGTAATTCAAAGGTTTTACTAAGTTTGTATGTTGATATATGACTTGTTGGTATTTTTGGTTGAGGTCCCGAGGGCCTCAGGGTGATTCCAGGCGGTTAACAGATTTGTCGAAGTTGGAAAATGCACCTGAAGCTGCTGCTACAGATATTTCCGCACCTGCGAAAGGGGGAGTCGCAGGTGCGAGGTGGCTGGTGCACATGGTGAGTCCGCAGGTGCGGGCAATGCTACGTTAGGCAGGATGCACAAGTGCGAGTTGGAGGTCACATCAGCGAGCCCACAGGTGCGAGACCTGGGGCGCAGATGCGGAGAGGAGGACTCTGGGCAGGCTTGGCAGAAGCGGAAGGAAATGTGCAGGTGCGCTTTCGCAGGCGCGAAATGTTGGGCCGTAGATGTGGAACCTGGGCTCCTAAGAGATTTCCACACCTGCGATGGATTTTTCCGCAGGTGCAGTGGCGCTGAAGCGAGAAATGGTCCGCAAGTGCGAAAAGCCTGGGCAGAAACTATAACTAGAACACTTCGCGAATTTGGTTCATTTCCACCATTTTCAAGTCGGTTTTTGGAGCTTTTGGAGTGATCGTTGAAGGGTGATTCAATGGCTATCAGTGAGGTAAGTTGCTTGAGCCCTAATACTCGTATATATGGTAATTTCTTATTGTCTAATCATGTAATTAGTGAAAATGAGGGGTTAGGGCTTGGGATTTTGGAGAGTTTAATTTAAGGATTTGAGGGACCAAATGATGTCGGATTTGGATAATTGTTTTATGTATGGACTTGGGAGTGAATGGGCTATTTAGTTTTGTAAATTTTGTTGGATTTTGAGATGTGGGCCTGGGGGGTTTGAGCCAATTTCGGGTTATGAGTCTAATTTGGTATTTTTCTTGTTGAATTGATTCCTTTAGCCTATATTGATCGTATTGTATTGCTTGTGGCTAGATTCGGGATGTTTGGAGGTCGATTCGAGAGGCAAGGGCATTGCGGAATAGAGATTTGCTCGGATTGAGGTAAGTAACGATTGTAAATCTAGTCCTCAGGGTATGAAACCCCGTATTTGGTATCATTCTACTATTTTGAAGTGACGCACATGCTAGGTGACGTGCGTGTGGGCATGCACTGTTGGGGATTGTGACTTGGTCCGTCCCATAGCAACTGTAAAGTTGCATATTTTGTTGAAACTATATGATACTTATATGTTTTAGAAATGAGATTTTGTAAATTGAGCCGGATGCCATGTTTGGGCCTTGTGCCAATGCTGTTTGGACCCTTAGGGGCCTTTGCTTACTATCATATCGCTGTTTTCGATTTAAAATCTATACTCAGTCATGGTTATACTGTTTACTGCATAACTCAGTTTTTCTTACTCTATTTTGATGCATATAAATGTTATTTTGGGCTGGGTACCATGGGTTTACTGAAATACCCGAGTAGCTTGAGAGGTTTATGACTAAGTGAGGCCGAGGGACTGATTTGTGAGGATATTTATGGGATCGGGCTGCACACCGCAGAATGTTTGCATATTTATAGGATCGGGCTGCACGCCGTAGCATGTTTGATATAGTCTGAGGGCCTGATTGATTTATGCCATGATTTGGCTTGATATAGCACTTGGGATGAAGGAGCCCCTCTGGAGTCTGTACACACCCCAGTGAGCGCAAGTACCTACTGAGTGCGAGTGCCGAGTGCTGAGTGACTGAGTGGCATGAGTGATGGTGAGGTATACCTGAGGGGCTATTTACGAGTGATTGTGAGGTTTGCTCGATGGGCTGTATATGAGTGATGTTTATGCCCGAGGGGCTGTTTATGATTTCATAATTTTGCTCACCTTGCATTGAGCCTCTGTTTGAAACTGTTGAAAAATATCTTCAAATGATTTTGTACTGAAACTGGGTTTAAACGAGATGATTTGATTCAAACACTAATTTTAAAAGCATGTTGTGTTTTACTGAGATTTCATGATGTGGACTTTATATGTTTTATTGCTCGTCACTACTTCTCAGTCTTTATTTACTGTTGTTACTTACTGAGTTGGCGTACTCACGTTACTCCATGCATTTTGTGTGCAGATTCAGGCGTATTTGGACATGGTAGCAACTGTTGACTATTCCGATTGCAGATTTTCCCGAGGATAGCAAGGTAGCTGCCTGGAGATCGCAGCCTTGCTCTTCTCCCTCTTATCTTACTTTAGTTGTATTTAGCTATTCTCTAGAATGTGTTAGTCTTGATATTGTTAGACAGATTATAGTAGATGCTCATGACTAGTGACACCCCGATGTCGAACTTTTCTTTCTGCGCTTTTGTTTTGATTTGAACTCGTTTACGAAGGGTTTTATGCTAAATAGCCTTGAAATTATCTTTGAAATGAGAATATTGGTTTGTTTTGGAATTAGTCGGCTTTCCTAGTTCCACGATAGGCGCCATCACGATATGTTAGGTTTTTGGGTCGTGACATCAATACCGACGTATATCTGTTAGTAAATTAAAAATAATAAAATATAATATTACTGACGGATACCATCGGTATATTTATAATTTTAATTTTAAAAATAAAAAATATAAATAAATTAATATTCTGATTCGATATCCGTCGGTGTGTTCAACAAAAATAATAATATAATATTACCATAGGACTCCCTCGGTAAGTATGAATTCTGGATTGACAAATAAATAATCTTTTCGACGAACTCTATTGGTAAGTTCCTCGGTAAATCTGGTATATTTTTGGCAGGCAGTGTTTGTTTTTTGCTGCACCACCTACAAGCCAGAATATTACAATAGAAACAAAAATGCAACCACAATAAAACACAAATTAACAACAATAAAACTTAATAAACTATCCAAATACCAAACTTCCAAATTATCCCATCAAACATCAAAACTATCCAACCAAACTTCAAAATGTAATATTCAAAGTCAACATCCAACTAAACAACTATCCAACCAAACATAAAATCACTCTTTATATTCGGATTCCCCCTCGTCTTCTTCATCATTTATATTGTTTCCATCACTTTCATCCTCTTCATAAATGTGACTTTTTGGCGGAGAGCGGGGCAGGCCGATTAAGTGGTTCACTTGAGCCTTGAGGGACTCGATGTCGTTCCTAAGTGCGGTCCAAATCTTCTCTTCATGCTTTATTGTTTCTCGTTCATCCGCATAGTTCCTAGAAAGTTGTTGAATCGTTTGCTGCATCTCCTCAAGGTCCTCACTTTTCACGGTGGCGGATGTCCCAATACTAACGGAGGCAACTGATATTGTAAAAATAAAATTCAAAATAATTATAAATACAACATCGATTGAATCTGTCGGTGTACTATATTATCTTTTTTGTTTATCTTTTTAGTTATACCGGGAGAGTCCATTGGTACTGTAAAAAAGTAATTCAAAGATAATTATACTATAATTAGCGAGAGAGTCTGTCGGTAATCTACCGACGGAATCCATCGGTACAACTATTTGACTTTTAACCTATCAAATTGCGGTTATTTACCTAGAGATATCCATCGGAAATTAATTTAAAAATTAGAAATTAAAATATTCAAATGTATCGAGGGAGTAAGATGAAAAGTTCCTCGGAATACCGACTTGGAAAAGTCCGTCACTGCTGCGTGGTAAAGAGGTGATTTTTAGTAGTGATGGAAAGCACTCCACAACAACAACAACAACAACAACAACACCAATAACAATCCAGTATAATCCTGTAACGACTTGACCGGTCGTTTTGAGTCCTAGCACGTCGTTCAACAGTTTGAGTCCATGAGTAGCTTCACTTCAGGTATTACGACTTGTACGCGTGGTCGGAATTGAACTTTCGGTAGTTCAGAGTTGATTTAAAAAGAAAATTCTCATTTCGAAAGCTTTAAGTTGGAAGAATTGACTAAGGTTAGATTTTTGAATAAATGACCTAGGAATTGGGATTTGAAGGTTCCAACAGATTCATATGATTATTTCAAATTTGAGCGTATGTCCGGATCGTGTTTTGGATGACCCGGGAGCGTTTCGGCGCCTATTATGGAAGTTGGCATTTTGGAAGAATTTCATAAATTTGGGTTAAAGTGCATTTCAATATTATCGGTGTCCGTTTGGGATTCTAAGTCTGGGAATAGCTCTGTATGGTGATTCTGATATTGGGAGCGCGTCCGGAAGTTGATTTGGAGGTCTGTAGGTCATTTTGGGGTCATTTGGCGAAAGTTGAAAATTTGGACAATTTTGAGAAGTTTGAGCGGGAGTAGACTTTTTGATATCGGGGTCAGATAAGATTTCAGAAGTTGGAATAGGTCCGTAATGTCAAATGTAACTTGTGTGCAAAATTTCAGGTCAATAGGACGTGATTTTATAGGTTTCGACATCGAATGTAGAAATTTGAAATTCTAAAGTTCATTAAGCTTGGAATGGGGTGCGATTCATGAATTTGACATTGTTTGATGTGATTTGAAGTCTCGACTAAGTTTGTAATGTATTTTGGGACGTGTTGGTATAATTGGTTAAGGCCCCGAGGGCCCCGGGTGGATTCCGGGTAGTTAACGGATCATATTTGGAATTTGAAGAAGAGTTGAGGCAGCTGATATCTGGCGTACCCGCACCTGCAAGGATTTGGCCACAGGTGCGGAGGGCGCATAAGCGAAATTTGGAGCCGCAGATGCTGAGCAGGCCGGCCAGGTGAAGGACCATAGGTGTAGAGCTTTTTGCTGCATCTGCGCAAGCGCAGAAGCGAAAAGTGCCTCGCAGAAGCAGAAGCAAGTGTAGAAGCGGAAGATTTCTCGCACCTGCGAAGCCACAGGTGCGGCTACTTGACCGTAGGTGCGAAGGATGGAGCTGGGTAGTGTGTCTTTTAAAAAACGAGGGCTTTGCTCATTTTCACCTCATTTTCTCCATGAGAGCCGCTCCTGGAGCGAGTTTGGAGCTCATTCTTCGTCATCAATGCCAAGGTAAGTGATTCTCATTTATTATAAGTTAAATACATGGTTTGTATAAGGATTTAAACATGGAAATTAGTATGAATTGTGGGGTTTTTGGTAGAAGACCTAGAATTTGGTATTTTTGATTTTGACCACGAAATTGGGTATGGAATTGAGAATAAACTATATATTTGAGTTCGTAAGGTTATGGGTAAAGTTTATCTTCGAAAATATTCAAAATACGGGCACGTGGGCACGAGGGTGATTTTTATCGACTTTTCGATCGGGGTTAGAAATTGTTATAAATTAGATTATATTAAGTATATATTAATGGGTTTACATAATTATTGGCTAGTTTTGGGGCGTTGAGCATCGATTCAAGTTGTTTGAAGGGATCAAAAGTTGGCTATGAAACTTCGTAGCGAGGTAAGTCTCCTTTGTAACCTTGTAAGAGGGAATTTACCCCATAGTTGAAATAAATCAATGTGTGCTCTTATTTGTGGGGGCTACGCATGTACGAGGTGACGAGAGTCGGTGCGTAGCTACTATTATGCTTAAGTTCGGGTAGTCTAGGACCCAAAAGCATATTTTACTTGTAATATTTTGCAATCTTGTTGTCAATGTAAAATGCTTAAATCCTATCGAACTTTGTAAATAAATTTCTAAAAGGATAGATATCGTTTTCTTGACTTTTAAAAGAGAAATTGCCTTTTCCTTGGATAATTGCCCCTTGATGAATTCTTTATTGATTGTTTGAATGTTTTATCTCTTGTGGAACGGGCCGATCGCCTCGGTAGATTAAATAGATGCATCTATGGTTTGCGTCATTCGTCCCTCTGGCAGTACACCGTTTAAATATTATGTTGAATCGGGCCGTATGACCTCGATATGATTTGCGCATAATTGTATTGCTTACCTTGAAATTTATAAATAATGATATTGCCTCCCTGGTCTAAGATAAATTGATAAATGATGAAATAAGAATTTGAAAATCTATTATTAACAAAAGAATTGCTTAGTCATTTCATGATATTGGGCTTACAGCCGTTCTACGCGATCCATGCTTAAATTATATCATTGGTATATTAATTATAGCCCATAGTAAGTGTCCAAGTTGACCCCTCGTCACTACTTCTTCGAGGTTAGGCGGGATACTTACTGGGTACGCATTGATTTATGTACTCATGCTACACTTGTTGCATATTTTTGTGCAGGTACACATATGTTTAGCGGCCTTGTGGGCATAGAGGCGCGATTATGGCAGGGACTTAGGTGAGCTGCATTCTATACTATGATCTGCAACCAGCACAGTCTCTTTCAGAGTAATTATATCTCTCTTGTCCAAATTATATTCTAGACAGATGTTGTATTTATTTTACTTCCTAGTGGATGCTCATGCACTTGTGACACCGGGTATTGGGATGATTATGGGTTGTACTGTATTGGAATTTTTAAAGATATTATTATTTATTTTGTAAACTTCATCCTTTACGATTTAAATTGAAGAAAAATATGATTTCAAAAGTAACAAAAATGAGAACCTAATTAAGTATTTATTGTTGACTTGCCTAACAGTGGAGTCCGGCGCCATCACCACCTTTATAGAATTTGGGTTGTAACAAATCTCACTAGTGGGGTATGGGGAGGATAGTATGTACGCAGACTTTATCCCTACCCTGGGGTAGTGAGGCTCTTTCCAACAGACCCTCGGCTCCCTCCCTCCAAGAACTCCCCACCTTGCTCTTGGGGTGACTCGAACTCACAACCTCTTGGTTGTGGAGGGTGCTCACCACTAAAGCAACCCACTCTTCTCAAAGCACTCCACTCAACTTCAAATTGAGGATTGCGTGCATATGTTTCCCATGTCTACTCAGTGGACGTAAATCCCTGTCAACCTCATTGACATAAATGATCCGAGTTTGGGTATGTATCAGCAAATGCATTTCAGGATTCAATAAAGTCCCCATGCTATCTATATAAACTCCTTTGACTTAATTCAACTTCTGATCTCATTAGTTTCATCAAATAACAAGAGCACATGGAACAAGAGCACTTTGGTGGGCAGAGGTGGCAAAATGGTTAAACGAAAATAGTTATTCACCCATATAATTTATTAAAAAATGGGTTGAATAATAAACTTTTTAAAAATGGCTCGAATATGAATAAGAACTATTTTATCCACTTAGAAAATGGTTAACCAAATGGGCAACCATTTTCTAAGTAATGTATTTAACTTTTACTTTTGTAAAGCCTCAAATTGGGGATTTCTCAAGTTTGGGAGACTAGGAATTCACTCATAAGGGATCATATTCAAAAAATTATGAATAATATGAATATTCATATGATCCGTCGGATAACCCGTTTTTTATCCGTCTCAAATGCGGGTCGAGGTATATATGGGTGCTTTGAAATTGTAACAACTAGGTTTTTTCTGAGGTTCTGGGTATATATGGGTGCTTCTCTTCCTATAATGATTGATTATTTGGTGCTTTTGGGTAAATAATGATCGCTAGGTTTTTGCTAGGGTTTTGGGTGAATAATGTTCCCGGAGTTTTACATGTTTAACCTTTATTATTTTAATTTAAATTTATTATATTTTTAAAATTATAAGTTCATGACATATAATATTATTGTTGCATTATTACGTTGTTATTAATTGGAGCCATTAATGAATTGGAATTCTATTGAATGAAACATCAAAAAATAGAATTAAAAGAATTAATTAATTAATCATATTCACATGTTTGAATGAATTTTATCATCAGTTGTCAATCATTTTGGCATGGGTTTTTTCGTTGTTTATTACTATCTTTCTTCACGTGCACTAAAATAGAAAAAGCAAAAGAAAAGTACGTGTAAAGTGGTAGCTATATAAAGTTTAATATATAAAGGCCCTGAAATGTATGAAATCTATATAAAGTGGTAACTAGCCAATTGCGTCCAAACTTTAAACTTCAACTTTTCGTTTGACCCTTTTTCATTTAAAAGAAATGCAATCATTTCAGTTATGATGACTTTTCCATTATATACACGCCATATTATGCTGACGTTTCATAAATTACATCATCTGAGATATACAGATTCAGAGGAGATACCCAATCTCCCTTTGTAATTCTATAAAATAAAATAAAAAGGACCCATCTAGATCTTCATGTCTTTTTTAATTTATTTATTTTTGCTAGTTTGTTTTGACTTATGAAGGAATGTTTTCGGCAGTTTCGGAAGGTCCTCTCTAATCTCTCAATTTTACTGTTTGCATGACAACATCTTTCTCCTGTTTTCATGATATTCTCTTGCCTTGATTTGAATGGATTTGTGTTTAATTTATGTTGAAAGTGTAATGACCCGATCAGTCGTTTTGACTAATGACAATCACAACAAAGGTAAGCAAGGAAGTTATCAATGGGAGAAAATATGGGTTGATAGGATAGGTGCAAGATAATTGTTCGGAATCTAACTCTAGATAATTCACTTCTAATGCTCAAGTGAGTCTCTCGAATTCACTTAATTATCAGTACACTTGTTTAGTAGAAACGCCTTTCTCAATTAAGTCTCAACCTCACAATATGAACCAATTTAAGCTCGGTAAAGATATGCAAGAATTCGTAATGGATTGGACTTTAGGAGAACCTCTTTCAATTATCCTCCTAACTAGGTTTAATCAAGGATTCAACTAGCCTCTTTCGATTATTTAGAAGAATTTATGAACTCAACCAATAATATAGTGCAAATATATCACAAGTTATGCCTATTTTGATTACAAAAACAAGTGAATATAGATACAATAATTAAATCTTCCAAAAACGATTCAAATACATAAAAATAGAGTCATAATCTACAAACAACCATCAATACACTAAATCCATCTAAACCCAAAAGGTTCTACACCATAGACATGGCGAAGTTCTTCACAAATAAAATTAAAGTAGAGGAAAGCATAAATACAATCCAAACCCGGATCTTGAGTGAGGAAGGATGGACGTAATCCTTGTGCTCTTGCTTCTCCCACTTCTCCTTGGCGTTCCTAGGTTTACGGTATGTCAAAAGTGCAGAAATGGTGTTTTTCATATGTATTTAACTATCTCCCAAATAAATTCCGGACGAAAATACCTATTTTAGCAGAATTGGGAACATACTCTAAGAAGTTTGCACTACCGCACTGCATCAGAACATTTGCAAAATCACTTTTTGGGCATATTTTGCACCTTCGCGCCGCGCCTTGTGCCGCCCCATGCGCCGCGACAGTTGGGAATTTGGAAAAATGTAAAACATGAAATTTGTAGCCCTTTTAAATAGATTTTCAACGATATATTGTGGAACCCAAACGAATTTCTAAGCGAAAGGTTATGTGTATTTTACTGGACAATGCGCAGTATGCCTGCTCGATTTTTTGTTTCGTTCTTAAAGTGCACTATTATCCCTTGATCCCCCAACACGATCCCAACTTATTATTTGGGCTCTTACTAAGACTTCAAAGCTCCAGAATAGCTTGAATTCATTCCATAACATCTAAGTAACTCGAAGTCACTCCTACACGGCGTAAAATACACAATAAGTGTAAAATACTACTAATTAAAGCTCAACATGAGTAAACTCTAGTAAATTAGAGTGCAATAAGTGACTAAAATACGGGATTATAGCCTACGATCAACACCCCACACTTAAATTATTGCTCGTTCTTGAGCAATCAAACTACACTTCATAGAGACACGACCTTTTAAAATAACTTTCCTAACTCATCATACCAAGAATAATAGAATAGATTAAGCACAATACCGTAACATCCTTGGTTCAAGATTTGACTCAAAAGCAACACGCAGTTTTCACAACCTGCTCACCTACTGTAACACAGAGGTCAATGGCATTACATTTTCTTCATGAATCAAGTGCCATCACCCAATAATAGAGAGTAGTTCCACACACAATAAAAGTTAAGAATAATTAGGAACTTAAGATAGAAATATTTCACTCACTCTCAGAACAAAATTAATATGCCACAAATGATCCACCATAGGCTTGCCCGTAGTGTACTATTATACTAATCGAGCTTGTTCAGTCAAGGATCAAGTAGGATTTTAATTGGTTGTAATGTAGATTATGGGACAGGTAGGACACATTTAGATATAAGAGTAACTACACCTCCCTAAGCACTTTTAATACATAAACTTAACCTTTAAACTCCATACTTATGTCAAACCATAATTTCACCTTCACATCCATATATATCAACTCCCAAATTCTTTAAGCATAAATACATCAAGAGTTACCCCTATCACTGAATATAAACTATTTTTTTCTGATTCAACTAGCTCATACTTTTTCACAATAGTGCACCTTTCTCCTTATTTCAATAATTCCACTCAAAAGCCAAACCAATCACCCCACACTTCAACTTTTACAAAGTTCTTACCAATTTCAAGTGCTCACAAGAGGTAAATGGTTCAAATAGATAAGGCTTGTAATGTGCTTACCAAAGAAACAAGATTACAGGCTCAACAGGGTTAACTACGATACATAACAATTTGGTGGGTAACATATATAGTTGGCTCAACAAAGAAACGCCTATTTCACTACCAAGACCGAACAAATCTACAATTTCGCTTTGCAAACACATTGGGCAAGCTCTAGAATACACAAAGCCTTACACACACGGAACAAAACTCACTCAAGATCGGACTCATCAAGACACTCTAATCAAAGTAGTTAAGTAAAATTAAGAACATACAATTTAAGATATTTATACAAGAGTCAAACACTGAGCCTAAGCGTCACAACTAAAGCATATATTATTCTCAAGGCCTAATAAAGTCAAGAGATATTGCTTTCATTTAAAATCACAGCACAAGATTTTCTACTCCTAAAAACTATTAACTACATCCGGTTCAAACAAAACCCTTAGAAAAGAACAGCGGCACAAAGAAAAATTAAGGGGGAATTAATAAACTAACTACAAAAGAACATCTTTTTGTCTTTTCCTTTTGACTTTAATAATTTAAATCAAAAGAAAAAAAAATAAACAGTTATTTACATATTTACATCCCCACCCCACACTTTAAATTGTGTCCTGTCCTCATGACACACAAATAAAAAAACAAGAGGTAAAGAAAACCCCCCTGGACGTTTTTCGCTTTCGAGAACTTGTGAACTTGTAACTACCTGGCCGGTAATTCTGAGAATTTAGTCTCGTTCGTCAGCATAAGGCCTTGAGCAGCTTCGCATTATGTGTATTGACTTACGTGCATGGTTGAATTCAGTTATCAGATGATTCTGAGTGATTTGGGATACTTAGTCCCTAAAACGAAAGCTTAAGTCTTAGGATTTTGACCGTAGTTAGAACTGTGTGAAGACAACTCAGGAACGGAGTTTTGTCGGTATCGTTAGCTCTGTTGGGTGATTTTGGTCTTAGAAGCATGTCTGGACTATGAATTTGAGGTCTGTAGCTGATTTAGGCTTGAAATGGCAAAAGTCGAAGTTTTTGAGATTTTGCCCGGAAGTGAACTTTTTGATATCGGGGTCGGAATACAATTCCGAGAGTTGGAAAAACTTCGTTATGTTAATTGGAATTTGCCTTCAAAATTTGATGTCATTCCGGATTAATTTGATAGGTTTTGGCGCGGGTTTTAGAAGTTGGAAAATTTGAAAGTTCATAAGTTCGATTCATGGTGCGATTTGTATTTTCATCGTTGTTTGATGTGATTTGAGACCTTGAACAAGTCCGTTTTAGGTTATGGAACTTGGTTTTATGCTTGGACGGGGTCCCGGGGGCTCGAGGTATGTTTCAGACGAGTTTCAGGTGGTTTTTGTGGTTGTGAAGAGGACTGAGTCCTAGTATAATCGCACCTGCGGACCTTGGGCACAGGTGCAATGGTCGTAGGTGTGAAGATGGAGGTGCAGGTGCGAGAAGAGCTGGACGTGGCAGCCTCCGCAAATGCGGAGAATTTGTGCGCATCAGCGGCTCCGCAGAAGCAGATTTTGAAGTGCAGGATCGAGAGGAAGCGCATGTGCGGTTTGGACGTGCGCACCTGCGGTTGCGCAGAAGCGGCTAATTATGTCGCAGTTGCGGTCACGCCTGGGCAGAAGGTTATAATCGAAGGTTTGGCCAGTTTTACGATATTTTGAGTTTTAGACGTGGTTTTGGGAGCTTGTTTGAGGGGTTTTCAAGCAAATCGATTGGGTAAGTGTCCTTCACCTAGAATTTAATGTATTCCATGAGTTTATCTTTATTTTCATCATTTAATTTGTGTTTTGAGTTGAGGAAAATGGTGGTTTTTGAAGAAACGTTTCAAAAAGAAAAATCATGATTTGAGGGACGAAATCGTATCGAAATTTGATGATTTTAGTATGGTGAAACTCGTATCGGAATGGGTGATCGGGTTTTGTGAAATTTGTCGAGTTACGAGATGAGGGCCCGGGGATTGACTTTTGGGTTGATTTTTAGACTTTGATAAAGATTGAGGCTTTATGATCCAGAATAGTTTCTTATGGTTTTTATTTGTGCTTTGAAGTTATTTTGATTAGATATGAGCCGCCCGGAGGTCATTTCACCTAAGAAGTGTATTTTTGAGTATCGGTCTATCTTCTTTGAGGTAAGTATCTTGCCTAACTTCGTTTGGGGGAACTACCCCTTAGGTTTTGAGTCTTCTATGCTAATTGTAGTCCGTGAACGCGAGCTGACGAGTACGTGCCCGAACTTATTTGTGGAAAATTGATCTTTTAGGGATTCTTAAGTCCCTGTATTCACTGAATATGCAGTTGTTCTCGTTATAATTACGTTTTCTAAATTTCCAGTTTTACTTCTACCATGTTTTAATTGGAATGAATTTCTTCATGATCCACTCTTATTGTTCATTTGATTCATATGTGCCTTAGCTGAAATTGTTATCTCTTCTATTGTCATGCTGTCTTTTCTCTAATTGCTTTATCTTTATTTGAAGTTACAATTATCTCTTTTGTAATTGTTAATCCTTAATTGAGGCTATAATTATCTTTCTACTGCTTATCCCTAATTGAATTTGTTGTATCTCTTTTCTTAATTTGTCCAACCTTAAAAGAAGTTAGATATCTTATATTTTAGTGACTTGTCCTTATTTGGAATTATTCGCCTTGCGTTAGCTCCCTCATTGTCGAACTGTACATTACGGACTGTTGTTACATAATATTTCCTTTCTTGTTGAGTTGTTCTTATTATGACTAGCATTCTCTATTGTGGCTACTCCTTGTGAATTAGTTCCTCCGTTTCTTTGAGTTCTGGAATTTATGAGTTGACTTATTTGCCGTACCCTTTTATTATTGTCATTATTGTCGTTGTACTTATTGTGGTGACGCACAAGGTTGCTGCCGTGCAGTTGTTGTTATGGAGTTGCACGAGATTTCTACTGTGCTATTATTACTATTAATATTTGCACATCCGTCATGATAAGGCGGGATTTATATATGTGGGTTGAGCATGTGGCGAGACAAGGTGAGAATATTATTATGCACATGTGGCGAGACAAGGAGGACATTTACTTTACTATTGCACGTGTGGAGAGATAAGGTGGGTTATGTTAGGGATTGATTGTGATGACTTGTGATCGCCTGAGGGCATTCTGTGTGTTGATGTTTGTGTAGTAGTACACTTACCTGTGTGAGCTTTATCTTGTGGAAAGTTGTGTGAAAACATTCTACGTGCTCTCCATTTCTTTTCTTGTACTTACTAGTTGGCATGAACTATATTAGGACACTTGCACAAGCATACACGTAGTTGAGCACTCTTATCGGTTAAAACGTTTTCTTGATATTGTTGAGTATAGATCCACACCCTTGTTTACTTGCCTTCTATGTGAGAATGACTCTATTTGGCACATAATTAGTCAGTGCAATTATGAGTGTAATGAGGGCACAGGATGACAAGTGTTAGGGTTCAGGTATTGGAACCCGTGAGTTGTGAATAGTATGAGGTTCAGTACCTCGTGGAGTTTATTGACTAAAACCGGGTGTGAAAGCTGTCATTTTGTTGAGTTGTTACTTGTTCTTTCTTTATCTGTGATTATCGGATTTAGGTTGTGTTTCTATTCATTCATTCTTCTATGTCATTATTATGGTGTTTCACCGATAGTTGTTGTTTTCCTTCCTTATTGCATTTACCGTATTATTTTCCACTTCGCGTACTCTTTATGTAGATATCATACTCTGTTGTTCTTATACTTATACTTGTTTAGGTTATTTAGTCCAGTAGGTGTGTTGACTGTTCCTCGTCACTACTCCACTGAGGTTAGTCTTGATACTTGGTGGGGACCGTCGTGGTGTACTCATACTACACTTCTGCACATTTGTTTGTGTGCAGATTCAGGTATTTCGAAGTCAGTTGATTATTAGCTAGTTGTGCGGATTGTTGCTGTGGAGACTCAAGGTAAACCTGTTTCTCCGTTCGCAGGATTCGGAGTCACCTTCCTATTTTGTATTCACACTATTTACCTATTTCCTAACAGTTGTATTTAGAAATTTGTAGTAAACTCTGTAGAGCTTATGACTTGTACTACCAGTTTTGGGAATTGTAAATTATTATAGAGGTTTCCATTTCAAAGATTGTTAGATGTTATTTAATTATTATTATTATTTAATAAATGTTAGGCTTACCTAGTCCATAAGACTAGGTGCCATCACGATACCCAACGGAGAGGAAATTGGTTTGGGACAAGTTGGTATCAGAGCCCTAGGTTCATTGGTGCTACGAGTCATAAGTGAGTTTAGTAGAGTCTTGCGGATCGGTACGGAGACGTCTTCACTTCCTTCATTCCTATCATGCGAGTTTATTGGTCTCGAAGTTCGAAGCTTTTATCATTCCATTCTCTCATAGATGGTGAGGACACGAGATGCAGTTACTAATGACGCTGCCCAGAGCAGGTGTCGCTAGGGGCAGAGGCCAAAGAGGAGCACACGTCGTAGCTAGACCATCCACCAGAGCAGTAGTTGAGGAGCCACCAGTAGCTCCAGTTGGGGGACAGGAACCGGAGGTGCCTGTTGTTACCCCCAGACTTCAGGAGACCTTAGTACATATCCTGATCATGTTTGGTACATTGGTTCAGGCAGGGTTGATTACGGTTGCACCGGTTGCTTCACAGATCGGGGGAAGAACCCAGACTCCCGCCGCCCACACTCCAGAGCAATGAGTTCAAATTCTTCAGGTTCCAGGTGTCATGGCGACACAGCCTGTGGTTCCAGTTCAATTCGTGGTTATGGAAGCAACATCTGAGGAAGAACAGCTTACACTTGAGAGGTATAATAAGTACCACCCTCCTACCTTCAGTGGATTGGTGACAGATGATGCCCAGTGTTTTCTGGAGGAGTGTTGCCACATTCTCCGTACTATGGGTATTGTGGAGACGAACGGGGTTGCTTTTACTACGTTCCAGTTTAGGGGAGCGGCTTATCAGCGGTGGCGAGCATATGAGTTGGGTAGTCCGGCCGAGTCAGCTTCACTTGCATGGCACGTGGAGTTTGACCAGCTGAGCGAAGGCACTACGTCAGTCTCATAGTATGCTGTGAGATTCAGTGATTTGTCTAGGCATGCACCTGCTTTGGTCACTACAGTTAGATAGTGTGTCCGTAGATTCATTGAGGGGCTCAGGCATGATATTCGGTCCAGCATGGCTCGGGAGTTAGAGACACATGTTTCATTTCAGCAGGTGGTAAAGATCACTCGCCGCGTAGAGGGCATGTGGGATCAAGAGAGAGGGGACATGCGGGGCTGTGAGAGAGATGAAAGATGAGGTCTGGAGAGAGAGGATAGGGAGACGAGGAGGCCTTGTAGATCTGAGAGATTTACTGGTCCTTATTTTGGAGGCAGGGTATGACATGGTAGAGGTTTTATGGGTCAGCCAGTTCAGTTTGCACTTCAGGCATCGTACAGTGTTTCAAGTGCTCATGGGTCTTAGAGTACCCATACCGCACAGTTCCCACCGCCACATCAACAGAAACGTTGTTTCTAGTGTAGATATTTCATCCATAGGGTGAGAGATTGTCCTAGACTCCAGACATATGTGTCACAGCAGGGTATTCAGGCGGGTAGAGGGCGCCCAAGAGAGGAAGGCCCGCCCGTTGATGTGTCTCATATAGTAGGCTGGAGACCGCTATGCCAGATGATGTCATACAAGCATGCTTTTGATTTGTTATAGAGGGGCATCATTCATATTTCATTTTGGTTCTGCTTAACGGGACGAGTTCCCTTATTTGTTGCTTTACTTGTGGGTGAATTTCATGATTTGCATTCTGTTTATGTGTTTGCCCCTGTAGGGAGAATCTATGAGTCGTAGCCCATGTATATCATTTACATTTTTATTCATTATTGAGAGTGGTGAGACTAGGAATGAATTCATGTTGTCCATTATGATAAGTTTGATGTGATTCCTGAGAAATGTGGTTACAGTTTGTGATTTGATACTCTACCGGGGTGGGAGTTCAGTGAGTGTTGTGATTTTATTGGCAGAACTGAGTTAGTGGAAGATTCCAATTGGTATGATGCGCATTCGACTTGTGATTTAGAGTTGAGGGTGAGACCCTCGCGATTTCATGTGATTTGATATGCTTGAACCGGGCTGCGTGCCGCGATGGAAAGTTATACCAGGATGAGATCCTTATGATTTGTTCTTGCACTTTGATTTTTTCCTATTTAAATTGATTCGCAGTATGGTACTGATAGAGAGTTGTGCCTGTCGATCTTGTTTAATATTTCTCTTATGTGTTTCTCTTGACATATTCAGTCATTTTTGTTCTGTGCTTCTTGAGTTTTAACTTACGGGGTGTGTGCCCAGTGGTGTTAATTGTGACTTGTTGATTCAGGTGTATAGCTATGAGGTCTTCGTGGTTATTGCATCATCGTCAGTGTTATGGAGGTTTGAAATGGGCTCCTATCGGATATGAGGCTAATTGTTGGTGCTGGTTTTGATTACGGGCAGCTATTGTGATCAGAAGTGTTATTATGGGCCTATGCGTGGTGTGTTATGTTGTGTGGTCGCACCTTGTGGGTGTAGGCATGATTTGTTGCAGCTGTTTGAGATTGATACCGGGTATGGATTTAGAATCGGGTCTTTTGGAGATGAATGGATGGTGAGCATTTTGACTCTAAGGCTTATCGGTGTTGGTAGAAAGGATAAATTACAGTTGAGATGGTGTCGTAAGGCTCAGGTGGATTGGGGTGATGTGGGTTCACCCGTGGGTGTATGTTGGGTATGTGCCTTCAGTTATTTGAAGACTTCGAGGCGATTCTTGGCACGTTTGAGGATGAACGTTTTTTTAAAGGGGAAGGATGTAACGACCCGGCTGGTCGCTTTGAGAATTTAGTCTTGTTCGGCATCATAAGGCCTTGAGCATCTTCGCATTATGTGTGCTGACTTGCGTGCGTAGTTGAATGTAGTTACCAGATGATTCAGAGTGATTTGGGATACTTAGTCCCTAAAACGGAAGCTTAGGTCTTAAGATTTTAATTGTAGTTGGAACTTTTTTAAGATGACTCCGGAACGGAGTTCCGTTGGTCCCGTTAGCTTCGTTGGGTTATTTTGGACATAGAAGCGTGTTCGGACTGTGAATTTGAGGTTTGTAGCTGATTTAGGCTTGAAATGGCGAAAGTCAAATTTTTGGAAATTTTGACCCGAAGTGGACTTTTTGATATCGGGGTCGGAATGCGATTCTAAAAGTTGGATTAGCTCTGTTATGTTAATTGGGAGTGGCCTGCAAAATTTGATGTCATTCCAGGTTGATTTGATAGGTTTTGGCGCGGGTTTTAGAAGTTGAAAGATTTGAAAGTTCATAAATTCAATTCATGGTGCGATTTGTAATTTCGTCGTTGTTTGATGCGATTTGAGACCTCGAGCGAGTCCGTGTTAGGTTATGGAACTTGGTTGTATGCTTGGACGGGGTCCCGGGGGCCCAAAGTATGTGTTAGACAAGTTTCAGGTGGTTTTCGTGGTTGTGAAGAGGTCTGAGTCCTGGTGTAATCTCACCTGCAGACCTTGGGCGCAAGTGCGAAGATGGAGGCGCAGGTGCGAGAAGAGCTGGACTTGGTAGCCTCCGCAAATGCGGAGAATTTGTATGCATCAGCGGCTCTACAGAAGCGGATTTTGAAGCGAAGGAGCGAGAGGAAGCGTAGGTGCGGTTTGGACGTGCGCAATTGCGGTTGCGCAGAAGCGGCTAATTATGTCGCAGGTGCGGTCACGCCTGGGCACAAGGTTATAATTGAAGGTTTGACCGTTTTCACCATATTTTGAGTTTTAGACCTCGATTTTAGGAGCTTGTTTGATGGTTTTTGAAGCAAATCGATTGGATAAGTGTTATTCACCTATAATTTAATGTATTCCTTGTTTTTATCTTTATTTTCATCATTTAATTTGTATTTTGAGTTGAGGAAAATGGTGGTTTTTGAAAAAAATTTCAAAATGAAAAATCATGATTTGAGGGACGAAATGGTATCGGAATTTGATGATTTTAGTATGGTTGAACTCGTATCGGAATGGGTGGTCGGGTTTTGTAAAATTTGTCGAGTTCTGAGGTGCGGGCTCGGGGGTCAACTTTTGGGTCGATTTTTAGAGTTTGATAAAGTATGAGGCTTAATGATCCGAAATGATTTCTTATGAGTTTTATTTGGGCTTTTAAGTTATTTTGATTAGATGTGAGCCGCCCGGAGGTCATTTCACCAGAGAAGTTCATTTTTGAGTATCGTTCTGTCTTCTTTGAGGTAAGTATCTTGCCTAACTTTGTGCGGGGGAACTACCCCTTAGGATTTGAGTCTTCTATGCTAATTCTAGTCCGTGAACGCGAGGTTACGAGTACGTGCCCGGACGTATTTGTGAAAAATTGGCCTTTTAGGGATTCTTAGTTCCCTGTATTCACTGAATATGCAGTTGTTCTCATTATGATTATGTTTTCTAAATTTCCAGTCTCACTTCTACCTGTTTTAATTGGAAGTAATTGCTTCATGATCCACTCTTGTTGTTTATTTGATTCACATGTGCCTTAACTGAAATTGTTATCTCTTCTATTACCATGTTGTCTTTTCCCTAATTGCTTATCTTTATTTGAAGTTACAATTATCTCTTCTGTAATTGTTAATCCTTAATTGAGGCTATAATTATCTTTCTGCTGCTTAGCCCTAATTGAATTTGTTGTAATTTTTTTTATGAATTTGCCCAACCTTAAAAGAAGTTAGATATCTTATATTTTAGTGAATTGTCCTTATTTGGAATTATTCGCCTTGCGTTAGCTCCCTCATTGGTGAACTGTATATTGTGGACCGTTGTTACATAATATTTCGCTTCTTGTTGAGTTGTTCTTATTATGACTAGCATTCTCTATTGTGGCTACTCCTTGTGAATTAGTTCCTCCGTTTCTTTGAGTTCTAGAATTTATGAGTTGACTTATTTGTCGTACCCTTGTATTATTATCATTGTTGTTGTTGTACTTATTGTGGTGATGCACAAGGTTGTTGCTGTGCGGTAGTTGTTATGGGGTTGCACGAGGTTTCTGCCATGCTATTGTTACTATTGATATTTGCACATGCGGCGTGACAAGGCAGGATATATATATATATATATATATGGGTTACGCATGTGACGAGACAAGGTGGGAACATTATTATGCACGTGTGGCGAGACAAGACGAGCATTTATTTTACTATTGCACATGTGGCAAGACAAGATGGGCTGTGTCAGAGATTGATTGTGATGACTTGTGATGGCCTGAGGGCATTCTGTGGGTTAATGTTTATGTAGTGGTACACTTACTTGTGTGAGCTTTATCTTGTGGAAAGTTGTGTGAAAACATTCTACGTGCTCTCCATTTCTTTTCCTGTACTTACTAGCTGGCATGAACTATATTATGACATTTGCACAAGCATACACGTAGTTGAGAACTCTTATCGGTTCAGAAGTTTTCTTGATATTGTTGAGTATAGATGCACACCCTTGTTTACTTTCCTTCTATGTGAGAATGACTCTATTTGGCATGTGAGTCATCAGTGCGGATATGAAGTGTAATGAGGGAACATGATGCCAAGTGTTAGGGTTCAGGTATTGGAACCCGTGAGTTGTGATTAGTATGAGGTTCAGTACCTCATGGAGTTTATTGACTAAAACCTGGTGTGAAAGCTGTCATTTTGTTGAGTTGTACTTGTCCTTTCTTTATCTGTGATTATCGGATTTAGGCTGTATTTTCGTTCATTCTTCTATGTCATTATTATGGTGTTCCGCTGATAGTTGTTGTTTTCCTTCCTTATTGCAATTACCGTATTATTTTCCACTTCGCGTAGTCTTTATGTAAATATCATACTCTGTTATTCCTATACTTATACTTGTTCAGGTTATTCAGTCCAGTAGGTGTCTTGACTGTTCCTCGTCACTACTCCGCTGAGGTTAGTCTTAATACTTGCTGGGTACCGTCGTGGTGTATTCATACTACACTTCTCCATATGTTTTGTCCATATTTAGGTATTTCGAAGTCAGTTGATCATTAGCTAGCTGTGCGAATTGTTATTGTGGAGTCTCAAGGTAAACCTGTTGCTGCATTCGCAGGCTTCAGAGTGACCTTCCTATTTTGTATTCACACTGTTTACCTACTTTCGAACAGTTGTATTTAGAAATTTGTAGTAAACTTTGTAAAGCTTATGACTTGTACTACCGGTTTTGGGAATTGTAAATTGTTATAGAGGTTTCCGTTTCAAAGATTGTTAGATGTTATTTAATTATTATTATTATTTAATAAATGTTAGGCTTACCTAGTCCATAAGACTAGGTGCCATCACGATACCCAACGGAGAGGAAATTGGGTCATGATAGAACTCCACTCTTAATTCTGAATGCAGTTTTTGATTTCGCTCCTCGGGATTCTTTATGGAGCTCATCAGGCCAAAGTCCTTTAGGGATTTTTGAAAGACCCGCTCTTTTCTTTCTTTCTTGGCCTCATTTTGAGCACTAGATTGTTCTTGTAGGATTATCCTCAATTGTATCTGCATTCATCCACAAGATCAGTCCTTGAATATTCTTGTAAATCCTCAACAATAAAATCCACATGATCAAGGTTAGAATAAGAAATTGAAGAAGAAGGGTCATATGAGTGTTCCTCTGGTATGTCCAAGACCATTTGTTCTTCATTCTCTTCTAATAAAAATTATGGTTATGGATAGGTGGACGGGGATTTGAACTCTTCTTTGATTGATGTACAATCAACTCCACTCATCTTCAATCATCTCAGTTGAAAAGATTTCTCTTGCAGAGTGGAAAACTCTCTCTGTAGATTTTCATCATCTCCGGTAGGCTCATTCTCACCGGATGTCTCCTCCATATATTCACCATTACAATGCAATGAGCTTTCTGAAAGTGTACTTATTATTTGACTCACTTGCATTGTTGTGTTGTTAATGACTTCATCATCTTATGTAAATCTCTCTTACACCTTATTTATGAACTTATACATAAGCCCTTCTAAACTACCATTCTGCTCTTGAGGTGGTTGTCTCACTTCTCTTTCATTCCAGTCATAATAAGGGTATTCATCCCAACCAGAGTCAGAATTGTACCTATATGAATCCGCATACCTGTATGGATTAGCGACAAAGTGAGAGTGTTCAAATGTTGAACCATAGGAAGGATACCTATCTGCTTGACAATTAATACATAGATGATTTCCACCGCATTTGAAACACATAGTAGACTGCTGACAATGTTCTATTGCTAACTCTTCAACCATTTTCTTAGGCTGGTTGTGCTCCATCTTTACAACATTTAGAGTTCAGTATCAAGAATATTCTCTTCAAGATGTTTTTCAACTAAAGAAATCTTGAAGAGAATTTAACAAAACAAATTAAAAATATATATTAAAAAATACAAATTAAAAGCTAATTCCTGAATTAGCACTACAAACTATTTCAAACAATATTGATTTCCAATCCCCGGTAACGACGCTAAAATTTGATGAGCGCAAAACACACACTTAAATTGTTCTCACTAGTCAAAGATAGTATAGATTAATAATCGTGTCCACAAGGATTGAATTTAAACAGTATTATCGTAGTTTGGACCTAGGTTGCTATCCAGAAGGATCAACAATTGAGATTTATATAAATTCTAATTACAATTAACTAAGAATCTAAAGCTATTGACTAATGACAATCGCAATAAAAGTAAGCAAGGGAGTTATCAATGTGAGAAAATACGGGCTGATAGAATAGGTGCAAGATATTTGTTTGAGATCTAACTCTAGATAATTCACTTCTAATGTTCAAGTGAGTCTCTCGAATTCACTTAATTATCAGTAAACTTGTTTAGTAGAAACCCCTCTCTCGATTAAGTCTCAATCTCACAATATGAACCAATTTAAGCTCGATGAAGATATACAAGAATTCGTAATAGATTGGTCTTTAGGAGAACCTATTTCTATTATCTTCCTAACTAGGTTTAATCAAGGATTCAACTAACCTCTTTCGATTACTTAGAAGAATCTATGAACTCAACCAATAATATAGTGCAAATATATCACAAGTTATGCCTCTTTCGATTACAAGAGTAAGTGAATATAGATACAATAATTAAATCTTCCAAAAATGATTCAAATACATAAAAATAGAGTTATAATCCACAAACAACCATCAATACACTAAATCCATCAAAACCCAAAATGCTCTACTCCATAGACATGGAGAAATTCATCACAAATGAAAAAAAAAGTAGAGGAAAACATAAATACAATCTTAACCCGGATCTTGAGTGAGGAAGGATGGATGAGATCCTTGTGCTCTTGCTTCTCCCACTTCTCCTTGGCTTTCCTAGGTCTAAGGTATGTCAAAGTGCATAAATGGTGTGTTTCCCGTGTATTTAACTATCCCCCAAATAAATCTCGGACAAAATACCCTTTTAAGCGGAATTGGGAACAAACTCTAATAAGTTTTCACTACCACGCTGCATTCCGCGTCGCACCATGCGACGCGCTTGTGGAGATTTCCAGAACATTTGCAAAATCACTTTCAGGGCACATTTTGCACAGCCGCGCCGCGCGCCGCGCCTCGCGTCGCCCCATTCAATGCGGCAGTTGAGAATTTGGGAAAATATAAAACATGAAAGTTGTATCCCTTTTAAATAGTTTTCTAACGATATATTATGGAGCCCAAACGGATTTCTGAGCAAAGAGTTATGTGCCTTTTACTAGACAATGCGATGTGTATCTGCTCGATTCTTCGTTCTTAAAGTGCACTATCATCCATTGATCCACGAACACGATCCCAACTTAATCCTTGATTTTACTTAGACTTCAAAGTTCTAGAATAGTTTGAATTCATTCCATAACATCTAAATAACTCGGAATCGCTTCTACACGGCATAAAACACACAATAAGTGTAAAACACTACTAATTAAAGCTCAACATGAGTAAAGTGCAGTAAATTAGAATGCAATAAGCGACTAAAATACGGGATTATATCCTACCATCAGTACCTCAGGAGCTCCCCTGTTGCATATTTACTTTTTGGACTGCAAGGCGGTACCTCGAGAGCGCCCCCTGTTATTTATTATTTAGATATTGATATTATAGAATGTGAGTTGTCTATGCGACACGCGAGTTATCCGTGCGTATTATAGTGCTTGGGTTGAAGGAGTCCATCCAGAGTCTGCACCCTACACAGTGAGCGCAGTAAATTTTATATTTTTGGGATGGACTTCCCTGGGCATGGATCTTGCCCGAATCCTTTATTATATTTGGGATGGAGTACCCTAGACCGGATTGGCCCTGCATAGTACTAAGTGACCGAATGTGAGTTATTATGTATATATATGAGATGTATCTTCCCCGGGCTGGATTGGCCATATACAGTACTGAGTGATTGAGTACTCTGAGAGTGTGAGTATACGAGTTCATCACTATGCTTCATTGCCTTACACATGCATACCTGATAGGTAGGCATAGAGAAATAATTTTTTCCCATGTCATTTGATAATGGAATTTCTTATCTATCATTAAAGTTTTTGAGAAAAATCATAAATTTCAAACTTGCTCATATTTTCGATGATTTGTGGCAAAAGATTTGAGTTTTACTGTTATACTTGAAAAGAAAAAAACTATTTTCCGGAATTTTATACGAGCTGAGCATTTTATTATTGAGTTATTACTTGTTCTGATTTAAATTTTATAGCTATTTGATGTTATTGGTTATTGGTGTGGTCTCTGACCTTGGTCAAGATCGTCACTACTTTCAACCTGAGGTTAGGTTTATTATTTATTGAGTACATGGGGTCAGTTGTACTCATAATACACTTATGCACTTTGCATGCAAATTTTGGATGTTGATGATGCTGAAGATGGAGGGAGCTAGTATTGAAGATGTAATTGTGATCCAGTCACAACTGCCTCTTGTTCTAGGTAATTTTGGAATTGTTTTTAATCTGTTCATGTATATTTCAAACAGATGACGAATTTTTATTTCACATCAGTTTTGTAAATTCTAATATTAGAAGCCCATGATTTATACTATCATACCTTGAGAAGTGTATTAGAGTTAGCTTAATATTAATTGAATCGAATTGTTGTTATTTGGCTTACCTAGCGAGTGAGGTTATGTGCCATCACACTAGTTGGATATTGGGTCGTGACAGAAAGTATCTATTGGTTTTAGTTATTTTACATTGTTATTTGTTGGTTTGGGTTTTAATCTTGTTAGAGCTTAAAAATAAAGTGAATGAGAAATATAGGGAAAAATAAAATTTTTGAATTTTTCTCTTTGACCAAGGGACATTGTCCAATATTGGAGGAGAAAAAGAGTTTTGATGGGTATATATATACAATTGCACTTCTTCTAGCTCTTAAAGAGTTGAGAATAATGTAACGACCCAATCGGTCGTTTTGGATTCTAGAACCCTGTTCCCCTAAATAAGACTCCTTGTATGTGCTTTTACTTTTTATGACTTGCGGGGATGGTTAGTTCAGAAATTTGAAGGGTTCGGGTTGAAATTAGAACACTTGGTTCCTTAGTTGGCTTTAAAAGGGCTAGGTTTGACTTCGGTCAATGTTTTGAGTAAATGACCTAGGAATTGAGATTTGACGATTCCAATAGGTTTGTATGATAATTTTGGACTTAGGCGTATGTTCGGATCAGGGCTTGGACAAACTGAGAGCGTTTCAATGCTTAACAGTGAAAGTTGACTATTTGAAGGTTTTAAAGTTATTTAAATTTGATTTGGAGTAGGTTTTGGAGCTATTGAGGTCCGTTCGGAATTTCGGGCATGGGAATAGTTTCAAATGGTGATTTAAGACTTGTACGCAAAATTTGGTGTCATTCCGAGTAGTCTAAGTATGATTCGGCGCGTTCGGAGCAATTTGAAAACTTGAACTTCATATTTTGGATCAATTCAGCTTTGGGGTGCGATTCTTAATTTCATTGTTGATTTACTCGTTTCGAGAGTTCGAGCAGGTTCGTATTATGTTTATAGACTTGTTAGTATATTTGGATGGGGTCCCAAGTGGCTCGGGTGAGTTTTGAACCACCCGGAGCTAAGTTGAAAAAGCGAGATTTTCTAGTTCTGGTTTCCTTCTTCACGAACACGGAAGGACTCTCGCGTTCGCGATGAAGGAATTGGGGCTGGGGGATTTTTTTTCTATGCGCTCGTGAAGGTCAGGGACCTGTGACCTTCGCATTCGCCTGAGGTGACTCGCGTTCGCATAGGCTAGACTTTGGGGCCTCTAATATTCTACGCATTCGCAAAGGAGCCCCTGCGTTCGCGAAGAGTAGGCCAAGCCAGCTTCCGCATTTGTGAGGAGCAAATTTTGGGGGCCTGGGCTATTTGCTTTCGCGAACGCGAGGCCTCTTCCGCGTTCACGAAGAATGGGTCAGAATTTCTGTGCATAATGCCTTAAACCATTTTGAGCCCATTTTCTCCATTCTTGGGCGATTTTGGAGCTTCTTGAGAGGGGTGTTCACCTATCAACTTGGAGGTATGTTAATTCTACCTATCATAAGTTAAATACATATATTATGGGTAGATTATAACATGTAAATTGTGAAAATCGAAGGTTTAGATGAAAAAGCTAGATTTTGATAAAAATGAGATTTTAACGACGAAAATGGTTATGGAATGGGATAATAATTGTATATTTGACTTCTTAAGGTTATGGGTGACGATTCCCTCCGAAAATTTTCGAAATCCGGGCATGTGGGCTTGGGGTAAAATTTGGGAATTTTACCAATTTGAGTTGGGTAATTACTCTAAGGTTATGGAATATTTGCACATACTTGTTAATTTAAAATTCTTAATTATATTAGTATTTGTTGGAGAAATTGTGAAAGACCGCTAATGAAATTTGTATTATTTTCGTATAAAACCTCATTAATATTTAAGTCAAATGCTTATAAAGTATCCTCCTCTTCTTGCGGAGTAGGCCGAACGCCTCGGCAATAGATATATGCATCTATGGTTCATGTCTCTCCACCCTCGGCAGTGTACACACTATTCCGGATCGGGCCATACGATCTCAGCATAAATCGTGCTTAATAATAATAATAATTACATGGTGCTTTGACATTTTATTGCAGCTTGTGAAGATAAATGACTTATTGGAAAATATTAAATTGTGAAAGAATTATTTATTTCTGCGTGCTAAGGAATTTGTTATTATTCACATAATCCGTGTTTATTTAAATATTTTTATCTTAATATTATTGACCCATAGTGAGTGTTAAAGTCGACCTCTCGTCACTACTTCTTCGAAATTAGACTTTATACTTACTAGGTACACGTTATTTATGTACTCATGCTACGCTTGCTGCACTGTTTGGGCAGGATCTTAGACAGGTGCATCAGGCGGTCCTACCAGTGCGTAACCCAAATATCCCGTGGCCTAGTGGTGAGCTACTTCCTAAGCCGTTATGTAGCCCTAGAGTCTCTCTCTTTTGTATTTGTATTTTGTCTACTTCATGTTCAGACAGTGGTTAGAAGTTTGTATAATCTACTAGATGCTCATATACTTGTGACACCAGGTCATGACACACATACTAGTAGAATTATGGTTTTGAACTGTTTGTTTTACTTATTTAAAACCTTTTATTTTCTTATATCTTGCAAGTAAGGAAAGTTTAACTACTCGAAAATTTATTAAAACAGGAAATATATTTTTAATTCACTAGTTGGCTTACCTAGCGGTAATGTTGGGTGCCATCATGACCTATAGGTGAAAATGGATCGTGACAAAATGGTATCAGAGCACTAGATTCACATAGATCTCACAAGTTATGAGCAGGCCTAATAGAGTCTTGCGGATCGGTACAGAGGCGTCTGTACTTATCTTCAAGAGGCTATAGGATGTTATGAAACTACCTTTATTCATCTCCTATTGTGCAGTTGATGTAGTACTATGTATCTTTCTTTTATTCTCTCACAAATGGTGAGAACGCGCTCTATGGAGGTTCCAAACCAGGGAAGAGCTGCTCCCCTTATTGTTAGAGGCCAAGGCAGAGGTCGAGGAGGGCTCCAGCCCGTGGTAAGGGACGAGGACGTCCCAGGGGGGCATACGATATGGTGGAATAGAAATGGGCTGACTGCCCGATAATAAATCAATGCCAAAATCAATATCCCTGTCGGGTGTCATACCCGGAAGATCCGCTGAAAATACATTTGGAAAATCCCTTATTAACAGAACTGACCCCATGACAGGATTTCAACACTAACATCTCTCACATAGGCTAGATACGCATCACACCCCTTCTCAACCATTCGTTGAGCCTTAAGAAATGAAACAACCCTGCTAGGAACATAAACTAAGGTACCTCTCCACTTTAGCCATTGTAGACCTGTAAAATCCAACGTCATCATCTTAGCGTAACAATCAAGGATAGCGTGATAGGGCGACAACCAGTCCATGCCTAAAATAATATTGAAATTCACCACACTGAGCAATAATAAATCAGATGTGGTATCAAAACCACTAATAACAATCAAACACGACCGACACATGCGGTCAACAATAATAGATTCACCCACGGGTGTGTATATACATAAATAGAGGAACTCAAATAATCATATGATATGCCCAAATACGGGGGAAAATAAGATGATACATCAGAGTAAGTGGATCCTGGATCAAATAGGACTGATGCATCTCTATGACATACCGGAACTATACCTGTGATTATAGAATCGGATGCAAATGCCTCCGTCCTAGTAGGAATGGCATAATATCTGGCCTGGCCTCCCTCTCTAGGACGACCTCTACCTGTCTGACCTCCACATTTAGCTGGCTGTCCAGGTGGAGTGGCAACTGGTGCAATAATTATGTCCTGAGAAGCCTGAGGGCCGTGTGGAATAGGTAGGGCCTGCAAAATTTGTGGACCCTTCCTAAGTTTTGGACAATCCCTCATTATATGAAGAGTGTTACCACACTCAAAACAAGTCCTCGGAGGACGTGGCTGCTGGAACTAGCTCGGGCCTGATCTACTGGACTGACCACTGAAAGAATCCCATGCAAGAGGTACAATAGACATTAGCGATGCAAAATATTGAACCTGAGGTCTGGGAGTAGCTAGAATACCGCTGAAAGCTGGAAGTGCTGAATGAATATGACGTCCCATATAGCCTCTACCATGACGGGTTGGAGCTGAGACACGAGAACTGTTATACGTGCCAGAATCCCAAGGTATCTTAGCTTCCCTCTCTTCTCTCTCTCGGATTCGCATACCCTCCAATCTCCTAGAAATTTCCACCACCTTCTGGAATGCGATATCCATCTCCAGCTCTTGGGCCATACTGAATTTGATACTAAGGTAGAGCCCCTCAATAAATCGATGGACACTCTCTTTGACAATAGCAACCAGGGTAGGTACATGCCTGAATAAATCACTACACCAGACTGCATATTTCGATACTCTCATAGAGCCCTGGCGCAACTGCTAAAACTCTGAGCATCATACATCTCTGAGACTATGAGGAACATACTCCCTCAAGAACATATCAAAAAACCGAGTTCAAGTGAGTGAAGTTGCCTCGGCCGGACAATCCAACTCGTATGCTCGCCACCACTGGTAGGCTGCTCCTTTAAGCTGGAATGCCATGAAAGAAACCCCATTAGAATCCACAATACCCATAGTGCGGAGCATACGACAACATTCCTCAAGAAAACCCTTAACATTCTCTGAAGCCAAACCGCTAAAAGTGGGAGGGTGCTACTACTTGTACCTTTCAAGCCTGAGCTACCCCCCCTCCGAAACTGCTGCCCTAACCTTAGGCCGAACTGGGACAACTGGCTGCACTAGTATAACTTCTCGGGCATGGTTAACCTGGGCCCGACCTGAGATGTGGCAGGAATAAGTAGAATCAACCCTGCATGAGTTAGAGTGCCAAAAATGCTAAAAATTGGGGCAAGAGTCTCCTGAAGTGCAGGGGTAGTAATAGGCGTCTTAGGTGCCTGTTCTCCAACTGTAGCTACTGGTGGCTCTTCTACAGCAACTGTGCAGGTGCTCTGGTTGCACCACGTGGTCTTTTTCGGCCTCTGCCATGCCCCCGGACTCTTGCGGCTCCAATATGGGGCGCAAGTGTCTGATCATCGGATCCAGTTGTGCGTGTACTCACCATCTGTGAGAGAATAGAAAGAGAATGGTTTAAAATTTCAAAGTCAACAAATGCGCACGATAAGGAATTAAAGAAGTGAACATTTTTCCTAACAGTTCCATAGCCTCCCGTAGATAAGTACAAACATCTCCGTACCGATCCGCGAGACTCTATTAAACCTACTTGTGACTCATAGCACCTATGAACCTAGAGCTCTAATACCAACTTGTCATGACCCCAAATTACCTCTATAGGATGTCGTGATGGCACCTAGTCTCTAAGACTAGGTAAGCCTATCAATTATTTGGAATAACTGAATATAAATATGAAACTCAATCCTTAACGACTGAAATAAATAAGAACTGCAACTTAAATAATTACAACTCCCAAAACCGGTAGAAATAAGTCACAAGCTTCTAAAAGAAATACTAAGTATCTCTATATATCAGAGTCAAAAGAGAAAAAGAAGAACAACATAATAAGGATAGAGAGGGACTCCGAGATCTGCAGATACTGACAGATATACCTTGAAATCTCCACGCACGGACTAGCTCACTGATATCTGGTTTGATATGAAGTACCTGGATCTGTACAAAAGATATGTAGAAGCGTAGTATAAGTACACCACAGCGGTACCCATTAAGTGTTAAGCCTAACCTCGGTAGAGTAGTGATGAGGTCAGGTCAGGCCCTACTGGAAATAATAAAAGACAAGGTGAAAGGTTTAACAATATAATAATAATGACAATGGGAGTATGTCACAATTTAACTACACAAAATAAGGGAAAATAATATCTCACGGAAGAAAACATGAATTTACATATATAGGGAAACACAAAAACAAGCAAGTGAAGTACACTAATGAGAAAATATCAACAAGGGCACTCCCGAGGTACTGTCTCGTAGTCCCAAATCATAAATAAATTTATAATATTTCTTTTTCTTATATTACCATGGAAGCGTTCACATTTTGTTTTAAAGAAATTATTTTTTCCGTAATAGCATCCCGCATTTTAACTACCTTTATCCCACAACATGGCTTCTAGTGGTTCCCCTACTAGCCACATGTATCAAGCCCCCCTTATCTCACCGCATGCATTTCAACACCCAGACCTTATACCACCGCATGCGTATCAATATCACAATATATCACAATTCGCACCTCAAGTGCCCAATTATTTCAACTTACCAAATAAATCAACAACAACATTATTTTCTACAATAAGGAGCTCACAACTCAATCACAATGTATATAAAAATCTCAACAAAATATTCAGGAGTGAATAACTCAACAAAAATAATATTTCATAAATTTAACACTTTGTCTCAATACAAATTTTTAAATGTCAAATACTTCATATTAATAATTCAATTAAGAAATTCAACTTTCAAATAATGAGCATAGAATAAAAGAAATACAATTTCAACTAAACACGTAAAGCAATTAGCAGAAAAAGGTAAAGCAAATTTTAAAATATAAAAATAGATCAATGATGATGAATATAATAGGATACAATAATTTAAATAATATACAATAGTTATCTACATAATTTAAAGATATAATCTTTCACATTTAGCCTTGTACACACTCGTCACCTCGCGTACACGACTTTCAACACATCACAATTATCATATAAATACCAATCCTAAGGGAAATTTACCCTCACACAAGGTTATACAAGTTACTTACCTCAAACAATGTAATTCTTTACTCCACTAAGTCTTTACCTCGCGAATTGGCCTCCGAAAGCCTTGTATCTAGCCACAATTAATTCGATTCAGTCAAAAGTTATAATTAATTTGATTCAGTCAAATATTACACCTCAAACCGTGTAATTCTTTAATTCGAAAGCCTCTGTAAGCCAGTGAAGCCCACGTCTCGGAACCCGACAAAAGTTACAAAATATGAACGCCCATCCAACCACGAGTCCAACCATATCAAAATTACTAAATTCCGACATCAACTCGACCTTCAAATCATCAAATCTTATTTTCAAATTTCCAGGCCTAAATCCTCTAATTTCACCTCACAAATACGTAATCTAGTCGAAATACTTAATGATACTTCAATATTATTGACTATCAATGATCATAAGTGACTTACATCAAGTTTTCCCGTGAATTCTCTCTGAAAAATCGCCCCAAAACCGTGTTGGAAATGTCCAAAAATGACAAAAACTCGCAACCTTTTTTTTTTGTACACTGCCTAGAGGTTACGCTTTTGCAGAATTTTTAACCGCATCTGCGGTTCCGGTTTTACGTTGAAGCTCCCTCTTCTGCGAGTGCCTTCGATTTTGCGGACAAGGAGTCTGCTTCTGCGATGAAGCGTCCGCTTCTGCGACGAGGCTGTCCCTTCCCCTATTCCGCTTCTGCGATGCATGTGCCGCTTCTGCGGTCGCGCTTCTGTGAGGCATCGTCCGCTTCTACGGACCTCGCGCTTCTGCGATGTCAGGCTCGCTTCTGTGAGCTCGCTTCTGTGAGCTTGCACCTGCGAGCTAAATTCCGCAGGTGCGATGCACCAGAAGGACAAAATTTTCAGCTGTTGTTTAAGTCCAAATTTTGATTCGTTAAACATCTGAAACTCATCCGAGGCCTCAGGACCTCAACCAAATATACCAACCAGTCCTAAAAAAAATATGAACTTAGTCGAAGCCTAAAAGAACATCAAACAATGCTAAAAATACGAATAATACCCCGATTCAAGCCTAATGAAACTAAGAAACTCTAACTTCTACATTCGATGCCGAAACCTATCAAATCAAATCTCATTGACCTCAAATTTTGCACACAAGTCATAAATGACATAATGGACCTATGAAACTTTTCAGAACTGGATTCCAACCCCAATATCAAAAACTTAACTCCCCAGTCAAACTTCCAAATTTTAATTTCTATTTTAGCTATTTCAAGCATAATTTAACTACAGACTTCCAAATATTTTTTCGGATACGCTCCTAAATGCAAAATTACCATACAGAGCTATTGGAATCATCAAAACTCTATTCAGGGGGTCGTTTATACATAAGTCAACAGCCGATCAATCATTTCAACTTACAATTTCAACCTTGAGACTAAGTGTCTAGATTCATTCCGAAGTCTCTCCGGACCCGAACCGACTACCCCGACAAATCACATAACAACTATAAAGTACAAAATGAGCAGTAACTGAGGCAACGCGGCTACAACTCTCAAAACTACCGACCGGATCATTACACTTGTGAAGACATGCATTTGGAGGCTCTCGACTTTGTTTGATCATGTAGACTTTGTTTATATTCCTAGGAGTCTAAACAAACTAGCAAATAATTTAGCTAAGTTTTCTATTACTTTGTTGAAGGAAATATTTGCGAGCTTTTTCCTAATTTGGATTGTAAAGGATGTTATGAGCATCTTTGCTCAACTTGTTTATTCTCTGCATTAATATAATATCTATCTTTAGGGAAAAAAAATTAAAAATAGCTTAAAAATACCATCCTTCCACTTATTGGATAACAATTGCCCTTAACAGATAAGAGTGAATTGCTCTAGTGGTAAGCACACTCCACTTCCAACCAATAAGTTGTTAGTTTGAGTTACCCCAAAAGCAAGGTGGGAAGCTGTTGGACGGAAGACATTTTAAAAAAATGAATTACCCTTAACATATTAGAATTAGCTTTAAAATGCTTCCACCTCTTGAATCATAAAGTAGCAGGTGGCATTAAAGTAACACATATTTTCTTTTATTTAAGCTAACCCAGCTGCCGCTTTCAATGTAATCCCCTAGCTGAAACACATTTTATTTTGCTTTGTTTAAATAATTAATTATTGGTTAATTGTTGGGATCAAATTCCTAGTTTCCAATACTTTACTTTTTTCATTTTCTTTTGCTTTGTTTAAATAATTAATTACTTATTTTTGCGTAACTAAATCCAAACTTTTCCTTCTATTCCAATCCCAACAAACCCAATCTTCATTCTTCATACTCTGTCACAGTTGCAAATACCTGCGAATTCCTCGAAATTTTAATTAACAGCATAGTATGCATTAGGAATTTGAATAAATTATATCGGTTAATCTGATTTTTATTTTTTAGGTATATCACTTAAATTATTGTTTATGATTAAAGATGTAATTAAAGGGGTCTTGCTATTGATAATCAGAAAGAGTAACAAGATGAATAATGTAACCTCGTTAGGATTTTAATAAGAAAACTTTTGAAACAAAAAACTAAAATCAGAAAATTAAAATAATAATTCGGTTAGGTTAATTAAAAGAATATTAAAATTTTAATACATAGACAGAGATAATCACAATGAACTTTTCAGTAAAGTGTGGTCCAAAGAAATATCCTTCAAGATCTCCTTCTTCATGTGGAGACTGTTGAAAAACAATCCAAGGAGAGGTACAAATCAAATGGCGGATTTGTCTACTTATTCCATTTATTACAAAATAAGTCAGGAGACATAACGAATTTCCTTCCGGAAAAGAACGAATCACATAAGGTACTTGATAGTTGGTACCAATTAATGTCATTATTTTATATTTTATATTTCAAATAATAAAATTGTAGAGCATGAACCTGACAACGTGTTTTTTTAACATGATAACAATGGTTTTCATAGCTCCTCTCTAAATACTTACTACTATGCTTTTTAAAATATTAGTTTTAGGGTACACTCATAGTGGGCGCCAGGTAAATGAGTATTCAATGAAAAAGTTAGATAAATATTATTAAATAATATATTAAAATTATAAAATAAAAATTTAAAAAGTATAAGTTCTTAAAAGTAATTAAATTTGAAAGTTTTGTTCCAACAAACACCAAGCGTTGCTAACATACGATTAATTACTAGGGCAAATAATAGCTTCATTATCGAGTAAAACTTTCCCATATACAGAATGTTGACTAAAGGATTCAAGTATCTTTAAGGGGACAAAACGATCCATCACCTATGTACCCATACTAAACAATAAATATTCTTCCTAATTGAAATAGTTCATTTATTTTGTCAAATAATGTCACGATCCAGAATTTCCACCGTCGGGACCGTGATGACGCCTAACATTTTACTTGTTAGGCAAGCCAACGTTAGAGAATTATTAAGTCATTTCTTATATATTTCAGTAAATAACAACAAATAAGCTATAACGAGTTTAAAATGAGTGCGAAAATATATAATAGCCTCAATATATGTATATACTAGTACCCGGATCTGGAGTCACAATTCACGAATTTCTAAAATTTTTCTACAAGTAAATGTCTAAAAGAAATACAGTTGTTTTCGAAAGGAAAGAAATAGTAAAATGCAATGGCTAGAAGGGGACTCCAGGGTCTGCGGACGCCGGCAGATCTACGTTGGGTCTCCTGTCGGATGAATCCCAACTCGGATCAGCACAAAAACCTATACAGAAAGTGTAGAGTGCAGTATCAGTACAACCGACCTCATGTACTGGTAAGTGCCGAGCCTAACCTCGACGAAGTAGTGACGAGGCTAAGGCGGGTCACTCACACTACAACATGTACACAGTATATATAATAAAAGCAGAATAGAAAATGCAGAATAGAAGAAAGCAGTAAATTATAAGAAATAAAACAACTCCCGGAGATATATCAATATTTTTCAGAAATTACCGATCCTTAAGTGCAAAAGAGAATAATGTAAGACTAACACAGCTTAGGAAAAACATAAACACATAGGTTGTTGCGGCGCACAACCCGATCCCACCATATCACAATAACACAATCATAGTTCACCCTTATTCCACCAAACAATCCACCATTATTACACATGTTGCGGCGTGCAACCCGTTCCCACCATATCACAATAACACAATTATAGTTCACTCTTATTCCACCAACCAATCCACCCTTATTACACCTGTTGCAGCGTGTAACCCGTTCCCACCGTACAGTATAAATTCACCCTTATTCCATCTCAGTATACCACCCTTATCCTCTTATTGCGGCGTGCAACCCGACCCCGTCATATCAATATTAATTACTCAGTATGTGCAGAAATTTCACAATTTAAATCACAAAAACCCTTCACAATACTTAAACTCCAAACCGAACCAAATAGGAAACTTGTACACTATGGAAGTTCACATAAGTAATACTACACAGCGAGACCAATTCAAAATATGCAATGGAAAGGTACCGATGAACCAACTTAAGCAAATAATAGGAGATAGTGAAACTATGGAAGAACTAATATCATTAATAGGAGGAAACAATGTCTAACAAGTAGCAATTAGGCATGGGAATACAATTTGAGCATGTAACACTAAAGAGACAATATGAGAAAAATGGAAAAATAATTAAACAGATAATTTACGGCGCATAAGTACTCGTCACCTCACGTATACGCCGCTCACATAAAATTCACATAATAAGTAGTCTGAGGTTCCTAATTCCCTCAAATCAGGGTTAGACACAACACTTATCTCGCTCCAAGGCCACTCAATGCTCAATTACAGCTTTTCCTCTAGAATTCACCTCCAAACCACCCGTATCTATCCACAAATGACTCAATAATATCAATTATTTCCAAAGAAATCAATTACAATGCATAAAATTTCGATTTTTCAAACTTTGCCCCATAAAGTCAAAAATTGACCCCGGGCTCGCTTGGTCAAAATTCGAGTTTCGGATAAACATTTAGTTGCCTATTCACCCTCGAGCCCGATTATATAATTTATTTTGAAATCCGACCTCAATTCGAGGTCTACATTCAAATTATACAAAAATCCCTAATTCTACCCAAACTCCCAATTTCCACCATGAAAATCCTATATTTTAGGTTGAAAACTCATGAAATGTAATGGGTAATTGAAATAAAGTAGGTTAGATACCAACAAATTGGGGAAGAAACTCTTATGGGAGAAACGCCTCTAGGTCTTTTAGTTTTGAAATTGTTGAAAGAATGGCAAAATCCCGTAATTGGGACTGTTTTATCACTGGGCGTCAATGTTCATCACGTTCGTGTGAACACAGATGCATTCGCGAAGAGCAGAGCTTTAGTGGCCTATGCGATTGCAGGAGACACCACAAGTTTGCAAAGGTATAGCCCGCTCCACCTTCGCATTCGCAAGGCAGGACTCGTGTTCACATAGAGTCACCTCAAGTCCCCTGCCCAGTCTAGATAAAGCTACGCGTTGGCAAATGACGTGGCGCGTTCGCGTAGAGCAAACCCCCAATGCTCCGCGTTTGCGACCATGGTCTCGCGTTCACGTAGTGTAAAATCCTCCCCAGCCCATATCCCCTTCGCGATCGCGGGAATGGCTTCGTGATCGCAAAGCACGTCGCACCAGAACACCAGTTGCAGCAAAACACAAGATTTTATCTAAGTCCAATTCACCTCATAGCCTATCCGAAACTCACCCGAGCCCTCGGGGCTCCAAACCAAACATGCACCAAGTCCTAAACTATCATACGAACTTGCTCGCGTGATCAAAATACCAAAATAATGCATAGAACTACGAATCAGACACTAAATCAAATGAAATTTTCAAGAAAACTTTAAAACTTTTATTTTCACAACTGAACGTCCGAATCACGTCAAATTAACTCCGTTTCTCACCAAATTCGATAGACAAAGTCATAAATATTATAGTGGACATGTACCGGGATCCGAAACTAAAATACGGACCCGGTATCAATTAATCCAAACATCAGTCGATTCTTAAAATTCATAAATCTTTCAAACTTTCAATTTTCAACAAAAATCAATTACTCGAGCTAGGGACTTCCGAATTTGATTTTGGCCATACGCCCATGTCCCAAATTACGGTACGGACCCACTGGGACTGTCCAAATACGGATCCGGGTCCGTTTGCTCAGAATATTGACCGAAGTCAACTTAAATGAATTTCGTAGGTAAAATTCTTAGTTTTATCAGTTTTTAACATATAAGCCTTCCGGAAGAACACCCGGACTGCGCATGCAAATCGAGGAAGGCTAAGATAAGGTTTTTGAGACCTCGAAACGTATAATTAGGTTCTAAAATATAAGATGACCTATTGGGTCATCACATTCTCCACCTTTAAAACAATCTTCTTCCTTGAACGGACATAAAAAAGTACCTTGGCTGGTGAAAAGATATGGATATCTATTCCGCATATATGACTCGTACTCCCAAGTAGCTATCTCGACGGGCGAACCTCGCCACCGCACTCGAACTGAAGGATAACTCTTAGACCTCAGCTGTCGAACCTGCCGGGCTAGAATAGCCAACGACTCCTCCTCGTAAGTCAAATTCTTGTCCAACTGGACAAAGCTAAAATCTAACACGTGGGACGGATCATCGTGATACTTCCGGAGCATGGACATATGGAACACATATGATCTGCTAATAACCCCCATGGCTACGCAAGCCTGTAAGCCACCTCTCCCATTCTCTCCAGAATCTCAAAGGGCCCGATATACTTAGGGCTAAGCTTGCCCTTCTTTCTGAACCTCATGACACCCTTCATGGGTGATACCCGAAGCAACACTCTCTCCTCGACCATGAATGCAATATCACGAACTCTGTGGTCAGCATAACTCTCCTGCCTGGACTAAGCTTTGTGAAGTCGATCCTGAATAATCTTGACCTTATCCAAGGCATCATGTACTAAGTCTGTACCCAACAACCAAGCCTCCCCCGGCTCAAACCACCCAACTGGTAACCTGCACCGCCTACTGTATAATGCCTCATAGGGAGCCATTTGAATGCTCATCTGGTAGCCGTTGTTGTAGGCGAACTCTGCAAGGGGCAAGAACTGATCCCACGATCCTCCGAAGTCTATAACACATGCGCGAAGCATATCCTCCAAGATCTAAATAGTGTGCTTGGATTGTCCGTCCGTCTGAGGATGAAGCACTGTGCTCAACTAAACTCACGTGCCTAACTCACACTGTACTGCCCTCCAGAAATGCGAGGTGAACTGCGTACCTCGATCAGAAATGATAAACATGGGCCCACCGTAAAGACGGACGATCTCGCGGATGTAAACCGCTGCGAAGAATAGGTAACTGCCACATGAATGAAATGCGCTGACTTAGTCAGCCTATCCACAATGACCCAAATGGCTTCGAACTTCCTCTAAGTCCGTGGGAGTCCAACAACGAAGTTCATAGTGATACGCTCCCACTTCTACTCAAGAATCTCTATCTGCTGAAGCAAACCACCGGGTCTCTGATGCTCATACTTCACTTGCTGACAATTCAGGCACCGAGCTACATAAGAAACTATATCCTTCTTCATCCTCGTCCACCAATAATGCTGCCGTAAGTCCTGATATATCTTGGCGGCGCCCGGGTGACTAGAATACCGGGAACTATGGGCCTCCTCAAGAATCAACTCACGAAGTCCATCCACATTAAGCACACAAATGCGACCCTATATCCTCAAGCCTCCGTCATCTCCAAAAGTAACCTGTTTGGAACCACCGTGCCATACTGTGTCCCTAAGGACCAACAAATGAGGGTCGTCATACTGCTGATCTCTGATATGCTCAAACAAGGAAGACCGAGAGACTGTACAAGCTAGAACACGGCTGGGCTCTAAAATATCCAACCTTACAAACTGGTTGGCCAAAGTCTGAACATCGGATGCAAGCGGCCTCTCACCGACTTGAATGAACGCAAGGCTGCCCATACTCGCTGCCTTTCTACTCAATGCGTCGGCCACCACATTGGCCTACTCGGGATGATACAAGATGGTGATATCATAGTCTTTCAATAGCTCCAACCACTTCTTCTACCTCAAATTGAGATCCTTTTGCTTGAACAAATACTGAAGGCTCCGATGCTCCGTGAAGCCTCACAAGACACGCCGTAAAGATAGTGCCTCCAAATCTTCTGCGCATGAACAATGGCTGCCAACTCTAAGTCATGGACATGGTAATTCTTATCATGAACCTTCAACTACCGCAGCGCATATGCAATCACCCTACCCCCTGCATCAATATTGCACCGAGCCCAACACGGGACACATCACAGTATACCATATAAGATCCTGAACCTGTGGGTAACAACAACACCGGCGCTGTAGTCAAAGCTGTCTTGAGCTTTTGAAAGCTCGCCTCACACTCGTCTGACCATCTGAACGGGGCACCCTTCTGGGTCAACCTGGTCAACGGGGCTTCTATAGATGAAAACCCCTCCACAAATCGACTGTAATTGCCCGCCAAACCTAAGAAACCCCTGATCTCCATGGCTGAAGTGGGTCTAGGCCAGTTCTGAACTGCCTCAATCTTCTTAGGATCTACCTGAATGCCCTTTGTTGATACAACGTGGCCCAAGAAAGCGATTTAATCCAACCAAAACTCGCACTTTGAAAATTTAGCATATAACTGCTGTCCCTCAGAGTTTGAAGCACAATCCTAAGATTCCGCTCATGCTACTCTCGATTGCGGGAGTAGATCAAGATATCATCAATACACACAATCACAAAGTAGTCCAGATAAGGCTTGAAAACTCGGCTCATCAAATCCATGAATGCTACTGGGGCATTTGTCAACCCAAAGGATATCACTAGAAATTCATAATGCCCATAATGAGTCCGAAAAGCTGTCTTAGGGACATCAGATGCCCTAATCCTCAACTGATGGTAGCCAGATCTCAAATCAATCTTCGAAAACACCTTGGCACCCTGAAGCAGATCAAATAAATCATCAATCCTCGGCAATGGATACTTATTATTGATGGTGACTTTGTTCAACTGTCGATAATCTATACACATCCTCATCGTTCCATCCTTCTTCTTTACAAATAACACATGTGCACCCCAAGGCGAGACACTAGGTCTAATGAAGCCCTTATCAAGCAAATCTTGCAACTTCTCCTTTTATTCTTTTAGCTCTGGCGGGGCCATGCAGTATGGTGGAATAGAGATGAGCTGAGTGCCCGGAACCAAGTCAATACAAAAATCAATATCCCTGTCGGGTGGCATCCCCAACAGGTTTTTAGAAAACACCTCTGGAAATGCACGAACAATTGGCACTGAATCCATGGAAGGAATCTCCGCACTAGAATCGAGGACATAAGCCAAATAAGCTAGACACCCCTTCTCGACCATATGCCGAGCCTTCACATAAGAGATAACCCTGTTAGTAGAATGGCCAGGAGTCCCCCTCCACCCTAATCGAGGCAACCCCGGCAAGGCTAAGGTCACCGTCTTGGCGTGACAATCTAATATAGCATGATAGGGTAACAACCAATCCATACCCAGTATGACATCAAAATCAACCATATCGATATGTAGAAGGTCTACACGAGTCTCAAGACTCCCAATGGTGACCACTCATGAACGATAAACATGATCTACAACAATAGCATCGCCCACATGTGTGGACACATATATAGGACAACTCAAAGAGTCACGAGGCACAACCAAATATGAAGCAAAATAGGATGACGCATAAGAGTAAGTAGATCCCAGATCAAATAGAACCGACGCATCTCTACTGCCAACTAAAACAGTACTTGTAATAACAACATCGGATGACTCGGCCTCAGGCCTGGCTGAAAGAGCATAACATCGGGGTTAGGCCCCACCACTCTGAACCACGTCCCTGGGATGACCTCTAGCTGGCTGGCCTCCACCTCTAATGGCCTGACCTCCACCTCTAACAGTCTGGCCTCTACCTCTGGCTGCCTGACCTTTGCCTCTGGCTGGCTGAGCAGGCGGTACAGCAACTGGTGCCGGAACCATGACACGAGAATGCTGATGCTGTGGCGGGACGCCCAATTATCTCGGACAGGTCCTCCTGATATTTCCATAACCACCACACTCGAAACATCCATCCTGGTACTCTAGCTATGGAAACTGAGACTGACCCGAACGGTCCGGATGACCACAAAAATAACTCTAAATAAGAGGTGCATGATAGGAGCTGGTGGTGCATTATAGGCTGGCTGTCCAGAATGAGGAACATAAGGACCACGACTCCCAAAAGCACTTTGGGATGCCTGAAGCATTGAATGGAACGGCGTGGGAGGATGGGCTCTACCAAAAGTACCCTGCCTCCAGATGAGGCACCGCTGAACCCACCGGAATGATGAGGTCTTTTGTCAGACCCCTGACCTCTCTGTGCAAGAACCATCTCGACTCGCCTGATGACATTGGCATCCCCTGAAAAGAAACGTCACCCACAGTCTCCTTAGCCATCTACAATCTGATAGGCTGACAAGTTCGTCAATAAACATCCTCACCCTCTCTCTCTCTCTCTCTCTCTCTCTCTCTCTCTCTCTCTCGGTGGGAAGCAGAAGAAGATCATGACGGGCCAAATCCACAAAACGGGTCTCAAATTGAGTAAATGTCATACTACCCTGCTGGAGACGCTCGAACTGACTGTGATGCTCCTCTCTCAATATGATAGGCAGAAACTTCTCTAGGAAGAGTTGAGAGAACTGGTCCCAAGTAAGAGTAGGCGACCCAACTAGCCTAGTCAACAAATAATCCCTCCACCATTTCTTGGCGGAACCAGTCATCTGGAATGCAGCAAAGTCGACCCTATTGATCTCTACTATACCCATGTTCCGTAGTACTTCATGACAGCTGTCAAGATACTCCTGGGGATCCTCTGAAGTAGCACCACTGATGTGAACTGGAAAGAGCTTGGTAAACCTGTCCAATCTCCACAAAGCCTCAGAAGACATAGCTGGCCCATCACCGGTCTGTACCGCACCAATCGGCTAAATTACTCCTACTGGATGAGCGGCTGGAGTTTTATATTGGGGAGCTATCTACTCCGGAGTGTGAGTAGTAGGAATCTGTGCTTCTCCTCCAGCCTGAGAGACAACTGGTGTTATGGGGAATGCGTCAGTCAGGGCCACACTCTCCATAAGGCCCACCAAACGGACCAAAGCATCCTAAAGCACTAGGGTGGCAATGAACCCCTTCGGGACCTGAGCTGGTCCGACAGGCACAACCTCGACTGGAACCTCATTATCAAACTCTATCTGAGGCTCTACCACTGGTGCTGCTGCTCGAGCTCTAGGCTGAGCTCTACCCTTGCCTCGGCCTCTGGCACGACCTCAGCCTCGACCTCTGCCCCTCGTAGGAGATGCTACTGGAGGCTCTGGCTGCTGCTCAGCTGAAGAAGCAGTACATGTTCTCGCCATCTGCGAGAGAACAAGAGTAGAAGAGTTCAATGAGTATTAAGGAAACAAAATCATATGACAGAGAAGAATATAAGTGAGCTTTGTTCCTAAACTCCATAGCCTCTAGGAGATAAGTACCGACATCTCTGTACCGATCTCCCAGACTCTACTAAGCTCGCTCATGAATTGTGAGACCTAAGCAACCTAGTGCTCTGATACCAACCTGTCACGACCCGTAATTTCGACCGTCGAGACCGTGATGGCGCCTAACATTTTACTTGCTAAGCAAGCCAACGTTAGAGAATCATTAAGCCATTTCTTATACATTTCAATAAATAACAACAAATAAGCTATAACGAGTTTAAAATGAGTGCGAAAATATATAATAGCCTCAATATATATATATATATATATACTACTACCCGGATCTAGAGTCACAATTCACGAACTTTTAAGATTTTTCTACAAGTAAATGTCTAAATGAAATACAACTGATTTCGAAAGGATAGAAACAGTAACATGCAATGGCTAGAAGGGACTCCAGGGTCTGCGGCTGCCGGCAGATCTACCTTGGGTCTCCTATCGGATGAATCCAGCAGCTAACCTCACGATCAACTCAGACCAGTACCAAAATCTGCATAGGAAGTGCAAAGTGTAGTATCAGTATAACCGACCCCATGTACTAGTAAGTGCCGAGCCTAACCTCGACGAAGTAGTGACGAGGCTATGGCGGGTCACTCACACTATAACCTGTACATAGTATATATAATAAAAGCAGAATAAGAAATACAGAATAGAAGAAAGCAGTAAATTGCAAGAAATTCAACAACTCCCGGAGATATATCAGCAGTATTCAGAAATTACCGATCCTTAAGTGCAAAAGAGAATACCGTAAGACTAACACAGCTCAGGGAAAACATAAACACATAGGTTGTTGCGGCGCACAGCCCGATCCCACCATATCACAATCATAGTTCACCCTTATTCCCCCGAACCATCCATCCTTATTACACATGTTGCAGCGTGCAATCCGTTCCCACCATATCACAAAAGCACAATAATAGTTTACCCTTATTCCACCAACCAATCCACCCTTATTACACCTGTTGCGTTGTGCAACCCGTTCCCACCGTACAATATAAATTCACCCTTATTCCACCTCAATATACCACCCTTATTCCTCCTGTTGCGGCATGCAATCCGACCCTGCCATATCAATATTAATTACTCAGTATGTACAGAAATTTCACAATTTAAATCAAAGAAACCCTTCACAATACTTAAACTCCAAATCGAACCAAATAGAAAACTTGTACACCATGAAAGTTCACATAAGTAATACTACACAACGAGACTAATTCAAAATATATAACAGAAAGGTACCGATGAACCAGCTTAAGCAAATAATAGGAGATAATGAAACTATGGAAGAACTAATATCATTAAAAAGGAGGAAACAATGTCTAACAAGTAGCAATTAGGCATAAGAACACAATTTGAGCATGTAACACTTAAGACAGGGAAAGAGACAATATGAGAAAAATGAAAAGAACAGGGAAACAAATAATTTGGCAGCGCATAAGTACTCGTCACCTCATGTATACGCCGCTCACATGAAATTCACATAACAAGTAGTCCGAGGGTTCCTAATTCACTCAAGTCAGGGTTAGACACAACACTTACCTCGCTCCAAAGGCCACTCAATGCACAATTACAACCTTTTCCTCTAGAATCCACCTCCAAACAACTCGTATCTTCCGCAAACGACTCAATAATATCAATTATTGCTAAAAGAATTAATTACAATGCATAAAATTTAGATTTCCCAAACTTTGCCCCAAAAAGTCAAAAATCGACCCGGGACCCGCTTGGTCAAAACTCGAGGTTCAGACCAAAATCCATTTACCTATTCACCCCCGAGCCCGATTACATAATTTGTTTTGAAATCCAACCTCAATTCGAGGTCTAAATTTCAATTATATAAAAATCCCTAATTCTTCCCAAACCCTCAATTTCCACCATGAAAATCCTAGAGTTTAGGGTGAAAACTCATGAAATGTAATGGGCAATTGAAAGAAATTAGGTTAGAATTAGTTACCAATAAATTGGGGAAGAAAATATTATGGGAGAATCTCCTCTAGGTCATTTAGTTTTGAAAATTTTGAAAGAATGGCAAAATCCCGTAATTGGGACTGTTTTATCACTAGACATTAGTGTTCAACACATTTGCGTGAACACAGACGCGTTTGCGAAGAGCAGAGCCTTAGTGGCTTACGCGATCAAGGGAGGCACCACGCGTTCGCGAAAGTATAGCCCGCCCACCTTCGCGCTCGCGAGACAGGACTCGCATTCGCATAGAGTCACCCCAAGTCCCCTGCCTAGCCTAGCTAAAGCTACGCGTTCGCATATGACGGGTCGTGTTCGCGTAGAGCAAACCCCCAATGCTCCGCATTCGCGACCATAGTCTCGCGTTCGCGTAGTATAAAATCCTCCCCCAGCCTTGATCCCCTTCACGATCGCGAGAATGGCTTCGCGATTGCGAAGCACAATGCACCAGAACACCAATTGCAGCAAAACACCCAATTTTTTCTAAGTCCAATTCACCCCGTAGCCTATCCGAAACTCACCCGAGCCCTCCGGGTTCCAAATCAAACATGCACACAAGTGCTAAAATATCATACAAACTTGTTCGCGTGATCAAAACACCGAAATAACACCTAGAACTACGAATCAGACACCAAATCAAATAAAAGTTTCAAGAAAATATTAAAACTTCTATTTTCAAAACCGAACGTCCCAATCACGTCAAATCAACTCCGTATCTCACCAAATTCGACAGAGAAGTCATACATATTATAGTGGACCTGTACCGGGCTCCGGAACCATAATACGAACCCGGTATCAATTCATCCAAATATTAGTCGATTCTTAAAAATCATAAATCTTTCAAACTTTCAATTTTCAACAAAAATCAATAACTCGAGCTAGGGACCTACGAATTCGATTTCGGGCATACGCCCAGGTCCCAAATTACTGTACAGACCCACAGGGACCGTCAAAACACGGATCCGGGTCTGTTTGCTCAAAACGTTGTCCGAAGTCAACTTAAATGAATTTCTAAAGTAACATTTATATTTTTATCAGTTTTTAACATATAAGCCTTCCGGAAGAACACCCGGACTGCGCACACAAATCGAGAAAGGCTAAGATGAGGTTTTTGAGACCTCGAAACGCATAATTAGGTTCTAAAATATAAGATGACCTATCGGGTCATCACAATTAAGTTGTTATTTGGCTTATTTTTGAACTACGTATGTGCTACGTGAAAATATAAGTCAAGAACAGCAATTTAATAAATCAGAAGTACCAAACAACTCCAGATACACTGAAACACTCCAAATTTTAAAATTTTCATTTAACAGCAATGCATTTAGTTGCGAAAACTCTAACACGCTTCAACTTAATTTCCTCCATGCTATTGTTAGTAGCATACTTTTAATTTTATATCCTCGAGAATTTTCAATTTCATGCTATATTTTATTGACTTATGTAAATTATATATGATATTAGATATCCTAATTAATCTCCATTTGATCATGCCCTTGTGGTGTTTAATATATGTTGGAAAGTATGATTAGAAATTCAACACATTCCAGATTTTTTAAAAATTGAATTCATGCTTATGGTTCATTTATGAATTATGACCCTTCGTTCTTTTATGATGAAACAATGAATGCAATGCATTTTAGAATAGTCTAAAGATTATGTTGACAAAGATATATTGTATTCTCGCCGAAAGAGACCCTACTTAGATATGCGTATATATTGTCAGAATAGATGATAATTTACTGATCTCTTTTCAATAACAAGTATTTATGTTTTACCTAGATGATTATGCATAGTTTTAAAATAGAAATCGTTTTTAAATAGTTATGTCACTTTCACAAGAGAGAAAAACTGAAGAAGATAATTGGCTATTGCGATCTAAACTTTACTACCGTGATCCAGTTCATTATTCTAATTAATACTGAAGAAGATTGTCCGCCCTCGTTTATGTGTTAGGATATAATCTCTATTCGTTAAATATTTACTCTATTTATATGCTATTTTCATCTTCAAAAATAATTACTATAAAGGATAAATGGGAAACAAATAATTAATTTTTTCTTGAACTTCTAAAATGAGGAATAGTTGGAGATAACTAATTTTAGAAATCACAACAGATAATTTGAGACGGATGAAATATAATTTACCAAGAAGATAAAAAAGAACGTATACTTGTCACGAGCTTACATGAGTCTTTCTGTTTCATTAATTTCCTTTCTTTTTCCGGAAACCCTTCTTTTTCTGATTTGTCCTCCCATTTTGTTTGGGAGGGGGCGGGGGAAGAATTTCTTGCCTTTTTTGTTTAATACAAACCAAACCAAATCTAAATGTTGATATAAACTTCCAGCATTTCAGTTTATTTGTGTTACATTCCTTTAATTTTAGTGTCAAAGAAAGACTGCCGCTCTTTAGATTTAGAAAGGAAAAGGGCCAAAAATGTCCTTAATATATTAAAAATGGGATAAAAATGCTATCCTTCCACTATTTGATCGCAATTGCTCTTAACATATTAAAAATATCCTTCTTTCCACCTATTGAATCATAATTGCCCTTAAAGTTATTTTTAGGCTTAAAATACTCCTCTTTCATTACATGGCGCATTACTTTGAATTAAACATGTGATATTAATTTAGTGGTCCTATTGCATTTGACCCAACTCAAAGAAGTTAATTCATCCATTCTAAAAATTCAACCCTTTTAAAATTACCCAGCTACAAATTTTAATAGTATGATGAGAAATAGAGCTCTCAATATGGTCGGGTCAGGTTAGCCCAACCTAGTTCACATGGACTTTAGCAATTGACGGGTTGGGTGGGCTAGCCCACTATTTTGATGAGCCTTATAGTGGTGAGCCCACCCCAGCCCTATGTGGGGCGGGATCCCCACGGGCTGGCACATCATTTTTTAAAATATAATTTTATATTTTTCTCTAAGTTTTAATCTAAAAAAAAGATAAATATTTAAGAGTTAAAAAAATATCTTATTGAAACAATTTTGTAAAACTTAATAACTTTTTATATTGTTCCAATATATCACAATAAACACTAAAAAAGTAAAAGACAAGACTATTTTATTCACTAAAAGTCAAAACTCAAAACAAACTGTTCAAGAGAACGTCCATGACGCTTATGTGATATCCATTTTGAATAAATCCGACACTTTCTGGTTATTAGCCCAAACATCTAGTATTATAACTCGAACCTTGAACTTTATTCTCGTCACTTCTATATCTTCCACAATAAGAAATCAATACGATCGAGAATATGTACTCTCACTTCAGGCACAAACGCATGATCTAGAGTAAGATGAAAGTGACACTCCCTAGATGTCATTGTAGCCTCCCCGATATAAGTGTGGCTGGAAACATACTGATAAGAGGGACTCTACTTGACACGGCTCCATAGACTTCCTAGGATTCAACTTAGAACCTAGTGCTCTGATAGCAAGTTTATCACGACCCAAAATCACGTGACCGGCATCCGGCACACTACCCGACTCGAGCGAACCAAATCATATGACGCACACAAATCATAAGCATGAAAATCAATTTAATTGCAGAAGCTTCTTGAAAATCATATACATTTTCAAATTAAATGATAAAATATTTTCCAATTCGAAATCACACATGACGTCTTTCATGATAATAACAATGACAACAACAACAACTATAACAACAACCCAGTATAATCCCACTAGTGGGGTCTCGGAAGGGTAGTGTGTACGCAGACCCTATCCCTGCCCCGGGATAGAGAGGCTGTTTCCGATAGACCCTCGACTCCCTCCCTCCAAGAACTCCCCACTTTACTCTTGGGGTGACTCCAACTCACAACCTCTTGGTTGGAAGTGGAGGGTAGTTACCACTAGAGCAACCCACTATTGTCAATGATAATAACAATGAGACTAAGTAAAATAACTATATTTTTATGTATGTCGTGTACAACCCCATTACTACAACCTTCCACAACTATATATGGAGCCTCTATATTAAAGACTAGAACTAAACACTTGGGTTAATACTCGACTAGCTTAAATTAAGAAACCAACATGATAGCTACCACGAAATAGGAGCGGTGCCTCACCATATACCTCGGGAAGAGAGTCATCTTGTCACGACCCAAAATTTTCCACCGACGGGACCGTGATGACGCCTAACATTTCACTTGCTAGGCAAGCTAACGTTAGAGAATTATTAAACCAATTCTTTATTTACATTCAGTAAATAACAATAATTAACTAAGGTAAAATATAATAAGTGCGGAATATCATAAACGTGTATTAATTACTATCACCCGGATCAGGAGTCTCAATTCACGAGCATTCTAGAATCTACTACAAGTAATAGTTTGAAAGAAATACAACTGTCTAAATAAAAGAAAACAGTAGGACATAAAAGATAGACGGGGACTTCAAGGGCTGTGAACGTCGATAGATCTACCTTGAGTCTCCGGACAGCGGACCAATAGTAAAATCTCAATCAACCTGAGCCGGTACCAAAATCTGCGCAGAAAGGGCAAAGTGCAGCATCAGTACAACCGACCCCATGTACCGATAAGTGTCGAGCCTAACCTCAGCGAAGTAGTGACGAGGCTAGGACAAGACACCCACATATAACCTGAACAGTATAATCATGCTAGTGGCAATAACAGTAAATAATGAAATAACGCAGAAATAATGGGAAGGGGACATACAGTGGGGGGATACAATATAAAGAGTGAGAATAATGAAAAGAAAGAATTAAACTGAAAATCCTTAAACAAATTGAGCAAATTAAACAGCAAGGTAAAACTGCATGGCATCACCCTTCGTGCTTTTACTCTCAACCTCACCAAATAAATAAATAGAACGGCACGACATCACCCTTTGTGCTTTTACTCTCAACCTCACCAAACAAATAAATAGAACGGTACGGCACCACCCTTCGTATTTTTTTACTATCATAATATACACGGTATTACCCTTCGTGCTTTATACTCTTTCTCATAATATAAATAATGCATGCACGGCATCACCCTTCGTGCTTTACACTCCTCCCCACAAATCACAGAATCAATAATAACAGATAGATAGGGGTATCATAAAGAAATCAGTATTTTACCCATAATCAATAGCACAATGTAACCTTAACCTTGAATCAATATTCGAAAGTTACCAAATCTCAGTAAAACCAGATATAAGTCACCCAACATTAAAAATAACCCGCTAAGCATGGATAATAGAATTTAAGGCTATAAAATAGACAAGAATAAAATTTTACTCGTAGGCTATGATTTGACAACGATGAATAGATGCTCGTCACCTCACCTATAAATCGTATTTAACAACCAAACACGTAGCAAATAAACACATAATACCTATTCCCTCAAGCCAAAGTTAGACACGACACTTACCTCGCTCCGAAGGCCACTCAATTCTCAATCACAACTTCTCCTTTGGGATTCACCTCTAAACCACTCGTATCTAATTCAAAAATGACTCAATAATATCAATTATTGCTAAAGGAATCAATCATTTTTCATAAATTAAATTTTCCAAATTTTCCTCCAAAAAGTCAAAAAAGTCGGGCCGCTTGGTCAAAACCCGAGGTTCGGACCAAAGTCCTTTTACCCATTCACCCCCGAGCCCGAATATGTAATTAGTTTTGGAATCCGACCTGAAATTAAGGTCTAAATTCCCAAATTTCCGAAATCCCTAGTTTTCTACCCTAACCCCTAATTCTACCATGAAAACTCTAGATTTTAGGTTAATAATTAAAGAAATGTAATGGGTAATTGAAAGAAAATGGTTTAGAAGCACTTACCAACACTTTGGGGAAGAAAATGACTCTTGCAAATCACCTCTACCCATTTGGTTCTTGAAACATGCTGAGGAAATGGCTTAAACCCGTATTTGAAGTCTGTTTTAATACACTGGAGAAGCCTTCATCGCATTGGCGAGAGGCCTGTCGCGATCGTGATGCACATCGGCCTAAGGCCTTCGCGTTCGCGAGTCTTTCTACGCGTTCGCGTAAGGCAGCTCTCCCCCAAGCCTTCGCATTCACGACCTAGTGGACGCGTTCGCGTAGAAGAACATGACCCCCTCCCCTAGTTCCCTTAACCTATCGCGTTCGTGGGAGACTAATCGCGTTCGCGAAGGGTACCACCCCCAATGCTTCGCGTTCGCAACCAGTCCTTCGCATTCGCGAAGAAGAAATTACCTCCCAGTCTAGTTTACTCTTCATGATCGCGAAAGTTGCTTCGCGTTCGCGAAGCACAAAATACCTGTGCACCAGCAACAAGAAAACAATAGAAATTATATGTCCGAAACATCCCGTAACCTATCCGAAACTCACCCGAGCCCTCGGGGCTCCAAACCAAACATGCGCACAAGTAGAAAAACATCATATAGACTTGTTAGTGTGATCAAATCGCTAAAATAACACATAGAACTCCGAATTTAGCACCAAATATAATGGAATTCTCAAGAACACTTTAGAATTTCTATTTTCTCAACTAGACGTCTGAATCACGTCAAATTAACTCCGTTTCTCACCAAATTTCACAGACAAGTCTTAAATATCATACTGAACCTGTACCGGGATCCGGAACCAAAATACGGACCCGGTACTAACAATGCCAAACATCAATCAATTCTTAAAAACAAATAATTTTTAGACTTTTAATTTTCATAAAAAATTCTTAACTCGAGCTAGGGACCTCCGAATTCGATTGCGGGCATACGCCCAGGTCCCATAATTCGATACGAACCCACCGGGACCTTCAAAACACGGATCCAATCCCGTTTACCAAACAATATTGGCTGAAGTCAAATAAAACTAACTTTTAAGGCAAACATTCCTATTTGCATTAGTTTTCAACATAAAAGCTTTCCGGAAACATGACCGGGCTGCGCACGTAAATCGAGGAGGGTAAAAATAAGGCTTTTTAGGCTTAAGAGTGCAGATTTCAGTTTTAAAACATAATATGACCTTTTGGGTCATCATATTCTCCACCTCTAAAACAACCGTTCGTTCTCGAACGGACATAGAAATGTACCTAGGCTGGTGAAAATATGGGGATATCTACTCCGTATAACGGACTCGGACTCCCAAGTAGCTGCCTCGATAGGCGTTCCTCTCCATTTCACTCAAACTGAAAGGTAACTCTTTGATCTCAACTAGCAAACTTACCGAGCTAAATTTACCACCAGCTCCTTCTCGTAAGTCAAATCCTTGTCTAACTGGACAGAGCTAAAATCTAACACATGGGACGGATCACCGTGATACTTTCAAAGCATAGACACATGGAATACCGGATGAACAACTGCTAAACTAGGTGGCAACGCAAGCCTGTAAGCCACCTCTCCCACTCTCTCCAGAATCTCAAAAGGTTCGATATACTTAGGGCTCAACTTGCCCTTCATTCCGAACCTCATTACACCCTTCATGGGTGATACCTGAAGTAACACTCTCTCTCTGACCATGAATGCAACATCATGAACTCTACGGTCGACATAACTCTTCTGCCTAGACTGAGCTATGCAAAGTTGATCCTGAATAATCTTGACCTTATCCAAAGCATCCTGTACTAAGTATGTGCCTAACAACCGAGCCTCTCCTGGCTCGAACCGCCCAACTGGCGACCAACACCACCTACCATATAATGCCTCATAGGGAGCCATCTGAATGCTCGACTAGTAACTGTTGTTGTTGGTGAACTCTGGCAAGAACTGATCCCAAGAACCTCCAAAGTCTATGACACAAGCGCATAGCATATCCTCCAAGATCTGAATAGTACGCTCGTACTGCCCATCCGTTGAAGGATGGAATGCTGTGCTCAACTCAACCTGCGTACCCAACTCACACTGTACTACCCTCCAAAAGTGCAAGGTAAACTGTGTACCTCGATCAGAAATGATAGACACGGGCACACCGTGAAGACGTACGATCTCCCGAATATAAATCTATGCTAACCGCTCCGAGGAATAGATAACTACCACAGGAATGAAATGCGCTGCCTTAGTCAGCCTGTCCACAATGACCTAAACTGCATCGAACTTCCTTTGAGTGTGTGGGAGTCCAACAACAAAATCCATAGTGATACGCTCCCACTTCCACTCAAGAATCTCTAACCTCCGAAGTAAACCACCAGGTCTCTGATGCTCACACTTTACATGCTGGCAATTTAGGCACCGAGCTACATAGGCAACTATGTCTTTCTACATTCGCCTCCATAAATAATGTTGCCTCTAGTCCTGATACATCTTGGCAGTGCCCGGATGAATAGAATATCGGGAACTGTGGGCCTCCTCAAGAATCAACTCACGAAGTCCCTCCACATTAGGCCCAAAAATACAACCCTGCATCCTGAAAACTCTGCCATCTACAACGGTAACCTGCTTGGCACCACCGTGCCGCACTGTTTCTCTAAGGACAAGTAGATGAGGATCATCATCCTGCCGATCTCTGATGCGCTAAAACATAGAAGACCGAGTAACTGTACAAGCTAGAACATGGCGGGGCTCAGAAACATCTAACCTTACGAACTGCTCGGCCAGGGCCTGAACATCCAATGCTAGTGGTCTCTCACCAACTAGAATATAAGCAAGGCCACCCATACTGGCTGACTTTATACTTAAAGCATCGGCCACCACATCAGCCTTATCGGGATGATACAATATGGTGATATCATAGTCTTTCAATAGCTCCAGCCACCTTCTCTGCCTCAAATTGAGTTCCTTCTGCTTGAAAAAATACTGCAAGGTCTGATGATCAGTGAATACCTCACATGGCATGCCGTAAAGATAGTGCCTCCAAATCTTTAGTGCGTGAACAATGGCTACCAGCTCTAGATCATGAACAGGGTAATTCTTCTCGTGAACCTTTAGCTGCCGCGAAGTATATGCAATAACCTTTCCACCCTGCATCAACACCGTACCCAGGCCAATACGAGATGCATCACAATATACTGTATAAGATCCTGAACCTGTGGGTAACACCAATACCTGTGCCGTAGTCAAAGCTGTCTTGAGCTTCTGAAAGCTCGCTTTACATTCGTCTGACCTCCTGAAAGGGGCACCCTTCTGGGTCAATCTGGTCAACGGAGCTGCTATGGATGAAAACCTCTCCACAAGTCGACGGTAATAGCCCGCCAAACCCAGGAAACTACGGATCTCTATAACTGATATGGGTCTAGGCCAATTCTGAACTGCCTCAATCTTCTTAGGATCTACATGAATACCCTTTGCTGATACAACGTGACCCAAGAAAGCAACTGAACTCAACCAAAACTCATATTTTGAGAACTTAGCATATAACAGGGTGTCTTTCAGAGTCTGAAGAACGATTCGAAGGTGCTGCTCATGCTCCTCTTGACTGTGGGAGTAGATCAAGATATCATCAATAAACACAACCACAAAGGAATCCAAGTAGGGTTTGAACATCCAGTTCATCAAATCTATGAATGCTGCCGGGGCATTTGTCAGCCCAAATGACATCACTAGAAACCCGAAATGCCCGTACCGAGTCCGAAAAGCTGTCTTAGGGACATCGGATGCCCTAATCCTCAACTGATAGTAGCCAGATCTCAAATCAATCTTTAAAAACACCTGGGCACCCTGAAGCTGATCAAATAAATCATCTACCCTCAGCAATGGATACTTGTGTTTGATAGTGACTTTGTTCAACTGCCGATAATCTATACACATCCTCATCGATCCATCTTTCGTCTTCACAAACAATACAGGTGCACCCCAGGGCGAGACACTAGGTCTAATGAAGCCCTTATTAAGCGAATCTTGCAAATGTTTCTTCAATTCTTCAACTCTGGCTGGGCCATGCGGTATGGCGGAATGAAAATGGGCTGAGTGCCCGGAGTCAAATCAATATAGAAATCAATATCCCTGTCAGGTGGCATCCCTGGTAGGTCTGCAAGAAATACCTATGGAAACTCACGAACAACCGGCACTTAATCCATGGAAGGAACCTCTGCACTAGAATCGCGGACATAAGCCAAATAAGCTAGACACCTCTTCTCGACCATATGCCGAGCCTTCACATAAGAGATAACCCTGCTGGTAGAATGGCCAAGATTCCTTCTCCACTCTAATGGAGGCAACCCCTGCAAGGCTAAGGTTACTGTCTTGGCGTGACAATCCAATATAGCATGATAGGGTGACAGCCAGTCCATACCAGTATGACATCAAAATCAACCATGTCGAGAAGTAGTAGATCTACAAGAGTCTCAAGACTCCCAATGGTGACCACACACGAACGATAAACATGATCTACAATAATAGCATATCCCACTGGTGTGGACACATACACAGGAGCACTCAAAGAATCACGGGGCACAACCAAATAAGAAGAAAAATAGAATGAGACCTAGGAGTAAGTAGATCCCGGATCAAATAGAACTGAATCATCTCTACTGCAAACTGAAATAATACCTATGATAACAACGTCAGATGACTCAGCCTATGGCCTGGCTGGGAAAGCATAACACTGGGGCTGGGCCCCACCACCCTGAACTACGTCCTGGGACGGCCTCTAGCTGGCTGGTCTCAACCTCTAACGGCCTGACTTCCACCTCTAACAGTATGGCCTCTACCTCTGACTGCATGACCCCTGCCTCTGGCTGGCTGAGCAGGTGATGCAGCAACTGGTGTCGGAACCATGGCACGAGAACCCTGATACTGTGAGCTGCCCGTTACTCGAGGGCAAAATCTAGCAACGTGCCTTGAATCACCACAAGTATAACATAACCTCGGCTGCTATGACTGCTGACCCTAAAGCTGACCCTGTCGGCCTGAATAACCACCCTGATAACTTTGGGATGGAGGTGCACTAATAGGAGCTGGTGGTGCACTGTAGGCTAGCTGGTCGGAATAATGCATCTGGGGGCCACGATCACCTGAGGCACCGTGGGATGCCTGAAGCGCTGAATGAAATAGGCTGGGAGGATGGCCTTTACCAGAAGTACTCCTACGTCTAGATGAGGCACCGCTGAACTCACCGGAATGACGAGGTCTCTTGTCAGACCCCTGACCTCCTTGAGTAAGAACCATTTCGACTCATCTGGTGACATTAACAGCCTCCTGAAAAGCAATCTCACTCCCAGTCTCCTTAGCCATCTGCAATCTGACAGGCTGAGCAAGTCCATCAATGAACCTCCTCACCCCCTCTCTCTCTTGGTGGGAAGCAGAAGAATGGCATGACGGGCCAAATCCACAAAACGGGTATCATACTGAGTAACAGTCATTCTGCCCTGCTGGAGATGCTCAAACTGACGGCGATGCTCCTCTCTCAATGGGATAGGCAGAAACTTCTCTACGACGAGATGAGAGAACTGGTTCCAAGTAAGAGCAGGAAACCCCGCTGGTCTGGTCAACAAGTAATCTCTCTACCATATCTTGGCAGAACCAGCCATCTGAAATGTAGCAAAATTGACCCCATTGGTCTCCACTATACCCATGTTCTGTAAAACCTCGTGAAAGTTGTCAAGATACTCCTGGGGATCCTCTGAAGGAGCACTATTGACGTAAACAGGAAAAAGCTTGATAAACCTGTCCAATCTCCATAAAGCCTTAGAAGACATAGCTGGCCCATCTCCGACGTGTGCTACAATAACCGACTGAACTAATCCGACTAGATGAGCTACTGGAGCCTGATACTGGGGAGCTATCTTCTCCAGAGTGGGAGTGGTAGGAGTCTGGTCTCCTCCTCCAGCCTGAGAGACTGCTGGTGACATGGGAAATGCGCCAGTCTGTGCCACACTCTCCATAAGGCCCACCAAACGGACCAAAGCATTTTGAAGTACTGGGGTGGCAATGCACCCCCCAGAACCTGAGCTGGCCCGGCAGGAACAACCTGGGCTGGAACCTCCTCGTCAAGCTCTATCTGAGGCTCCACTACTAGGACTGCTGCTCGGGCTCTAGGCTGAGCCCTGCCCCTACCTCGGCCTCTGGCACGGCCTCGGCCTCGACCTCTGGCTCGTGTAGGAGCTGCCACTAGAGGCTCTGGCTGCTGCTCAGCTGAGGAAGCGGTACGTATTCTCGCCATCTGTGAGAGAATATGAGTAGAAGAGTTCAATCAGTATTGAGAAAGCAAAATCGCACGAAGAGAAGAATAGAAGTGAAAATTGTTCCAAAACTTCATAGCCTCTGGAAGGTAAGCACAAATGTCTCGTAACGATCCTCCAGACTCTACTAAGCTTGCTCGTGTATCGTGATACCTAGGCAACTTAGGGCTCTCATACCAACTTTCACAACCCAAAGGTTTCCATCGACGGGACCGTGATGACGCCTAACATTTCACTTGCTAGGCAAGCCAACGTTAGAGAATTATTAAACCAATTCCTTATTTCCATTCAGTAAATAATAATAATAAACTAAGATGAAATATAATAAGTACGGAATATCATAAAACTGTATTAATTACTACCACCCGGATTTGGAGTCACAATTCACGAGCATTCTAGAATCTACTACAAGTAATAGTCTGAAAGAAATATAACCGTCTGAATGAAAGAAAACAGTAGGACATAAAAGATAGACGGGGACTTCAAGGTCTGTGAACGCCGACACATCTACCTTGAGTCTCCGTACATCGGACCAATAGCAAAATCTCGATCAACCTGAGCCGGTACCAAAATCTGCATAGAAAGTGCAGAGTACAACATCAGTACAACTGACCCCATGTACTGGTAAGTGTCGAGCCTAACCTTGGCGAAGTGGTGACGAGGCTAGGACAAGACACCCACATATAACCTGAACAGTATAATCATGCTAGTGGCAACAACAGTAAATAAAGAAATAACACAGAAATAATGGGAATGGGGACATACAGTGGGGGAATACAATATAAAGAGTGAGAATAATGAAAAGACAGAATTAAACCGAAAATCCTTAAACGAATTGAGGAAATAAAACAAGAAGGGAAAACTGCGCGGCATCACCCTTCGTGATTTTACTCTCAACCTCACCAAATAAATAAATAGAACGGCACGACATCACCCTTCGTGCTTTTACTCTCATAATATATACGACATCACCCGTCATGCTTTACACTCTTCTTCACAATACAAATAATGCATGCACGGCATCACCCCTCGTGCTTTGCACTCCTCCTCACAAATCACAAAATCTATAACAACGGATAGATAGGGGTATCACAAAGAAACCAGTATTTTACCCATAATCAATAGAGCAATGTAACCTTAACCTTGAATCAATATTCGAAAGTTACCAAATCTCAGTGAAACCAGATATAAGTCACCCAACATTTCAAATAACCCGCTAAGCATTGATAGTAGAATTTAATGCTATAAAATAGACAAGAATAAAATTTCAATCGCAGGCTATGACTCGACAACGACGTATAGATGCTCGTCACCTCACCTATACATTGTATTTAACAACCAAACATGTAGCAAATAAACACATAATATCTATTCCCTCAAGCCAAAGTTAGACACGACACTTACCTCGCTCCGAAGGCCACTCAATTCTTAATCACAGCTATTCCTTTGGAATGCACCTCTAAACCACTTGTATCTATTAAAATATGACTCAATAATATCAATTATTGCCAAAGGAATAAATTATATTTCATAAATTAAATTTCCCAAATTTGCTTTCAAAAATTCAAACAATCGACCCGGTGCCTGGTTGGTCAAAACCCAAGGTTCGGACCAAAATCTTTTTACCCATTCACCCCCGAGTACGAATATGGAATCCGACCTGAAATTGAGGTCTAAATTCCCAAATTTCCGGAATCCCTAGTTTTCTACCCTAACCCCTAATTCTACCATGAAAACTCTAGATTTTAGGTTTATAATTCAAGAAATGTAATGGGTAATTGAAAGAAAATGGCTTAGAAGCACTTACAAACACTTTGGGGAAGAAAATGACTCTTGAAAATCGCCTCTACCCGTTTGGTTCTTGAAACATGATGAGGAAATGGCTTAAACCCGTATTTGTAGTCTGTTTTAAAACACTGGATAGGCCTTCATCGTGTTGGCGAGAGGCATGTCGCGATCGTGATGCACAGCGGCGTAAGGCCTTCGCGTTCGCGAGTCTTTATACGCGTTCGCATAAGGAAGCTCCCCCTAAGCCTTCGCTGTCACGACCCAGTGGACGCGTTCGCGTAGAAGAACATGACCCCCTCCCCCAGGTCCCTTTACCTATCGCGTTTGTAGGAGACTGATCACGTTCGCGAAGGGTACCACTCCCAGTGCTTCGCGTTCATGACCAGTCCTTCGCATTCGCGAAGAAGAAATTACCTCCCAGTCTAGTTTACACTTCGCGATTGCGAGAGTTGCTTCGTGTTAGCGAAGCACAAAATACCTGTGCACCTGCAACAACAAAACAACAGAAATTCTAAGTCCGAAACATCCCGTAGCCTATCCGAAACTCACCCGAGCCCTCGAGGCTCCAAACCAAACATGTGCACACGTCTAACAATATCATACGAACTTGCTTGTGTGATCAAATCGCCAACATAATACCCACAACTCCGAATTTAACAACAAATCAAATAAAATTCTCAAGAACACTTTAAAATTTCTATTTTCTCAACTGGAAATTCGAATCACGTCAAATCAACTTCGTTTCTCACCAAATTTTAAAGACAAGTCTTAAATATCATAATGAACCTGTACCGAGCTCCGGAACCAAAATACGGACCTGATACTAAGAATGCCAAACATCAATCTTAAAAACAAATAATTTCCAGACTTTTAATTTTCATAAAAAATTCATAACTCGAGCTAGGAACCTCCGAATTCGATTTCGGGCGTACGCCCGGGTCCCAGAATACGATACGGACCCCCTGAGATAGTCAAAATACGGATCCGGGCCTGTTTACCCAAAATATTGACCGAAGCCAAATACAATCAACATTTAAGGCAAAAACTCTTATTTTTATTAGTTTTCAACATAAAAGCTTTCTGGAAACATGCCCGGACTGCGCACGTAAATCGAGCAGGGTAAAAATAAGGTTTTTAATGCTTAAAAGCGCAGATTCGAGTTATAAAACATAAGATGACCTTTTGGGCATCACACATCCTAGCCCTGACAGAATGCCACACATCATACCTCATTCTGAAATATGTAAAGTAAGCGGGACCCTGGAGGCCTCCCCTAAGGGTAGATTATACCACAATGATACTCAATAGGTGTCATAGAATCTCTCTAACTTAAGTTATTGGAACAAACTTTAAAAACATAATGCACCAATATTTGATATAAAACAATAAGAAATTTTATCAATTCACGACCCTTGTCATTTTAAATAACAACCAAGTGAAATATAACCCAAAATATAAACTTTTAAAATATTTACATCAATCTAAGATTTTGGATAAAATCGTACAAAATCATTCTGTTTGCTTTAAGTCATTGAAATAACTTCCGGCTCCTTAGGCCTAAACATTAGAATCATATATACCTTTCACTGCGATTACTATACCATCACCGACATAAGAAGGTCAACTAGGTTATGTACCAAGCGACAAGTATCATATAGCCTACTTACTCAGGTCGTCTCATCGTAGTGCAGTACGAATCGACTCAGACATGCTCATAATAGCACAATATAGTACCCTATCGAGGGAGAGCACTTTGACGTAGTCTATACCATAAAGTGGCCATCTACACCTACACCGGCACCTATAGTTTTATGACAACGAACACGATATATCAGAATCCAATCTCGGTGAATACAAGTAACTCCCAAAACATTTGATAATTCAAATATAGACTCATAGCATAGTTGTCACGACCCAAAATCCCACCATAGGCGTCGTGATGACAATTAGCCTCTAAGACTAGGTAAAGCGATTACAATTACATTTAGAAGACATTTTTGTTTTGAAGAATATAATTTAATACAAGTGACAAATATAACAACTCCGAAGACTGGTAATACTGAGTCACAAACTCTAACTGAATACATGCAATGATCTCAAAGATCGAATATACAATATTGTTCGAATAAGAGTTGATAGTACAATAAAATGGAAAGACTACAAGGGACTGCGATGACCATGCAACTCTACCTTGAACCCTTGCGATCAACACACTAACTCTGCCTGAGTCCGATAACTCCAATACCTGGCTCTGCACAAAAATGTGCAGAAGTGTAGTTTGAGTACACCACAGTCGGTACCTAGTAAGTATCAAGGCTAACCTCAGTGGATTAGTGACGAGGTACAATCAAGACACTCACTAGTCAAATAACCTATGATAGCAAGAAATATCAACCAGTGCTATTAATAGTAAGGCAATAAGAACACTATAATTATTGCTCACACGGATAAGGAACACAAGTATAACCAATTAATCAAGTGCTTAAAATATAAATCTTTCACATATAGTTCTTTCGAATAAATACCTTCCGAATATACTTCTTTCAAATAAATATCTTTCGAATATAAAATTCTTTCAAATAAATATATTTCGAATATATTTCTTTCAAATAAATATCTTTCGAATATAAAATTCTTTCAAATAAATATATTTCGAATATATTTCTTTCAAATAAATATCTTTCGAATATAAAATTCTTTCAAATAAATATATTTCGAATATATTTCTTTCAAATAAATATCTTTCGAATATAAAATTCTTTCAAATAAATATATTTCGAATATATTTCTTTCAAATAAATATCTTTCGAATATAAAATTCTTTCAAATAAATATATTTCGAATATATTTCTTTCAAATAAATATCTTTCAAATAAAAGTCACTCTCTCACACCTCATTTTATAATCATAAACATGAGTCTTAGCCCACTTTCATATTTTCGTAACACAGGTCTCAGCCCACATTCATGTTTTCACGCCACCTCGTGCCCATATTTCTATCAAAACTGCACGGACAACTCACGTGCCAATAATAAAAATCATCATATTTTCCCCGACACCTCGTGACCGCATTTTACATTACATCTGCACAGATAATTCACGTGCCAATAACATAATCATTATATTTCTCTGGCACCTCGTGCCCATATTTCATATCACATCTGCAAGGACAGTTCACGTGCTAATAACATAATCCGCCTGAAAATAGCCACAGACCCACAATTTCAACATAGATCAGACTATTATCAAGTTTATAGAAACAACGAGACAAGTTGTACAAGATATAAAAATAAACACAAGGAAAATCACAACATCACATGAAAATTACCAACGCAATAACCCCACATCATCACATAAAAATTACCTATACAATAACTCCACACCATCACATATAATCCCTAACAATAGCCACCCTTATATATCCTATAGACACTCTTATCACTCCTATAATAGCTTCCCTTATCCCTCCGCCCTGACAATATCAATAGCCACCCTTATATATCCTATAGACACTCTTATCACTCCTATAATAGCTTCCCTTATCCCTCCGCCCTGACAATATCAATAGCCACCCTTATATATCCTATAGACACTCTTATCACTCCTATAATAGCTTCCCTTATCCCTCCGCCCTGACAATATCAATAGCCACCCTTATCGCTCCTATAATAGCCTCCCCTATCGCTCTATTTAAAAGACCCCCTTATCACTTCGCCGAGACAATATTCCAACACACATAATAACAGTGAAATGCCACCCTTATGCCCGCATAATATCAACAATGACCACCCTTATACGCCGCATAATAGCAACCCAAATCACACAACAATTCACACAGAATATGATCACAACAACACATCATCATCATCTAGTATTTACAAATTGCCCGTAGGCCACAACCATTCCAAAGGTACAAGAAAGTCAATTAATTTAATAACAGATAGTCTATGGCTCAACACAATGTATATAAAATATCAAAACAACCACAAGGATGGGAAAATAACTTATCATAGGACAACACCTTCTTTAATCCAAATTCTAGATAAATATATAAATTTCTCAAGTTAAACTTATTTAATTAATTATTTGTAGATGAAAAATCCATAATGTGATTATTTTCAAGAAATATCATATCAACAAACATACGGAATTCACATAAAAACCCAAGTGGCAATCACACCAAATTATCATATAAAATACAAACTCGACAAACAAGGCATGAGGCATGACAAATCAAGGATTTAATAAGTTCCAACAATTTTCCAATATAATACATAAGGGATTCTGCGAATTTCAACTGATATAATTTTCACATATAAACCAAGTACGTACTCGTCACCTCGCGTATATGGCTTTCAATTACACAATTCTCACATAAGACTCAATGCCTAGGTGGTAATTCCCACACTTAAGGTTAGGTAAGATACTTACCTCGACGAAACTAAACCAATACGTTAAATGATCTTCGCGAGTGAAGCCACCTCCGGATGATTCAAATCTGAAATTCGCCCCTTTATAATACTGCGATGGTCCACCACACTAAACAAATTTTAATCTACAACAATGCAACACAATTGCGCCAATATTAGCAAGATTCTATACTTTAAGTCATTTAGATATTTTATCAAACATCTAATGTGTATATTTTTCTACAACCTCCTTCAATGGAATTTCTTTACCTAAAAACTACCTTTCACATAAATGATTCACGTCACAATCATCTCTAGGTCATTCACAACTTCCATTAGCACATGCATGCCCAACAATTTAATCCCAAACAATCAATCTCATCAATTAATTTATTTTACAATCTCTACAATACCAACACATCTAGGTTGGGAACTCATTGATTCCAATCACCATCCCATCAGTCCTAACACATATTTCGTACATAAATAATCACCATGAATTAGCTAGAGACGGTAGACATACCTCTTGTAAACCAAATCTTGAAAGACAACTTTTGGGGTGTTGTTGAGAGTTTTGAAGAAATCCTATGGAATCCAATCAAAACCTTGTTGTAAATAGTGATTGAGAAGTGAAATCATCATAAAAACACACTTAAAATCTCACCTTAGGTGTCTATTGTAAGCCTTGGCCGGAAGGGTGATGGTGAGTGAGCACTAGTCTTGAAGAAATGACTTAGCCCCTCTCTCTACCCGTCCTTGGGAATTATTTAATGGGCTCCTACATGTGCGGCCGCTCACCTGGGCAAGTGGCCATGCATCTGTCTGTGCATAGAAGGCAGAATCTCTCAAATATGCGTGGCCGCACATCTAGGCGCGCATATGACACATGTTCGGTAAATTGGCCATACCTTTCTGTAGAAATATCCAAATTATGAACGGTTTGATGCATTGGACACTAGACTCAAAGGGATTTAATTGGATAGGTATTTCACCACCTAAGTTAGTATATTTTGGTAGTTGTATGCATTTGAAGTTGCACCTTATGCGAATTTATTTGAAACTTTGGCCCATTGCATAGCTCTCAACTTGTCTTAGTTCTAGGGATCTCCTTAGACCCTAACAACATCCAATACACCTCCTACACTTTATATCATGATCAGATAAGTTGTTCTAGTCCTTAACCTCTCGTGGAGAGGCATGGCGACACTTAAGCGACTTGTGAGCGTGCTTATGGCCTCGGTCTAACAGGAAATTCGAGGTGCCTCACATCCTCCAATAACACTAGAATCACGAATCTCGCATCGATTCAATCCCAAGAAACTTATGAAATTTCGAATTCCAACTCGACCTTGTACGCAAATCATTGCACATATTACGAAGCTGCTAGATACCTTAAGTCGCTGAACAAGAAGTAAATTCTCATAATGACAAGTCAAGTCATTACAACAGTAGCCTCAAAGGGTCTATTTTTATCAAATCATAGCATTTATAGAAAATATAAATATGTTGATCAAAATTTAAATAAATAACCTTTTACATGCTAAAGCCTTCAGCAATTTAACATCAATGTTTAAAAGATACCACAAGTGTTATTCTACTCATCAATTTCCAAAATAAACACTTTCTATGAAAACTTATCTTTAGTACTCAAATATGTATACTCTTATCAATACGTAAGTTTTGATAGAAACTTATAACATTTACCTTGAGTGTCATTTTGCCAACAAGATTTAAAATAAACTTTTATAAAACAACATGACACTACACATGTAACATAATATTTTAATATATGGAGTCATCCGTACTTGTTTTTCCCCACAAGCACGAAAGCAAATTTGCAAACAACTTAAGTATTAACTCGAAATGTGCTTCTAGAGAACGTTTCTCAAGAAGAGTATGTTTTAATCAACTTACCTCGCTTTTCCTTTATTAACATTCACAAGCTTTCAATCCTCCTCCATCATTCTAATCTTGATTAAAATGCTCAAAATCACCAAGAAGTCGATATCTATAATTAGATATCCTAATTACATCAAAATATGACCTAAGATATTGATCAACATCCATATATGGCTCATACGTTGTCTACAAGCCTTCAACAAATCAAATCGCCAAATAGTTTTACATGCTAGACCATTCAACTTTATTCTTATATTTTAATACCCATTCAAAGTTATTAATAATACTACATCACTTGTCTATTACCACCAAGTTACAATTCATCCTCTTTCATAATCAACACTTGCAAACTATACAATTCGGGTTATTACTTAGTTTATCACTTCCATCTTTTTCTAGCAAATAATTCCATAGGTTCATTATATTCATAAATTTCATCGCCAAGATTACCATTTATCTTCTCTCTTATTTTCTCAAAAATACTATTCATTCCATGAACTAGAGTTTTATAATCCAATCTTTCAACCATTAAATCATGTAACTACTCAAAATTAACGAGTTTGAAGCACTGGAATTACCTCTAGTAGATCAATCTTGAAAAATCACAACTTTAGTGATTTTTGTGTTCTTGAGGATTTGATGATGAAATCTAGTATTTGGATGTAAGAATGATGTTAGAACGAATGTATATTGAGTAAGAATCTTCCTAAAACATCATTAACAACTTACCTTAGTTGATTGGACTTGATTTGAGCTCAAAATCGTCTTTTCACGTCAAGAACCCTAACCCCAAATACATAAAATATTCTCTTCCCCCGATTTTGTATTTATAGGCCCAGACTTTTGGGTTTCGGATGCGGCCCTGGATGCTTCACATCCCGACTTCACTCCTCTTCGAAGCCCGGACTCGAACCTGGATGCTATGGTATTACTTCACTGCCAGCCTTTGGTAATATGATTATAACGTTTTGTAGGAGTGTCCAAATGATGAATGGTTTGAAGCGTTAGAAACTAGACTTGAAGATATTGTATTTAATACATTATGTCTTGTGCGTACTCATTTATATGTAATGCCTTATATTTATATGTAGATATGCGTGTCCAAAGTTAGGTCTTGTGCGTACTCATTTGGAACTTTAGTCTATTACGTAATTTCCAACTTGACTTATATTTAGGGCTATCCTTATACCCCACATCACTTATAATATGTCTCGTAAACTTATTATCATATTCAATTGATATCCATCATATTAATAGTCCTCATCTACCCACAAAATAATGTAATTAGCACACATCAACTTTCTTAATAGCGTTTAAGTACTTCGAAATTTTCTGGGATGCTATATATATGCAATCTAGAATTCTCACTTTCGAGTTCAGCTCTAGATTCGTAAATAGTATTTAACTGTTAGCTACACAGCAAAATAATTAAGAACATGATTAAATTAACAACCCAATATGATAAAATCAAACTTGCCAATTTAAACTTCAAATGCCAACATTCATGTAGCACCCATAATCCCAGAACGAATGAATTTAGCCACACATGCTCATGGTAGCAAGATCAAGAAATTCCCAAGAATAAATAAAAATCAATAAAAGAAGGAAAAAGTAAGAACTCAAGACAAATTTCATGGTTTCCAAACTCCGTGATGACTTTTCTTAGCTTCCCTGTGTGTTAGATGACATAAATGAGGTGTTTGTGGCTTATATATTGCGTACAAAAGTCGTGGGCCAAAGTTTTTCCTTTTCCTATTTCGACTCAGCTTTAGGGATTGATGTTGGGATTGCGTCCACCTCAGCTTCAACTTCTCAACATCGGATGTTGGGGTGTATGTTTGGTATCCACCCTGTATTCCCTCATCTTTGTCGTGCCCAGGTGCGGATGCTAAAGCGGATGCCTTTTCCCGGCTTCACTGCCAAGGATGAACCAAATACTTTTTTTTTCTAGGTGTGATACGACGCATACCCTCTTCTCCTATAGCTAGAGCACCTTTTCTTCATATTTTTGTACTCCAAACATCCTAAATCATCATACACAACTCAATTAGTCATTGAACCAATAATTAACAAATGTTGGCCATTTAAAGATCAAATAGCACCAAAATATGGTTAAAACATGAGTAGAATAACATTATAACATATAGAAATATGCCCAACATCACCTCCCCACATTTATACCTTTGTTTGGCTTAGAGCAAAGAAACATTATCCTACAATAGATCAAGCAAAATTAAGCTTATCGCTATCAAGCCACACATTTATATTAAGATCAAGCACCATGACTTTGGTTGATACCGACAATTAGCCCTTTGCATATGCATTCTTGGACTTTCTTTCCCATATTAAAACCGTGCATAGAACGTTGTTGAATAGTTAAAACCAATGAAATAGCAAATTCGGGACATCTCAATCTCACAAATTGACTCCCTAGCATAACTACCTTCAGGCCAACTTACTAACCCTAACTGAAGAGCCTAATAAAGTCACTTATCCGTCACGAAATATGCGTCCTTACCACAAAACAAAGAGAGATAGTCCACACACTCAAATAAATTTCGAACCTAATTCAAGGACTTCAAACAATAGAAAAATTCGCTCACTCTCTCAAAGAAGTTCACATGCGCACAGCAGGTACCATAGGCTTTCCCATTATGTAAATATCTACTAATGTATGCTTGATAAGTCTAAAATTAGTTAGGACTTTATCGTGGTTGTAACGTGGGCTAAGGAATGGGTAGGATATATATAGAAAATAATGGTTAACCCTCCTAAGCACTTTAACACTTCAAGTAATCACTTCAATCTCAACTTTCTTCAACCCAACTTCAATTTCACAACAATATCACCCCAACACATATTCCTTCTTTCTTTAATCACTACCTTAACTTACATCCATCTAGCAAGAACAAGACAACAATTTATTCATCCATATATATATTCTTTTTTTTTTATATTTCAACTTTCTCTAATGGTGTATTATTTTACAAAATAAATCAACCCTTCACCCTTTCATTGATTCCACTCGAAAGCCACCTAAATCCCCTCCTTACTTCGTTTAGTGCTCATTTCATAATTAAAGTGCTTTAAGAGGTAAAATGATCAAAAGTTTCAATTAAGAACAAAAGGTTTAGGCTCGTAATGTGGGTGCCAAATAAAAGGTATACATGCTCAAAAGGGTTAACTAGGGATAGAATTTATTTGTGGTAGCACTACAATTCAAAAAGGATCAAAAAAGGCCTAAAATTATATTTTGAACCGAGAAGAACCTAGGAATTCATGTCAACTTACATGTAGGGCAAGTTCTAGACACAAATGTACTACATGAAACTACACAAAATATCTCACCACACTATAGCACATGATTTAATTAGTATGGCTACAATAAAACTCAATCAAAGAAAGTACAGAGTTGAGCCACAATTTTAATGCACAAGGCACCATAGTCAAGAGTCAGGAAATTGAGCCTAAGCATCACAAAAAAATTATTATACTTTTTGAGGCAAAAATAGTTCTCAAACACTCATGGAGAAAGTTATAATCCACATGCTCAGGTCTAACTCCGTTGGTATCAAACAAGTCACTGGATGTGCTTAATTCAATCTGAGTCTTTATATCCTACACTACTCTAAAAATAAAAAATAATATCAGATTCAAAAATTCATCCCTTGGAAAAAAATCTATGGCCAAAGAAAAACCAAGAAGAATTATTATCTAATAGATTAAACTCAAACTAACTACTCAAAGAAACTAAAATGTTTTTGTGTTTTGTTTTCTGTCAATTTCATAATACTAACACTAGTTGCTAGAATCAAACGAAAAGCTTTTTGTATTTCTCCAAGGGCCTTAATCCCTTGAGAAAACTGCCCAGGTAGTCTGCCATCGGGAAAAGTCCACTATTTTATGCTTTTTCTTAAATAGCTATATCTACCAACTAATATCATGCTACGTCTACAAATAGAAGCAACAAGAGACTGAGAGTTACTGCTTATAGAAGAATTTACTAACTATTACAGGCCATTAATTCAGTGAATATTACAACCACAAAAATATAAAAAGTAACAAATATTGTAATAGTTAAGTACATTCATCCACACAAAAAAAGAATAACCCCCACCCCACACTTAGAACCGTCCCCAATGCACACAAATAAAGCAAAGTAGGGTGAGAAAAAACTCCCTCAAGTCGATGTGGAGGGCTCCTCCGTGTTATGTCGAGGAGTATCAGAAGCAGTGGTCTGGAAAGCCGGGACGGAAGTAGTGGCAACAGCCAAGTGAGTACTCGAAGTATCCACGACATTTATCATTGGCCCCTCTGACATAGCAATAGTATCCTCATGAATAGGGGGTTCGGTCGCGATCCTATCATCACAAGTTTGAGTTGAGTCTAGAGTATGCGGCACGACAGTCTCAGTGGGCATGGTGGATAGAGACCCCGGGATGATAGGAAGAGTGGCAGTGGATGGTCCAGCAGTGAATAGTGCAAGAAACTATGAAATATCTATATCCTTATGTTGGACCAAAGCACGGAAGAGTAGTGATACCACTATCATCATTGTATCATGTTAAGCCTAAACTTGGCTTAGATCTACATGAGTCTGAATCAACTAACCTATAGTGGCAGCCAATTTGCATGATTCACAATCAACTCAACCCTGTTCTCTTGCATATCATATCTCATCTGCTCAAACAACTGTTAAATGTTGAACTTAGAAGCCCTGCCCTTGTTCGGCTCTAGTACATGAGTAACATCATATGGTCTTGGAGCTTTAGCCTCACTGTCATCATTCTCCTTATCCCATACACTCCCATCTATGTCAAGTAAGTCGATAAGGTATTTTCATAGAACAACCTCCACTTGTAATTCATCCTGGTGCGCTGCACCTGGTCGTACATGATAGCTCCCAAGTTGAGCGGGATCCCCTCCAATAAAGCACACAACACTAGTACTCGGTATCGAGGGACATGTGTTTTATGTTGGCACAACATCAGGTGAATGCATATGAAATTTAGCACCACACATGATAATTCACTCATGAATGCTTTGGCGAAAAAATGGTACTCTACATTTTCATGCTTCCAATTTGCATCTTTCCTGGTAGGGCATAGGACAAAATGAACATGCGAGTAATCACTTCTTTACATATAGAGTCATACCTTTCCGTTGGTTTGTGTGGCATTCCTAAGAACCCATTCAGACCCTTGGCTAAGACATTGATACCCACCCATCATACTCTCACAATGCTACCCCGCGAGTGACTCCAATTTGGATAAATATCTCTAACAATAGTAAGGTTGGCCTTGCCATGGCCCTTATAAATAGGTCCTCATTGTTTCACCTCTCGATTTGATTTCCGAAAATCTGGGTAATTTTTCTTCAGTGCTCCAATGTTGATTGGCTTTCCCGGAATATATTTCTTTGAATATCAGATTTTCTCATAAGACCATAATGTTTTTCCACTGACAAATTCTTCTCCTAAGCAACTCAGTTAACTGGTTCACCCTCATATTCGTTGCTCATATTGACATTTGTGATCTCATATTCTGAATCGGACTCGGACTTGGATTTTGAGGTAGCATGCTGCTTTCTTTATCTTTTGGATCAACCTACTTGGTGGATTTGTTCTGGTGTGGGACATATTCTCTGAACGCTATCCTTTACTTGGAGGTCTTATTGGTGTTTTTGTGGTATCCCGTTTCACAGTCCTCCTCACTAATGATTCCTCTTCTTATTGCTCTGACTCCTCAATTAATTGCCTAACCGGCTTTGCCTTTGCATTCTCAGTCTGCTTTCTTTTGTTCTGTTGATTTGGAGCACTAGTTACCTTTCTAGTAGGCTTTTTAGGAGATTTCTTGTCATTATATATTTCTTGTTTCTTGGACGTTTTTCTCGTTGCCGCTATTGTTAACCTAAGTACCTGCAAAATAAATAAGTCAAAAATTAGTTGGCAGAACATTGAATTTTAAGATGTGGAGCAGCTGTGAAAAAGTGTGCACTTCCAATCAGCGGCACACTTATGCCATTCAGCAGGAATCAATTAACTGTTAGTTCATGAGCGAGCAATGCACTTATATACATCATTATCCACAACGAGAGACTGATTCGAGTGTTTCTCACACGTACCGTAGCAACTTACTTAACTATATGACTCGCAACCCCACATTTTGGCTCACAATATACCACTATGCATACAGTACACATAATGAAACTCCAGGAATAATGTACATCACAAAACAAGCAATTAAGCAATTTAATTGCATTTAATTCAGCCCGAAACTTGGTCGCGCGGAAGCCTAACGACCATCAGATGCCTCAAAACGAAAGGTGAAAGAGTGGCGAACACCAGTAGCTCCTACACTCTAACAGGGATGTACACATTCACTCAAACGACCCAACACTTATTCACTAGCATATAGAGTTGCTCGGTTACTTAGACTTCGCAAGCGTCTAAATTTACCTCACAAGCTATTCGTCGAACAAGTAGAGTGCAACAGGTTTTCCTAGTGTTTTCAAACAGTTGGTCCATTCACATACCCTCCCAAAATTAATGTGATGAAGGTACATTTAGTTTGTCATCTCTCAAACACCACAACCAATAGAAACAACAACCCCAAGCCTCAAACATTTTCTCAGTTCCCCTCGTAGTTTCATGTATAGTATTCAAGTTAGTGAGGTCTAAGCTAGGGGAATTTGGGGAAGGGGTTTTGCTAGTGCATAGAGAAACTAGAAGAGACGAGAATTGAGATAGAGAGAGAAGAAGACAAAGGACTTACCTGACGTGCAATGACATCACCTTCCCATAAAGCAACTTATACGGAGATGGTCCACCTAGGTCTTCTGACGTGCAATGTCATCACCCCAGCAGTGTTTTACTCTCTGCCCATTTACCAAGAATGTACCACTTGAACTCGTATCACGTAATTCTACCACTCCATGAGGCTTAACACTAACCACTTCAAAAGGTTCCACCCATCAAGACTCAACCTTTTTGGGGAGGAGCTTCAACCTCGAATTAAGCAAGAGAACTTCTTGACCTGGCTTAAGCTTGCGATGTTGGATGTGCTTATCATGCCATGTCTTGGTATTTTCTTTATACAATTTGGCATTTTCGTAGGCGTGCAATCAAAACTCATCAAGATCGTTGAGTTGTAACAATCTCTTCTCGCCAGCTAAGTCCATATTCATATTTAGCTTTTTAATCGCCTAATAGGCTTTGTGTTCAAGCTCGATAGCCAAATGGTTCACCTTTCCATAAACCAACTTATACAGAGATGTTCCAATAAGGGTCTTGTATGCAATTCGATATGCCCACAATAGGTCGTCAAGCTTTACAGCCCAGTCCTTCCTATTTCTAATTACTGTTTTCTCCAAACTTTGCTCCACCTGTCTATTTGACACTTCCACTTGACCACTAGTTTTCCCTTTTTGATATCAGATCTCCAAGTCAAATTCTTGCAAAAGGAGCATCCAACGAATCAGCTTTGGCTTGGCGTCTCTCTTTTCAAACATATACCTTATAACAGAATGATTTGTGTAGATGATGACTTTGGTTCCCACTAGATAAGATCTTAACTTGTCAAACGACCACTCCACTACAAGCAACTCTTTTTCAGTAACAATGTGGTTCATTTGGACTGGATTCAGGGGTTTGCTCGTGTATTAAATGGAGTGAAGAGTTTTATCTCCCCTTTCCCCCAAAACAACTCCTATTGTGACGTCACTTGCATTGTACATTATCTCAAATGGCTGCGCCTAGTCCGGTACAATGATAATTGGAGTAGTCACCAATATTTTCTTCACCTCCTCAAATGCTTTTATACAAGCATCATCAAATTCAAAAGGAATTTCTTCTCAAGAAGCCTGCACAGAGGAGAAGATTTTTGCAAAAACATCTTTAATGAAGTGACGATAAAAACATGCATGGCCAAAGAATCTACGAATGCCCTTAACGGATGTTGGTGGGGGAAAATTTTCAATCGCCTCCACCTTTGCCTTGTCCACCTACAGACCATTCTTTGACACCTTGTGCCCCAAGACTACTCCTTCTCATAGCATGAAATAGAACATCTCCCATTTTAGCACCAAGTTTGTCTCTTCACACCTAGCAAGCACTTTATCATGGTTCATTAAACAATTATCAAAAGAGCACCCAACCACAGCAAAATTATCCATGAACACTTTTAAAAATCTTTCAACCATGTTAGTAAAAATAGCCATCAAATACCTTTGAAAAGTCGCAGGTGCATTGCCGAGACCAAAGGGCATTCTTTTGAACGCATGTCATAGGGACACATAAATGTGGTCTTCTCTTAGTCCTATGATTATACCCTGCATATCCATCTAGGAAACAATAGTATTCCGGTCCAGCTAGTCTATCAAGCATTTGATCAATAAAGTGGATGGGGAATACTCCTTGCCGGTGGAATTGTTTAATTTTCTATAATGTATGCAAATTCGCCACCCCAGTCACAGTTTTTGTGGGAATCAAGTCATTATTTTCATTAACCACTACAGTCATCCCCCCTTCTTAGGCATACATTGGACATGGCTTACCCATTTGCTATCAGAGATTAGAAATACAATACCTGCATCAAGCCACTTAATAGCTTTATTTTCTTACCACGTGTTTCATGATTGGATTTAGGCGGTGTTGGTGTTCTACACTTGGATTTTGTGTCCTTCCTCCACGAGGATTTTATGCATGTAGAAGGCGCGACTAATACTTTTATTGTCAGACATCGTCCAATCAATTGCTCGCTTGTGCTAACGCTACGGTCTTAACAGCTTTTCTTCCTGCAATTTAGACAAGTAAGAAGAAATAATAACAGGTAGAGTGTCAGAACCACCCAAATAAGCATATTGAAGGCCGGGGGCAAGGGTTTAAGTTTGTCACGACCAAAATTCTCACTTGTCGTGATGGCGCCTTTCTCAATACTAGGCAACCCGACAAACTCAATAACCACATATCTTTTAAATTTGAAAACATACTGATGAAATTCAGCCGAAGAAATATCACAAGTACAAATATAAATACTCCCAAAAGACGGTGTCACTAAGTAAATGAGCATCTAATCTGAATACAAGTCTGGAAAATACGGTCTATAATAGTCTGAGACCAATACAGTAAACAAGGAGATAGGAAAGAAGAGACAAGGTCTGCGAAACACGGCAGCTACCTCTAAATCTCAGAAAATCAACTGTGCGAAAGAATCAACACCCTCTATGACTGAGAACACCTGGATTTTCACACGAAGTGCAGGGTGTAGTATGAGTACAACCAACTCAGTAAGTAACAATAATAAATAAAGAGCTGAAGATAGTGACGAGCTACATAATTATAGTTTATTTTTAGTAATTCCAGTAAAGAATAGACATGCTTTCAAATCCGGCAGTTTAAGTCAAATCAATTTTATACAGTTTGAAGTTCATGTAATCCAGATATAGAATCTTTCAGGAATTTAACAACAATAACAGATAGCAACCAAATGCATCAAAAAATGAAAAGCAAGTACTACCTCTCAGGACAACAATCACTTACACAACAAGACACACTACATATAGGCCCATATCTGTTAGCAACCCGTTTCAAACCTCCACAACGCTGACAATGATGCAAGAAATATGTAGACCTCATAACTATACACCTGAATCAGCAAGTCAATACTAACACCACCGGCACACACCCCGCAAGCCAAAACTCAAGAAGCACATAACAAAATTGACTAAATATGTAAAGAGAAACACATAAGATAAATATCAAATAAGCCCGACAGGCACAACTTTCTAACAATACCCTACTATAAATCAATTCAAAAGGAAAAATCAAAGTACATGAACAAATCATAAGGATTTCATCCTGGTATCACCCTCCACCAAGGCATGCAGCCCGGCTCAAACATATCAAATCACATGGAATCGCGAGGGTCTCACCCTCAACTCTGAATCACAAGTCGAATACACATCATACCAATAAAAATCTTCCACTAACTCAATTCTGCCAATAAAATCTCATCACTTGCTAAACTCTCACCCCGATAGAGTATCAAATCACAAATTATAATCAATTTATTCAGGAATCACATCAACCTGCCATAATGGACAACATGAATTCACTTCTAGTCTCAGAATAATGAATAGAAATAAATGATAGACATGGGCTACCACTCATAGAGTCTCCCAATATGGGTAAACACCTAAACATAATACTAAGTTATAAACTCACCCATAGGTAGGACAACAAGTAGGGGAAATTGCCCCAATAAGCAAAACCGAATCATATACGAATAGTTCCCCCTTGTAACAAATCAAAAGTACACTTGTATGACATCATCTGGCGCAGTGGCCTCAAGCCTACTATATGAAACACATCAACGGGTCGGGCCTTCCCCTCTTGGGCGCCCTCTACTCACCTGAATACTCTACTGTGACACACCTATCCGGAGTCTAGGACAATCTCTCACCCTGTGGCTGGTATCTCCACACTCGAAGCAACCTCTCTGCTGACGTGGTTGTGAGAACTGTGAGGTACGGATACTCTGAGACCTATGAGCACCTGAAACACTGTGCGAAGCCTGAAGTGCAAACTGAACTGGCTGACCCACAAAACCTCTACCATGTCGTACCCTGCCTCCAAAGTAAGGACCAGTAGATATCTCCGTCTACGAGGCCTCCTCATCTCCCTATCCTCTCTCTCCTGATCTCGCTTGTACTCTCTCTCGTGGCCTCGCCTATCTTCTCTCTCCTGGTCCTACATGCTCTCTACTCGGCGGGCGATCCCTACCACCTACTGAAACAAAACATCTAACTCTAACTCACGAGCCATGCTAAACCGAATATCATGTCTGAGTCCCTCAATGCATCTACGTACACTCTCTCTAACTGTGGCGACCAAAGCAGGCTCATGCCTGGCCAAATCACTGAATCTCACGAAATACTCTGACACTGACATAGTGCCCTGGCGCAGCTGCTCAAACTCTGCGCGCCATACATCTCGAAGGGACTGAGGTACAAACTCTCTCAGGAATATCTCTGAAAACTGAACCCATGTAAGTGAAGTTAACTCGGCTGGGCTACCCAACTCATATGCTCGCCACAACTGATAAGCCGCTCCCCTGAGCTGGAACGTAGTAAAAGCAACCATGCTCATCTCCGCGATACCCATAGTACGGAGAATGCGGTGACACTCTTCCAGAAAACCTTGTGCACTCTCTGAAGCCAAACCACTAAATGTAGGAGGGTCATATTTCTTGAACCTTGCAAGTTTAAGCTACTCTTCCTCAGATGTTGCTACCCTGACCACGGGCTCAATTGGGACCACAGGCTGTGTCGCCATGACACTTGGAACCTTACCAACATGAACTCACTGCTCTGGGGTGTGGGCGGCGGGAGTCTGGGTTCCTCCCCTGGTCTGTGAAGTAGCTGGTTCAACCGGAATCAACCCCACCTGAGCCAATGTACCAAACATGCTCAGGAACTGTGCTAAGGTCTCCTGAAGTCCGGAGGTAATAACAGGCACCTCCGGTACCTTCTCCCTAACTGGAACTACTAGCGGCTCCTTAGCTGGTACTCTGGTAGGTGCTCTAGCTGTGACACTCACTCCTCGTCGGCCTCTGCCTCTAGCGATACTTGCTCCAGGAGCAGCGTCGTATATAACTGTAGCTCGTGTCCTCACCATCTGTGAGAAAATGGAATGATAAAGGTTCAAACTCCGAGATCAATAAACTCGCACGATAGGAATGAAAGAAATGAGATTGTCCTAAAAGTTCTGTAGCCTATCGAAGATAAGTACAGATATCTCTGTACCGATGCGTAAGACTCTACAAAACTCGCTTATGACTCGTAGCACCTATGAACCTAGAGCTCTGATACCAACTTGTCATGACCCAATTTTTCCTCCGTTGGGTATCGCGATGGCACCTAGTCTTAGGGACTAGGTAAGCCTAACAATAATTAAAACAACAACATTATTTAAATAGAATCTCTTAAAATTCCCAAAATCGGTGGTGCAAGTCATAAGCTCTACAGAGTGTTGCTAGGAAACTTCTAAATACAACTGTCCAGAAATAAGGATAAATAGTGCAAAATGAAAACTGGAAGGTGACTCTGAAGCCTGCGAACGCAGTAGTAGGTTTACCTTGATTCTCCACAGCAACAGTCCACATAGCTAGCTAACGAACAAGTACTTGGATCTGAACAAATATGTGCAGAAGAGTAGCATGAGCACACCACAGCGGTACCCAGTAAGTATCAAGACTAACCTCGGTAGAGTAATGACGAGGAACAGTCAATACACCCATTGGTCTAATAAACTAAACATATATATGCACATGAATAACAGAACTATGATGTCTACATAAAGACTACGCAATATGGCTCACATTACAGTAATGGCATTAAAGCAAGAAAACAACAAGTATCAACGGAATATCATGAAAATGACGCAGACAAAGTAAATGGAACACAACCTAAATCCGGAATCCCGAATACAGTAAGGACAAGTAATAACTCAGTAATTACAACCGGTGTTACATCAGGTTTAGTCAACAACTCTACGAGGTACCGAACCTTGGACAATTCACAACTCACGGGTCTCAATACCTGAACCCCAATACTTGGCATTCTATGCCCTCATAACACCTCATAACCACACTGATGACTCACGTGCCAATAGAGCCATTCGCACATAGAAGACAAGTAAATAAGGATGAGCATCTATGCTCAACAATATCAAGAAAACCTCTTATCCGATAAGAGTGCTTAACTACATGTATGCTTGTGCAAGTGTCCTAACATAGTCCATACCAGCAAATAAGCATAAGGAAGAGGAAGAACGGACAACACGTAGAATATTTTCTCACAGCTTTCACAAGATAAAACTCTCACAGGTACGTATACCACTACACAATTATCAACAACAAGAATGCCCCCGGGCTATAAATCATCACAAATCAATCCCTTACACGGCCCACCTTGTCTCGCCAGATGTGCAATAGTAATATAAATGCCTGCCTTGTCTCGCCGCATGTGCATAATAATGTGCCCACTTTGTCTCGCCACATGCGCAACCTATATATATATATATATATATATATGTATCCCACCTTGTCATGCCACATGTGTAAATATCAATAGTAACAATAGCACAATAGAAACATCATGCAACCCCATAACAACAACCGCACGGCAGAAACCTCGTGCATCACAATAATAACAACCGCACGGCAGAAACCTCGTGCATCACAATAATAACAACCGCACGGCAGAAACCTCGTGCATGACCATAACAAATACAACAACAAAAATAGCGATAATACAAAGTGCGACAAGTAAGTCAACTCAAGAACTTTTAAATCACAGGAAAATGTGGGACCAAATCACAAGGAATAACCACAGTAAAGAATGCTAGGCGTAAAGAGAACAACTCAACGAAAGGGAAACTAATGTGTATCAACGATCCCACAATATACATTTCAACAACAGGGAAACTAACACGAGTCAAATAATTCCAAATAAACAAGTCGACTAAGATATAGGATATCTAAAACTTCTTTTAAGGTTGAGGAATTTCTAAGGATTTTCAACAATTTAATTAAGGATAAATAGCGGAAAGATAATCATAACCTCAATTTAAGACTGAACAAATTATAAGATGATACAATAATAATTTCAAATAATGATAAGCAGTTATGAAAAGATAGCATGACAATAGAGGAGGTAAAATCTTCAGTTATGTCATATAAGAGTCAAATAGGAAATAAGAGTGAATCCTGAAAGAAATAAATTTTAATTAAAGCATGTAGAGGCGAAACTAGTAATTAGGAACTTAATCATATCAAGCACAACTTCATACTCAGTGAATATAAGGACCTAAGGATCCTAAAAGACTAACTTTCCACAAATAAGTCTGTGCACGCACTCGTCACCTCGTGCACACGGGCTACAATCAACATAGAAGACTCAAATCCTAAGGGGGAAATTCCCCACACAAGGTTAGGCAAGATACTTACCTCGAACCAAGTTCAAACAGTCCGAAAGAATGCCCTTTCCTCAATTATCTGGCTCTGAATGGCCCAAATCTAACCAAACACAATTGCATGTCATGAATACAACGATAATAGACTCATCTAATTAATGAAATCAATATTTTAACAAAAAATCCGAAATTTACCCTAAAAAGTCGACTCGGGCTCACATCTCGGAATCGAATAAAAATCACTAAATATGAACACACATTCACTCACGAGTCCAACCATATAAGAAATACTCAAATCCGACCACAAATTCCCTTTCAAAACGCGAAATCTTTATTAAAGAAGTTCTTCCAATGATTCCCAATTTCAACCCCAAAAATCCGAAACTAAATGGAGAAAACAACAATAGATTAATGCAATACAACCAAAAACAAGTTAGGAATCATTACCCCCAAAGCTCCCTCTGAAAATCCCTTGAAAAATCGCCAAATTCCGAGATCTCAAGTCCAAAAACGAAGAATGAAACCAAACCCTCGAATTTCTCTTTTCTGCCCACGCGTGACCGCACTTGCGCATAATTAGTCACATCTGCGCGACCGCTGGTGCGCATGCCCGAACCGCACCTGCTCTTTTCTCTCGCTTCTGCGGAGCCGCTGATGCACACAATTTCTCCGCACCTGCGGAGACTGTCAAGTCCAGCACTTCTCGTACATGCGCCTCAATCTTCGCATCTGCGGGCATCGTAGATGCGGAATTTTCCTCGCACCTGCGACCCCTGGCACTCCTCTACTTTTCCGCTTATGCGCTTGCCACTCCGCACGTGTGCTCTCGCACCTGTGGGTTCTTCACTGCAGGTTCAAAAACACCAGGAGCCTAAGACTTAGCAGTAACACAAATCAAACTTTTAATCCGTTAAGCACCCGAAACTCTCCCGAGGCACCCTGGACCTCAAACAAACATACCAACCAATCCTAAAATACCATACAAACTTAGTCGAGTCCTCAAATCACATCAACTAAAGTTGAAACTAAGCATCGCACCATGAATCAAACTTATAAATTTCAAATCTTTCAACTTCTAAAACCCATGCCGAAACCTATCAAATCAACCCGGAATGACGTAACATTTTGCAGGAAAGTCCCAAATAACATAACAGAGTTGTTCCAACTCTCGGAATCACATTCCGACCCCGATATCAAAAAGTCCACTTCCGGTCCAAATCTCCAAAAATTCGACTTTCGCCATTTCAAGCCTAAATCAGCTACAGACCTCAGATTTATAGTCTGAACATGCTTCTAAGTCCAAAATCATCCAACGGAGCTAATGGAATCAACAGAACTCCATTCCGGAGTCGTCTTCACATAGTTCCGACTACGGTCAAAATCCTAAGACTTAAGCTTCCGTTTTAGGGACTAAGTGTCCCAAATCACTCTGAAATAACCAGAAACTGAATTCAACCATACACGCAAGTCAATACACATAATATGAAGCTTCTCAGGGCCTTATGTTGCCGAACGAGACTTAAATTCTCAAAATAACCGGCCGGGTCATTACAGGTACTTTTGGGGTGCATAAGAGAAAATACAGCAGCTTATGGGCCTTAGAACAGTGTGGTTTTATGCTAAGATCGCTTGTGCTGAGATTCGAATAAGGATCTTGATGTCCTGGAAAGGCGAAGTGTCAACTTGAGGGTAATTCGGAAGGAACTCGGAGAAATAGGACAGCTTGGTAGTAGGTTAGATCAGCACGATAATGGATATGATCGGTTCTTTGTGTACTTATGATATGGCAAGTCTCTACAGGTGTTTTGTGAAAATACTCTTGGGTTTGGTGACATGCCTGGCTTGGTTAAGTTAGAGAGATTCAGTTCGGGTGGGTTGGTTATGTGCTAATAGGTTTCAAAGAGTTCTTGATGGTTTCTATCACGGTTGGAGATGGATATTTCCTACCAGCATGAGAAGAATGTTGCGTATTGTGATTTTCTTCTGGATGGGATCAAATGGAAGGTTGCTGACTAATCGAGTATGTATTCTACTGGTGACTCTGAGTTGATTATGAAATTCTTATGCTTTTCATATAATAGCATGATATATGCAGTGTGTTGTGTGGGATTGAGATTTACATGTAGAAAGTCATGATTCAATTTTGAAGTGAAGGTCATGAATTCTTAGACAACATGGACGGTTTTAAATAACTAGATGAATGTTATTACTACTTACTACTGCTTGAAAAGGGTGCATATTTTAGAAGGCGCACGGTGTTTTGACTTACAGATGCTTCATAGGTATTACAATACTCACATAGTCGATCGACAGTTAATGTTCAGATTTTGCCATGTGGCATGAAAGAATTAGAGAAGTATTTCTCGTGGGGATGATTATGTATCAGAGATGTGTTAGTCATTCGAGCGGTGGATTTGGGATCATCTATGGTGATTAATGTGTTTTATGGATTTGGAGACTGCGAGTTCTCAGAAGCAGACTATTTCAGGGTTACAGACTATGAAGATGTGGCCAAAGTTAGCTAGATAGTAGTGTGTGCTATGGTTAGATCATTGTAGAATTTGGGAGGTCCATTTATCCATTTGAGGATTATTAGAGTTGATTTGGGGGGCCCATTGGTAGGCCCAATGAGGATGTGTATTCTACACCAGGTCAGATTTGTTGTCTCAGTACCGTTATTGCTGGGGGATGTGTCATTCAGTCATATTTGAATTGTTCACATTCTGTTATGTTCTCTGTGCTACTCTTTGTGCTACGATGGGCTGTGATTGTTTAGCTACCTGCACACATGATGTGTTTCTGTTTGGGCTTTGTGATGAAATTCTAGCAAGATAATTCTTGGGATGTCGAATAGTTGATTGCACCTTGGTTATGGTTATTACTATTGGTGGTATATTGTGCTAGCCATTTCTTCGTGGGTATGGTCATGCACTTCATGCGCTTGTTGTTGATTCGTGTAGGGTTATTGATTTTGAGCACTATGGCTCAAGGTTTTTCATGTGGACCGATATTTGGATTAAGTCACGCACTGCAGCATAGTCATGTTGGGATATGATCCTTTGTGTGAGGTTAATGTGTTTTAGTTCTACTATGTGTGATGAGTTCATAACATTGTGCTTGTGATGGTATCTGTTGAGCTTGTGAAACGGTTCTCTCATTTAATTCTCTTTCCATTTTCGGGTACATTTGAATTGTTGCTTGTTGTGGCACGGATTGCATGGTACGTGGCTATAGATGGTATTGGTGTGGAATGTCGGTCGGGCAGCTTGTACTGGGTGACATGAGGTCGTTGGACCTGGAACAAGTGCTATCCGATTTGATTATGATATGTTGGGAAAATAATATTAGAAGTTAGTTTACAATTTGGCAATGGTTTTTATCGGGCGAGAGAGCCCCACGATTTGTTGATCTGATGAGTGGTTTTTAGTGTTTGCGTGTTTCATTCACCATTGGCGGTGTACGAAGGTTTGGAACAATGTTTTAGTTGATATGAGGTTTGATACCAGTACGAGTTTATTTTTGGGAACCTATTGTAGTCAGAAGTTATTGATGTGAGTATCTGAGTTATGTGGTATATCATGTGATTACATCTTAGGTTATGGTTATGGCTTGATACAGCTTGTCCAGACTTATGCAGTGTATGGATGTGAAATTGGAACTTATAATGAAATTTGGATGTTGGAAATTAGGTTCCAAAGTTAATGGACAAAGGTTAAAGGAAGAATCTTCATTTATGTTGAGTTGACAGACTTATATGGATTGGGGTGACGTGGGATCACCCCCGGGTATGTGCATGGTAAGTTTACATAGTGATTTGATGGCACGTTCGAGGACGAGCGCATGTTTAAGTGGAGGAGAATGTAACGACCCAACTGGTCATTTTGAGCATTTGCATTTCGTTCAGCCGTTTGAAGTCTTGAGTATCTCCATATGATGTTTTATGACTTGCATGTATCATCAGTTTTGGTTTTCAGGTAATTCAGAATTGATTTGGAAGCATGATTCTCATTTTAGAAGCTTTAAATTGGAAGAGTTGATCAAGCATGATTTTTGAGTGTATGACCTCGGATCAGAGTTTTGATGATTTCGTTAGGTCCGGATGGTAATTTTGGACTTGGACGTATGCCCAGATTTGTATTTGGAAGTTTCTAGAAGATTTCGACACTATTTGGCGAAAGTTAAAAATTTGAAGGTTTGAAAAGTTCATAAGTTTGACCGGGAGTTGACTTTGATGATATCAGGTTCGGATTGTTGTTTCGAGAGTTGGAATAGGTTCTTATGTCATTTGAAACTTGTGTGCAAAACAATTATTGTTGAATATCGGTGTAGTACCTACATCCAGTTCTCTTGGGTCACAAAAGTTCTCTTAGATGTTCAATATTTGAGTCGTTATAATAGTTGTGGTTTTAGTTCGTTCACTGCTAACAATATTCAGCAACAATGTTTATCTATGATTGACACAACTTTTGTTTGTTTTCTAACTATTCCTATCTTCTGTGATACTAGTAAACTCAAGAATACAATATTTGTACTAAAAACTAGAAAGATATAGAAACATGTATTAAGTTGTGTAATCTTCCTTCTATATTTTAGTTTTTCTTAGATCTTGCGACTTGTGATCTTATCTTGAAATAGTCATTGCAGATTGACCATTGATTGAGGCAAGAAATTCTAAGAGATTTGATCCAAGGATTGCCTCTGAATTTAACTTGCAAGGAAGGTTGAATTCAATGATCTTCTTTCCTTCTTGCGTTCCTGATATATAGGAGTGATTTGCGATACGGCTTGATTGATCATTCATCAAAATCTTCTAATTTCTTTCACCATAGACTCTTCTTTATTTTCGAACCGATTGCTCCACAGCAGTTGCATTTTATCTCATTTCCTTTTGATGGCATCGCTTTCCTGATTTCCTGTAATCAATTAGAGTTGGTTACATTTGCACTGTTATCATCATTAAAACTTAGGTGTAACAGATGAAGATTTTAAATCACTGTCTAAAGATCCTTTTTGAGCAAATTGAAAATCATATGAGAAAACGTTAAACCACGGTCTATTGTTTTGTGAGCAAACTGAAAATTAAATGAAAATTTGCGGTTATCATATCAAGTTTAATGTAAAGAAATGTTATTGTTATATATCAACTTAACGTGATAGTATAAAAACCATATATACAACTTAAACGCAAAAGATTTTACGAAGGAGAAAGACAATGAATGATTGTAAGTCAATATATATAAACAAGATTAAATCAATAGAGAAACAAATTTGCAAATTAGAGTTGTTATGTTTAGCACAAATTATTACCAAATATATCCCTTGTAAAAACCATACATACAACTTAAACGCAAAAGATTTTACGAAGGATAAAGACAATTAATGATAGTAAGTCAATATATATAAACAAGATTAAATCAATAGAGAAACAAATGTGCAAATTAGAGTTGTTATGTTTAGCACAAATTATTACCAAATATATCCCTTGATGAAAGCACCCGGTGAGAATACTACCTAGATTAATATTTACATTTAGCATTATTCTCTCTAAAACAATATGAAATTTAGTTATATATCCTCAGAGAATAAAGAACTACTATACTATTGCAAAGAAAGGACCTATTTAAAATGAATCTTTTCCCTGTATCTGTTGGTACATATCGCCATTATAAAAATCAATTTCTGTCCTAATCTGGTATATTTCTTACTTGCCAGCTGATATAGATTTCAAAAGCCTTTGACCTTTTAAGGGGCCACTTTAAATTTTTAACAAATTAAAAGGTTACCAGAATGGCGGGGGGTTTGGCAGATCCCAACCTATCCATTAATTAGTCATTCAAAAAAACAAATCGACTTTATAAGAAAAAGCAAATTATGTGGATGTATACTCTTCCTCCATAATCTTCTCTAATGCTTAATGACATATTCAATGACATATTTCTATGCTTAATGACATATTCAATGACATATTTTTCTTCACTTTTCATGCATATATAAAGGCCTTGTAATAGATAGAAAAATACACACAACTGAAGAAGAAATAAGAATCTCTCCTCTCTTTCTCTATATCTTTTAGCTTGTTTTTTCTTGTTTTATATTATTACTTTGAGCTATATTTCATAACACGTTATCAGCACGAAGTCTCTAATCTCAAGGTTGAATTCCACTTCTGGTAAGATATATCTCGAAGATCTATTGTCAAAATTATACAGATTTTATTCAGAAAGGTATGTAGTGTTACTGTAATGACCGGGTCGGTCCTTTTGAGAATTAGAGCCCTGATCCCTTAATATCTGCTTTCCCCATATTTGTTTCTGCTTTTCGGATTTGCCGGAGTGATTGGTTATGGAATTCGGGGAGTTTTGGGACACTTAGTCCCTAGTTGTAAGTTTAAGCCTTAGAGATTGGACCGTAGTCGGAACTGTATGAAGACGGATCCAGAATGGAATTTTGTCAACTCTGTTAGCTCCGTTGAGTGATTTTGATCTTAGTAGTGTGTCCGGAATGTGTTTCGGAGGTCTGTAGTAGATTTAGGCTTGAATTGGCGAAAGTTAGATTTTCGGCGATTTCGGCCAATAGTGAAATTTTTTATATCGAGCTTGGAATGTATTTTCGGAAAGGGCTGTAGGTTCGTAGTGTCATTTTTGACCTATGTGTAAAATTTGAGGTCATTCGGACTAGATTTGAAATGTTTCGACGTAGTTTATAGAAATTGGAAAATTCTAAATTCTTAGGCTTGAATCCGTGCTTAATTCATGATTTTGGTGTTGTTCGATGTGGTTTGAAGGCTAGACTAAGTTCGTATGGTGTTATAGGATTGGTTGGTAGGTTTGGTTGAGGTCCCGGGGAACTTGGATGTGTTTCGGGTGCTTAACGGGTGAAAGCTTGGACTTAGAGGAATTTTTGAGTTGTTGGTTCTAGTGTTTTAGCACCTGCGGTGAGGAGTCTGCAGGTGCGGCCTCGCAGAAGCGAGGCTGGGATAGCAAGTGTGCTTTTAGGCCGGGGATTCAGTCATCACAGATCATAAAATTCGATTTAGAGCTCGGTGGGAGATGATTTCTCGAGGAATTTTGAAGGAGAACTATTGGGTAACTAATTCTAACTCTATATTGATCATAATACATTAATCTATTGTTGTTTTCCTCATCTAATTAAGGAAACTGAGGGTAGAAATTTGGAAATGGGGGAAAGGTTCCCCAATTGAAAATTTGAGATTTGAATGGAAATTTGACGTCGGATTTAGATGATTTTTGTTCTAGTGAACTCATGATTAAATGGGTGTTCATAATTTCTAATCTTTACCCGATTTCGAAACATGGACCCGGGGAGACCTTTTGGGCGTTTTTCCTAATTTCACGCTTTAGCTTCGAATTAATTAGTTACTTGTAGTTATATTTACATTATGCAATTAATTTGAATAGATTCGGGCCATTTGGAGTCGGATACTCGTGGCAAGAACGTGATATCAAGTTGATTTGAGCGGTCGAGGTAAGTGGCTTGCCTAACCTTGTGTTGGGGACTTTTCCCTTAAGATGTTTGATTTTAATTGATGTGTGGGTGCCGTGTACGTGAGGTGACCAGTACGTACATGGGCTATTATTGCAAAAAGCCCGTTTTTCCTTTCTAAATCACAAATTGGTTTCCCTTATTAAATTGCACTAATACGTTTAATTGTTTAGCTTAGATTAGAGGAGCATGCTTACGTGTTTTAACTGCCTATTTGACATTCTGTGCGTCATGCTTAGTTAAGTCCCTACTTTTCTTATCTGTATTCAGTATAAACTGTATAACTCAATGCCATACCTGCCATTTCATCTTGCGTTGCATATTTAAATTGGGACTACGGACGTATTTCGGGAGATCCCCCTGTCTTGCATATTTAAATTGGGACTAAGGACGTATTCCGGGAGATCCCCCTATCTTGCATATTTATTTTGGGACTACGGACGTATTCTGGGAGATCCCCCAGCACTGCATATTTACTTTAGGACTACGAACATATTTCGGGAGATCCTCCAGCACTGCATATTTACTTTGGGACTACGGACGTATTTCGGGAGATCCCCATGTACTGTATATTCATTTGGAACTACGGGACGGTATCCCGGGAGATTTTCCACTGTGTTTACCTTATTTTGAGACGAGGGCTCCCTTAACTGTTAAATGTTAGAGAATTTCTTTAACTGTGTTACCGTAAATTTTACTTATATCTTCTACGGTTTAATTTATTATATTTACTCCGGTAGGGCCTTGACCTGACCTCGTCACTACTCGACCGAGATTAGGCTTGGCACTTACTGGGTACCATTGTGGCGTACTCGTGCCCTTCCCTGCACATGTTTACGTGTGCAGATCCAGGTGCGAGCTATCAGCCTCGGGGTTAGTGCGTGCTGCTGATTTCAGGAGACTTCAAGGTACTACTGCTTGCGTCCGCAGATCTTCGGAGTCCCCTTCTACTTCCTCGCCTAGAGACTTTCTTTATTATCTTCAGACTTTTGTATAGAGCTACATAGATTATAGCAGCTTGTGACTTAGTGATATTCCGGGTCTTGGAAAATTATTTTGTATATGTCGAGTGGTGCTACTCTTTGCTATTCACAATATGTTGTTGATCTTTAAAAATGTTATATTTTCTTTATATTTTTCGTAATATTAGACTTACCTAGTAGTAAAGACTAGGTGCCCTCACGAACCTTATGGAGGGTTAATTTGGGTCATGACAGTTATAGACATGTCTTTCTGCTACAGCTACAAGTCTAAGCTTTAAACCAGATAAGTTTGTACCACTATTTAGAATAAGCAATGGTTTGGTTATTAGAAAATTAGTATTTATGTGTCTGCTAAGGATGTCACCTTGTTCAATTTTCATGAACTAAATAATAGGTAGCATGCGGTATACTAAATAATCTACAAAATTAAAATTATATTTTATTATGTATGCTTATGATTTTATTTTATAATACGATTTTAGTATGCCTAGTAGAATGATTATACATTAGTTTGCTATCAAATATAATATAATAATAATAATAATACTTATAACTAATTTATTTTAATGGGATAAAATATTAGTATAAGAAGTATGTACTACACCAAATTTTTCATTGATGATAGTTCTTATCAAATTAACATGTTGAATCATTTCTATATGGAAAACATATAGTAGTATATAGTAGATAGAGATTTGTCCTCTATTATTTTTTTGATTCCCTGATTAACCTAAAGGTTCTACTATATCTCTTTATTTTTCTAGAGAGCATAATACTTAGTTTCCACAAAAGTGCATGGTAACTAGTAGTACTATATTATTCTATTTGATATACCATTTTTTTTAATGTTCTAGTCATATCAATTTCATCTTGAAGTAAGCTTATTGCAGCAAAGACCACATGTAAATTTTCAATATTATTTTGTATTTTCATATATCTGTTTGACACTAAATACTTAGCTGATTTGAGTAAACGAAAGTCTATTATTGAGAATTATATCCAAATGACATTATGAAGTGTTTAACTCAAGAGGTAAGCATTTCCTTCGTATTTGAAATTATTTTTATCATTTGCTATTAATGATATCAACTTCAATTAGTTCAAGTCGTAATGCACCATGAGGGTAAGACATCAGGATCAAGTCCTGATGCTCCATGATGATAAGAGTTAGGTTTGAGTCCCAATTCATTATTGCCTAACATGCCTTTATATTGATAAGACATTGGGTTTGAGCCCCGCTATAACATATTGATGATATAATGATGACTAAAGCAAAATAATATATTTTTCATGAAAAGGTATGAATATTGCCTCACTTGATTTGCTCCATTCTTGAAACGAATGTAGTAGCGATGTATAATAAGTCTAAATGAAGACAAGTAGTTGAATAATGAACGTGGGCGTTCCAAAGATCAAAATAATAATAATCATCACTATGATTATAAAATGAGAACAATAAGGGTTCTCAAAATAGTCCTTCAAAATGCGAAGACAATGTTTACCATCAAATTGATATGAAAAATAATAAAGCACGCTGCTGATTATGATCCATTCCTTGAAGAGAATGTGACTTGTGATAAGCAATGACAATGCGCACTCATTCCTAAAAGTGAATGTGGCAATATGTGATAAAAGTAATAAATAAAGACATGCAATGCATGATTAGATGAATACCACACAACTCACCTCTAAGGAAGGTTTGAGTGCAATAAAGAGAATAAATATTATTGTGTGGTTACATGAATATGTCATTGGTCGCGTACATGTGATACGCCAAAAAATATTTTGTTGTTCCTTATAAAAGGTTATTAAAGGCAAAACTAAAGCAAGAAATGATTTTGCTTATGATGATTTTGACCATGACAATTTATTATGATATAATTTTCTCCGTGAAGGAGACATTTACCATATGAATGGTGTGATAAAAGATCTTGTAGTATAAACGTTGTTAAGAGCTCCGAAAAAATTAATTTGTTACTATCCGGATGAATAAAATTATTCACGACATTGATATTGTAAAGTCTCAAAAGAAACTTTTTGAGTTTCAAATGTATAAGTCAAAGTGGTTGGCATATTGAGACTATAAATGAAAGGAATATTGAATATCTTCATATTTCTATAATCATAACGGGTAAATATGAAAGATTACCTAATTTTCTTTCTATTTGTACTACACATATATAAGCATGATAATGGAATCATATGTCACAAGTAAACTAGAGGTTTACTGAAATAAATACTACTTGGCATGACCGGCTGACCATCTCGGTTCAATTATGATGCAAAAAAATAATTGAGAATTACATAGGCATATATTAAAGAAATATATGATTCTTCAAGAATTCTCTTGTGCTGATTATTCTCATGATATACCAGTTAAGATTGGGATTGAATCCCTTGATTTTTGGAATGAATAAAAGGTGATAAATATATGGGTCCAGTCACCTACCATGTAGACCGTTTATTATTATATGATTTCAATAGCTGCATCTATTCTATGGTCACATGTGCATTTGTTATCAACTTGCAGTTTGGATTTTGCAAGATTGATTGCTCAAATTATTAGAGCACAGTTCCAGAATATAAATTATGATGATTTATCTTGATAATACTGGTTTAAATCCAAGTTGGTTTAGCAGAAATTGTATGCCTCCAATTATATCTAAACTATTGGTTATGAGAACAAAACTGCCAAAATAAAATTTGGTATGTGATGTATTATTTAATATACAACAGCACTTGTACTCATCTAGCCAAGTTATGATAAGTTCTCCCTATCACAATCGGTTCAGGGTCAGGAACCAAATAATTTCTATCTAGAAATATGAATGTGCTATATGATTTAATTGTTCCACCACAATGCATAAAGATGGATACCCAAATAAGGCTAGGAATATGTGTTGGTGATCCCAACAATAGGGGGGAGAAAATGGGCAGCTGAAAAAGTAATGCATGTAATGAATTATTATGAGTACATCTAGATTCTCCTACGAGAAAATGTGAACTTGAAGTTCAAGTGATAATTCATTTGCAAAATATTGTCAGACGTACTTGCTGATCCAAAGCTAAATGTCATATTCAGCTGTTAATGCTCCAAATAAAATAAAGTTCATAATGAATAGAGTCTATGGCATGCATGAAGCATAATAGATTAATCGGTTTCAAAGATAAAACTCCTTGAAGAAGGAGAGGGGCAAATGTTCAAGATGGTCATAATAAGGAGGCAAGTGCCCTAGAAGAGCACCGCGACATAATGCTTCATAAGACCATTGGAGAGGCTCAGGTACCTGAAAATAATGAGATAAATAGATCTCAATAAGTTTTGTCTTTATTTGGTAATAATAGAACTGATATAAAATGATCATCGACGATATTGTTAATATAATATAGCGCTCAATATTATTAATTTTGACAAGGATCTTGAGCTTAAAGCTGACATGAAATTTGGACAGATAAATGATTGGCCAAATAAAAAATATGCAATGAAAATTGATTTCACCTAAAAAATATGAAATTGGACGGATAGTCCCAACACCTGAAAGTAGAAAGCCAGTGGAGGTATAAATGAGTTCTTGTGCGAAAACAAAGAGGTCAAGTCGATAGACATAAAGACGACTCGTGTCACAAGAAGATTTGTAAATATCCTTGCATCGATTATATAGAGATATGTTCTCCTGTGGTGTATGTAGTCATTTCAGATTTTAATCTGAAAATACATGAAAAACTGGATATGCGTATAATGAAAATCATTGAAGGATTTAAATTGTTCTAAAGCATATTAAGGTTTCCAAGAAATTTACTAAATAAAGCTTCAAAAATCCTTATATGGATTGAAACAATCAGGGTGCATGTGGTATAATCGCCTTAGTGAGTACCTATTGAAAGAAGGGTACAAGAATGATTCAATATGTCCTTGTGTCTTTATAAAAAGATCTGGATCTAGATTTCTTATAATCATCGTGTATGTTGATGATTTAAATATCATTGGAACTCCTAGGGAGCTTCCTAAAGCAGTAGACTATTTAAAGAAAATTTTTTAAATGAAAGATCTTGGAAAGACAAAATTTTATCTTGGTCTACAAATTGAGTATATGAAAGATAGAATTTTTGTCCATCAATCAGCATACACTAAAAAGATTTTAAAGTGATTCTATATGGATAAAGCACATCTATTGAGTACCCCAATAGTTGTGAGATCACTCGATATAAATAAAAATCCATTCCGACCTCATGAAAATAATGAAGATCTTCTTGGTCCCGAAGTACCATATCTTAGTGCAATTGATGCACCAATGAATCTTTCTAACATTACAAGGTCTGACATAATTTTTTCAGTTAATGTCTTAACAAGATATAGCCCTTATCCTACAAGGAGAAATTAGAATGGAATCAAACACATATTACGGTATTTAAAAAGGACTACCAGTCACGACCCAAAATCCCACCACAGGCCTCATGATGGCACCTAGTCTCTAAGACTAGGTAAGCCGATTTCTATTACATTTTAAAGCAATTTTTTTCTATTATAAGTAATCAAAACTAACAGCGGGACAAATATGAATATACAATCTCCCAAGACTGGTAGTACCAAGTCACGAACTCTAACTGAATACATGGGATGATCACGAGAACCGAATGTACAATACTGTTTGATTAAAAATTAACACTATAATTAACTGAAAAGACTCCAATGGACTGGGACGACCAAGAAGCTCTACCTTGAATCCTTACGGTCCCGCTTTAACTCTGCTCAAGTCCGATACCTCCAATACCTGGCTCTGCACAAACATATGGAGAAGTGTAGTATGAGTACACCACGGTCGGTACCCAGTAAGTATCGAGACTAACCTCAGTGGAGTAGAGACGAGTTACAGTCAAGACACTCACTAGTCTAATAACCTGTGCAATATAGTATACAAAATAATACTGGAAAATAACTAGCAATGATAACAACAAAATCAACCAGTGATGTAACAGCAATGCAATAAGAACATCATAATTATTGCTCAGACGAATAATAAATACAAGTACACCCAATTAAATCAAATTGTTCAAATAAATGTACCTCACATATAATTCTACCAATTAACTCTCTTTCAAATATAATTTTTCTCAAATAAATATATTTCAAATACAATTATTTCATATAATACTTTCTAAAAATAATTCCTTCCAAATAAATATTTTGAATATAATGCTTCAATTAAAAAGTCACCATGTGACACCTCATTTCATAATTATAAAAATACGGGTCTCATCTCATTTTCATATTTTTCGTAAACACGGGTCTCAACCTATTTTTTATATCTCCACGGCACTTCGTGACCATAATTAAATTATCATATTTTTCCAGCACCTCGTGCCCTCATTTCATATCTCAACTGCACAGACAACTCACGTGAAAATATCCTCAATGTATATAAGATCCATATGATCAATTTATTTTTCAATAAAGTAAGGTTAAAATCTTTAAATCAAGTAAGAATTCAATAAATGAATGAATTTATTTTAGAATCATTTGGGTGGAGAAAATAACATTTCAATTAAAATGAAACATCAGATAAACTACTAATTTGGATATAAAATTTATTAAATTAAAACATACTAGAATTTTTCTTTTATTTAAAATAACTCACTCATCAAAAACAAGTACAACCCAAAAATACAAATCATCAAAGTCGAGGTCAATACAATATATCAAGAAATATAAAACACTTAATATTAAGTGAAATAATACATCACGGAAAATACAAGAATTTATAAATTTCGAAAAAATAAAATAACCAAAGGCAAGTGCAGCCATAGAGATATATCAACAAAAGGGCACTCCCGAGGTATCGCCTCGTAGTCCCAAATCATAATTAAATTCACAATATCTCATTTTCTTATATCACCGCGGCATCCTTCATGTTTAATTTTGAAGAAATCATTTTTTTTTCAAAATAGCATCCCGCGTTTTTAGCCATTCTTATCACACCGCATGACTTCTAGTAGTTCCCTTACTAGCCACGCATTTCAAGCCATCCTTATCTCACCGCATGCGTTTCAACACCCTGACCTTATATCACTGTATGACTTCTAGTAGTTCCCCTACTAGCCACGCGTTTCAAGCAACCCTTATCTCACCGCATGTGTTTCAATATCAAAATATTTCACAAATCGCACCTCAAGTGCCCAAATATCACAGCATAATACAACTTGCACCTCAATTGCCCAAAAATTACAGCATTTCACAAATTGCACATCAAGTGTTCAAATCTTACAACATATCACAGATTGCACATCAAGTGCTCAAATATTACAACTTGCCACAGAAATCAACAATACATTACTTTCCACAATAAGGAGCCCATGGCTCGACCATAATGTGCATAACACCCATAAACAATCAATAGAGATAGAAATTGCTCAACATAAATCAAAGTCTTCATTAAATTCAAATTTTTCAATAATTATATAAACACATCTTCTTAAGCTCATTTAATTAATTATTTGTAGAGGATAAATCCATAATGAAATTAAATCCCAATAATTATCAAACCAACAAATCCACAGAATTACATAAATAATCAAGTAACAATCACATCAAATTGTCATATAACAACAGATTCAACAACAACAAGGATTTAGGCACGACAAATAGATGATTAAATATATACAAACAATTATCCAATTTACCACACAATATGCTCAAGACTTTAACTCAATAAAATTTACACATATAAGCCTGAGTATGTAGTCGTCACCTCGCGTACACGGCTTTTCACATTTCACAAATATCACATAAGACTCGATACCTAAGGGGTAATTCCCCCACTCGAGGTTAAACAAGACACTTACCTTTTTGAAGTTATGCCGATATTCTGAAATCGCCTTCTTGCTTGAATTGGCCTCCGGGCCTCTCAAAGCTATCCAAATTAATTGTATAACTTCAATTAAATTCATCGAAAATAATTCTGGATAATAATACGTCGACTTAAAATTTTATTCCAAAAAGTCAACAAAAGTCAACGCGGGGCTCGCCTCTTGGAACCCGACATAATTTTCACGAAATCTGATCACCCATTCCGATAAGAGTTCAACCATACTAAAATTATCAAATTTCGATGTCAAATGGAGCTTCAAATCTTAAATTTGTGGTTTATGAAGTTTTTATAATTTTTTCTAAATTTCCATCTCAAAGTACTAATTACATAATGAAATCAGTGATATATTCATGTATGTTGACCAAATCCGAGTTAGAATCACTTACCCCGATGAATATTTTGAAAACCCCACGACAAATCGCCACAAACCGAGCTCATTAGGTCCAAAATGTTACAAACTACCCTAAACCCTGTTTATATAGTACACCCTCTGAACTCCACTTCGCGGTCTGCGAAATTCCAAGCGCGGCCGCGCCCCAGGTCCCGCGGTCGCAAAGGTTTGGTGCGGTCCTCGAAATTCTTGGGGCTGCACTGCCAGGCTTTAGTATTTTGGCCATAACTATCTCTACCAATATCCATATGATGAATTCTTTACTTTTCTGGAAACTAGACATGAAGGGCTACAACTTTCGTATTTGAAATCATCTCAAACTTCTTTGTGGATAAAAGGTTATAGGCTTCCGAAGTCGGACAAGCGGATCTGCAGAACATCCTAGAGCGCGGCCGCGGACAGAATTGCGCGGTCCACGAAAATATGAGCGCGTCCGCAAAATTCTGCTGCTATCCACGTCCCTCCTTCGCCTCAGTGCCCAAAAATACACGATCCGCGTCCCTCCTTTGCCTCAGCACCCAAAAATGCGCGGTCCACATCCCCGAAAGTGCCAGAACAATATTAGATTGTCGAAATGCCCGGACTCGCTCAAAACTCATCCCGAAACTCATCCGGAACCTCCCAGACACAAACCATATATTAATTTCAATCATAACACACGCTACAAACCTGCTCATGCACGCAAAATACTGAAAAGAGGTTGTCTTGATCCGATATTGACCATGGTCAAACTCCCAATTTTTTTAACTTTACAAATCTCTCAACTTCTATGTTTTGCGCCGAAATATATCAAATCAATCCGGAATGACTTTAAATTTTGCACATAAGTAATAAATGATTTAATGGAGCTATTCCAATTTTCGGAATTGAAATCCGACCTTGTTATCAAAAATTCACATTTCGGTCGGACTTTTCCAAAATCTTATATTTTCCAACTTTCGCCAAAATGTGTCGAATTGTCCTACGGACTTCCAAATCCAAATCCGAACATGCGCCTAAGTCCGAAATCATCATACAAAGCTATTGTCATCCTAGAAATTCTATTTCGGAGTCGTGTGCTCAAAAGTAATCTCTCTGGTCAACTATTTCTATTTAAGCTTCAGAATAAGAATTGTTCTTTTAACTAAATTCTGAATCTTCAGTAAATCAAACTCCACCCCACCCGTGGGTCATAATACATATTGTGAAGTTGTTCGAGACCTTAAGTCACTGAACGAGGCATTAATTCTTACAACGACTAATCGGGTCGTTACATTCTCCACCTCTTACATAAACATTCGTCCTCAAGCGTTCTAAGAATTATTCTGAGGTTACCAAATTGATGATTTTACTTTTACACATATACCCACGGTTGATTCCACGCTACCGCATTTGAGATAAGCCCGAAATCACCATCTCAATTGAGATTATTTCTTTTATTCACACTTATAAGACTTTAAGCCAATTCCTTATACTCCAATTGAAAATCAAATTCCCTACATCAAGACACGGTGTTAGTCTCAACCGGTTGTAGCAAATCGTGCCTACGCACACATCAACTTTCTTGATAGTGTTGAAGTTCTTCAAATTTTTTTCTGGGGTGTTACATTCTCCCCCCGCTTAAGATCGTTCGCCCTCAACCGCATAACATAACGTATCTCTTCTTTTGCATGTCTTAATTTCCCAAATATTTCTAACTCCCAAAATTTTCAGAAATTTCAGTAGTCTCCCCTGTAATAGGGCCTATCCACCTGCCAGAGTAACACCAAAACAACTCCTAACAATACATCCACAATGTATATATCAATAACACCAATCTCAACATTACAAGCCCTGCATTATCACAATGATATCAGAATATGAAGCACATCATATGTATGCTCATCACCACATCTCTAGTCTTAAAAGTTGTTCATAATTAAATCCATCATCATCAATTAATCTCATATTAACCACCACCTCATTGTGAATTTGCACAAAACTGACAACAGAATGTGAGGCATGAAGACCTCATGATTACTTACTCAGATTAATGAGTCACATTTAACGCCACCTGGGCACTAATCTCATAGGTTAAAACTCAATGTTTACAGCATGAAAATGGTTGAATATGCACAGAAAATATACAAGAATTATCAAATAAGCCTAACACGCATGACTCCCTATTAATATTATTGTACAAATTAAATTTCACAAAGGGAGAATTTAAACTCATAAATATTTTACAACAAGGAACTCGTCCTTTCATAACCTCCACCGCGGCTTGCAGCCCGGTTTAAATATTTAACATCATATAAAAATGCGAGGATCTCGTCCTCAACTCCGAATCACAAGTATGATTCACATTGTGCCAACTGAAATTTTCAATTTCCTTTCTTTCTTCTTTTCAATAAATTTCGTAAACATTTTTCATAACACATAATGAACCCTCATACCGGTAGGGCATATAATTCATAAAAATTGGAATCAATTATTCCGAAACACATTAAACCCACTCTAGTGAATACTAAACAATATTTTTGGACTTATAGTCCTCAATGGTGTACAAAATAAAATGACAGAAACGGAGTCACATCTTTAAATCTCCCAATAGGGATAAACATATAAGTGGGTCACAAACTTACGAAGCTCGCCCATAAGCGGAGCATAATCGGAGGACTCACCTCAATATTCAGATCTGAATCCAACTAAGGGGAAATATTCTTTTTATAATAAATCGGGATCGTAACTATAACGACACCATCTAGTGTATCGGCCTCAGCCAAATCATAGCGATTATATCAACGGGTCGGGTCTAGGCGCCCACTACCCGCATGTCCTCCACCTCTAGCTGACTGTGCACGTGGAGTATTAACTGGAGTAAAGCTTGTAGCTTGAGTTTTCTGATGAAATCCACCCCTCCCAAGTCTGGGACAATCTCTCATGATATGCCTAGTATCAACGCACTCATAACAACCCCTCTGAGGTAGCGGCTGCTCGTACTGAGTCTGTGCCAGATAACTGGAATAACCACTATAAGAATCTCGTGTCGGTGGTGCACTATAAACTGGAGCACCCCGAGTAATCTGATGCGAAAACTTAGCTGACCGATTGCTCGAGCCTCCTCTATAATGGGTCTTAGCTGAAGAGTAAAATCCACTAAACCCTCCAGATCTTCGTGACCTTTTGGCCTCCTTAGACTCCCTTTCCTCGCCTAAAACACCCTCAATCTTCCTTGCAATCTCCACTACTTGTTGAAATGGAGTATCAGTTTGCAATTCTCGAGCCATGTATATTTTAATATCATAATCGAGCCCTTCAATGAATCAGCGGACCCGCTCTCTGATTGTAGGAACCAAGATCAGTGCATGACATGCTAACTCACTGAACCTGATAGCATATTCTGACACTATTATAGTGCCCTGACGCAACCATTCGAACTTTGTGTGCCACACATCTCGGAGAGTCTGGAGAACAAACTCTTTCAAGAACATTTCTGAAAATTGAGCCCAAGTTAGTGGTGTTGCATCGGCTGGTCTACCTTCTTCATAGATTTGCCACTACCGATACGCTGTGCCTGACAGTTGAAATGTAGTAAAGGCAACTCCGCTCACTTTCACAATACCCATGGTGCTGAGAATACGGTGACAATTTTATAGAAATCCTTGGGCATCCTGAGTAGTTGTGCCACTAAATGTAGGTGGACTATACCTCTTAAACCTTTCAAGCCTTTTTTTGTTGTTCTTTTTCTGATGCCTCTGGCCTGACCTTAGGCCGAACCGGAATAACAGGTTGCACCGGTATTGCACCCTAAACCTGACCAACATGAACCTGCTGCTCTGGAGTTGTGGTAGGAGTCTGAGCTACTCCCCCAATCTGCGAAATATTTGGTACAATAAAGATCAATCCCGCCTAAGTTAATGTACCAAACATACTCAACAACTGTGCTAAGGTTTCCTGAAGTTCGGGGGTAACAACATGTGTTTCTGGTACCTGTCCCCCAACTAGAGCTACGGGCGGCTCCTCAACTGTTGTTCTGACAGGTGCTCTTGTCGCAGCACGTGCTCTTCCTCGACTTCTACCTCGGCCTCGGCCTCTTGCAGCCCTAGCAGTATGTGCGGATGTCTGCTCAGCTAAGCCAGTAGCACGTGTCCTCACCATCTGGGAGAGAATGGAGATACAAAGGTTCAAATTCCAAATTCAACAAATTCCGCACGACAGGAATGAAAGAAATGGAAATTTCCTAACAGTTCTATAGCCTCTCAAAGATAAGTACAGACATCTCTGTACCGATCCACAAGACTTTACTAGACTCGTTCGTGACTCGTAGAACCTATGAACCTAGAGATCTCATACCAACTTGTCACGACCCCAAATCCCACTACAGGCGTCGTGATGGCACCTAGCATACCACCTAGGTAAGCCGATTTCTATTACATTTTGAAGCCATTTTATTTTTGTTATAAGTAAACAAAACTAACAGTGGAACAAATATGAATATACAACCTTCCAAGACTGGTAATACTGAGTCACGAACTCTAACTGAATACATGGGATGATCACGAGGACCGAATATACAATACTCTTTGATTAAAAATTAACAGTACAATTAAATGAAAAGACTCCAAGGGACTGTGACGACTAAGTAGCTCTACCTTGAATCCTTACGGTCCCGCTTTAACTCTACTCAAGTCTGATACCTCCAATACCTGGCTTTGCACTAATATGAAGTGTAGTATGAGTACACCACGGTCGGTACCCAGTAAGTATCAAGACTAACCTCAATGGAGTAGAGACGAGGTACAGTGAAGACACTCACTAGTCTAATAACCTGTGCAATATAGTATACAAAATAATACTGGAAAATAACTAGCAATGATAACAACAAAATCAACCAGTGATGTAACAGCAATGCAACAAGAACATCATAATTATTGATCAGACGAATAATAAATACAAGTACACCCAATTAAATCAAATTCTTCACATAAATGTATCTTACATATAATTCTACCAATTAACTCTCTTTCAAATATAATTTTCCTCAAATAAATATCTTTCCAATACAATTCTTTCGTATAATACTTTCTAAATAAAAATCCTTCCAAATAAATATTTTAAATATAATGCTTCAAATAAGAAGTCACCATGTGACACCTTATTTCATAATCATAAAAATACGGGTCTCAGCCCATTTTAATATTTTTCATAAACACGGGTCCCAACCCATTTTTCATATCTCCACGGCACTTCGTGCCCATAATTAAATTATCCTATGTCCCCGGTACCTCGTGCCCTTATTTCATATCTCAACTACATGGACAACTCACGTGCCAATATTCTCAATGTATATAAGATCTACATGATCAATTTAGTTTTCAATAAAGTAAGGTTAAAATCTTTAAATCAAGTAAGAATTCAATAAATGAATGAATTTATTTTAGAATCATTTGGGTGGAGAAAATAACATTTCAATTAAAATAAAACATAAGATAAACTACTGATTTGGATATAAAATTTATTAAATTAAAACATAGTAGAATATTTCTTTCATTTAAAACAACTCAATCATCAAAAACAAGTACAACCCAAAAATACAAATCCTCAAAGTCGCGTACGAAAACATCGAGGTCAACATAATATAGCAAGAAATACAAAACAGTTAATATTAAGTGAAATAATACATCGCGGAAAACACAAGAATTTATAAATTTCGGAAAAATAAAATAACCAAAGGCAAGTGCAGCCATAGAGAAATATCAACAAAATGGCACTCCCGATGTACCGCCTCGTAGTCCCAAATCATAGTTAAATTCACAATATCTCATTTCCTTATATCACCACGGGAGCCTTCACATTTAATTTTAAAGAAATCATTTTTCCTAAAATAGCATCCCGCATTTTTAGTCATCCTTATCACACCGCATGACTTCTAGTAGTTCCTCTACTAGCCACACATTTCAAGCCACCCTTATCTTACCGCATGGGTTTCAACACCCTGACCTTATATCACTGCATGACTTCTAGTAGTTCCCCTACTAGCCACGCGTTTCAAGCCACCCTTATCTCACCGCATGCGTTTGAATATCACAATATTTCACAAATCGCACCTCAAGTGCCCAAATATCACAGCATAATACAACTTGCACCTCAAGTGCCCAAATATTATAACATTTCACAAATTGCACATCAAGTGCTCAAATCTTACAACATATCAAAGATTGCACATCAAGTGCTAAAATATTACAACTTGCCACAGAAATCAACAATACGTTACTTTCCACAATAAGGAGCTCATGGCTTGACCATAATATGCACAACACCCACCAACAATCAATAGAGATAGAAATTGCTCAACATAAATCAAAGTCTTCATTAAATTCAATTTTTTCAATAATTATATAAACACCTGTCACAACCCGAAATTTCTCACCGACGGAACCATGATGGCGCCTAACTTTTCACTTGCTAGGAAAGCCAATGTTAGAGAATCATTAAACCAATTCCTTATTCCCATTCAGTAATTAACAATAATTAACTAATATAAAATATAATAAGTGCAGAATATCATAAAACTGTATTAATTACTGCCACCCGGAGCTGGAGTCACAATTCACAAGCAATCTAGAATTTACTACAAGTAATAGTCTGAAAGCAATACAACTCTCTGAATGAAAGAAAATAGTATGGCATAAAAGATAGACGGGGACTTCAAGGTCTGTAAACGCCGACAGATTTATCTTGAGTCTCCGGACAATGGACGAATAACAAAATCTCGATCAACCTGAGTCGGTATCAAAATCCGCACAGAGAGTGCAGAGTGCAGCATCAGTACAACCAACCCCATGTACTGGTAAGTGTCGAGCCTAACCTCGATGAAGTAGTGACGAGGCTAAGGTAAGGCACCTACAAATCAACCTGTACAATTTAACAGTGTATATACAAATAACAGAAATGAAGAACTAAACAGGAATTGTCGGGAGGAGAACATACTGAGGGGAATACAAGATAAAGAAATACAATAGAATGATCACCGGAGCAGTCAATATACCATGAATCAACAGGAATAATGAATACAATAAGGAAAAATGCACTGCATCACCCTTCGTGCTTTTACTCTCAATCTCACCATAAAATTAATAGAAACGGCACGGCATCACCCTTTATGCATTAACTCTCATATCATGGCACGGCATCACCCTTCGTACATTAACGCTCACAATATGGCACAACATCACCCTTCGTGCATTAACACTCACAATATGGCACGGCATCACCCTTCGTGCATTAAAACTCACAATATGGCACGACATCATCCTTCATGCATTAACACTCTCCCTTACCATAATGCAATGCATAAATAACAACAAAGAGATAGAATAACAAGTACAAACCTTACTTCAATATTTGGTTCCATAATATCAATCTCAACTTTTAAATAAAAACTCAATTATCACCAGAAAATCCGTAAACATGATAAGAACGATAAATTGAACAACACTAGTATAACACGTAGCAATTTGGCATAGGAAAGAGACAATATAAGAAAAACAGAGAAACATGGAAAAGAGGTAAATTGGCGGCGCATAAGTACTCATCACCTCACATATACGCCGCTCACATGGACTTCACTTAGTAAGTAATCTAAGGTTCCTAATTCCCTCAAGTCAGGGTTAGACACAACACTTACCTTGCTCTGAAGGCCACTTAATTCTCAATCACAGCTTTTCCTTTGGGATTCACCTCCAAACCACTCGTATCTATTAAAAAATGACTCAATAATATCAAATACTGCTAAAGGAATCAATTATATTGCATAAATTAAATTTCCCAAATTTTTCTCCAAAAAGTCGAATTATCGACGCCGGACCCGCTTGGTCAAAACCGAGATTCGGACCAAAATCCATTTATCCATTCACCCCCGATCCCGAATATATAATTGGTTTTGGAATCCGACCTCAAATTGAGGTCTAAATTCCCAAATTTCTGAAATTTCTAGTTTCTACCCTAACCCCTAATTCTACCATGACAACTCTAGACTTTAGGTTGATAATTCAAAAAATATAATGGGTAATTAAAAGAAAATAGTTTAGAATCACCTACCAACACTTTGGGGAAGAAAATGACTCTTAAAAATCGCCTCTACCCGTTTGGTTCTTGAAAAATGTTGAAGAAATGACTTAAACCAGTGTTTGATTCTGTTTTATGCACTGGGCGACAGTGTGCATCGCGTTCGCGAGGCCACTGTCGCGTTCGCGAAGGGTACTGGCTGCCAAGCCTTCGCGTTCACGATGGTACTCCACCCCGGCCTTCGCATTCGCGAGGCATTGCTCGCGTCCGCGATAAAGGAACCACCAACCTTCCCACAGGTGTGCCTAACACTACGCGTTCGCGAGGAGTAGCTCGCGTTCGCAAAGGGTAAAGCCCACATCGCTTTGCGTTCGCAACAAAGCCTTCGTGTTTGCAAAGAAGAAAACTTCAGCTGCCCAGTTTACTCTTTGCGTTCGCAAGAGTACCTTCGCGAACGCGAAGAAGGACATGCCAGAACACCTGCTGCAGCAAAATACCAGATTTTCAAAGTCCAAAACATCCCGTGGCCTATCCGAAACTCGCCCGAGCCCTCGGGGCTCCAAACCAAACATGCACTTAAGTCTAAAAATATCATACGAACTTGCTCGCATGATCAAATCGCCAAAATAACACCTAGAACTACGAATTTAGCACAAAATCAAATGAACTCAAGAATAATTTAAAATTTCTATTTTCTCAACTGGACGTTCGAATCACGTCAAATCAACTCCGTTTCTTACCAAATTTAACAGATAGGTCTTAAATATCATAATGAACGAGTACCGGACTCCGGAACCAAAATACGGACCTGATACTAATAATGCCAAATATCAATCAATTCTTAAAAACAAATAATTTTCACACTTTTAATTTTCATCAAAACTTCATAACTCAAGCTAGGGACCTCTGAATTTGATTCCGGGCATACGCCCTGGTCCCATAATTCGATACGGACCAACCGGGACTGTTAAAGCACGGATCCAGGCCCGTGTACCAAAAATGTTTACCAAAGTCAACTAAAATCAACTTTTAAGGCAAAAATTCTTATTTTCATTAGTTTTCAACATAAAAGCTTTATAGAAACGTGCCTGGACTGTGCACGCAAATTGAGGAAGGTAGAATGAGATTTTTAAGGTTTAAGAGCGCAGATTCGATTTCTAAAACATAAGATGACCCTTTTGGGTCATCACATTCTCTAACTCTAAAACAAACGTTCGTCCTCGAACGGACATAGAAAAGTACCTGGGCTGGTGAAAAGGTGGGGATATATACTCCCAAGTAGCTGCCTCAATAGGCTGACCGCTCCACTACACTCAAACTGAAGGGTAACTCTTTGATCTCAACTGGCGAACTTGCTGGGCTAGAATTACCACCGACTCTTCCTCGTAAGTCAAATCCTTGTCCAATTGGACAGAGCTCAAATTTGACACATGGGACGGATCGCCGTGCTACTTTCGAAGCATGGACACATGGAATACTAGATGAACAGCTGCTAAAATAAATTCTGATGTCAAATGGACCTTCAAATCTTAAATTTGTGGTTTATGAAATTTCTACAATTTGTTCCAAATTTTCATCTCAAAGTACTAATTAAATAATGAAATCAGTGATATATTCATGTATATTAACCAAATCCGAGTTAGAATCACTTACCCCGATGAATTTCTTGAAAAACCCACGACAAATCGCCATAAACCGAAAATGCTAAATAATACCCTAAACCACATTTATATAGTGCACCCTCTGAACTCCACTTCGCGGTCCATGAAATTCCAATCGCGGCCGCGCCCCAGGTCCCGCGGTCGCGAAAATTTGGTATGGTCCGCGAAATTCTTGGGGCTACACTGTTAGGCTTTAGTATTTTGGACATAACTTTCTCTACAAATGTCCAAATGATTACTTCTTTACTTTTCTGGAAACTAGACACGAAAGACTCCAACTTTTATTTTTGAATCATCTCAAACTTCCTTGTGGATCAAAATATATAGGCTTTCGAAGATGGACCAGCAGATCTACAGAACTTCCTGGAGCGCAGCCGCGGACAGAATTGCGCGGTCCGCGAAAATTTGAGCTTGGCCGCGAAATTCTGCTGTTGTCCGCGTCCCTCCTTCTCCTCAGCGCCCAAAAATGCGCGGTCCACATCCCTCTTTCACCTCAGCGCCCAAAAATGCGTGGTCCGCGTCCCCGAAAGTGCCAGAACAATATTAAAGTGCTAAAATGCTCGGACTCGCATAAAACTCATCCCGAAATACATCCGGAACCTCCCGGACACAAACCATATATGAATTTCAATCATAAAATATGCTACGGACCTGCTCGCGCACTCAAAATACTAAAAAGAGCTCGTCTTGAGCCAATATTGACCATGGCCAAACTACAAATTTTTTTAACTTTACAAATCTCTCAATTTCTATGTTTTGCGCTGAAACGTATCAAATCAATCCGGAATGACTTCAAATTTTGCACACAAGTCATAAATGACTTAATGGAGCTATTCCCATTTTCGGAATCGAAATCGGACCTCGTTATCAAAAATTCACCCTTCGGTCGGACTCTTCCAAAATCTTATATTTTTCAACTTTCGCCAAAATGTGTCGAATTGTCCTACGGACTTTCAAATCCAAATCCGAACATATGCCTAAGTCTGAAATCATCATACGAAGATATTGCCATCCTCAAAATTCTATTGCGGGGTCGTTTGCTTAAAAGTAATCTCTCCGGTCAACTCTTTCCATTTAAGCTTCAAAATAAGAATTGCTCTTTTAACTAAATTCCGAATCTTTAGTAAATCAACCTCGATCTCACCCGCGTGTCATAATACATATTGTGAAGCTGTTCGAGACCTTAAGTCACTGAACATGGTGTTAATTTTTAAAATGACAAGTCGGGTCATTACACTACCGATATGAGATTATTTTATGGCAATGATTGTCATTCCGATCTTCTTGGTTGTGCCGATGCTGGGTATTTATCTGACCCACACAAGGCTCGATCCCAAACATGCTATGTGTTTACATATGGAGGCACTACCATATCTTGGCTATCGACTAAGCAATCAATCGTGGCTACTTCATCTAATCATGCTGAGATAATTGCTATTCATGAAGCAAGTCGATAATGTGTATGGTTGAGGTCTATAATACACCTTATTCGAGACAAATGTGGTTTGATGTGTGACAAACTACCCATAATTTTGTATGAAGACAATGCAATATGCATAGCCTAATTGAAGAGAGGGATTCATAAAAGGGGATAGGACAAAGCACATTTCACCAAAGTTATTTTTCACACATGATCTTCAAAAGAATGGTGATATCAATGTGCAACAGATCCGTTCAAGTGATAATATGGATGATTTATTCACCAAATCTCTACCGACGTCAACCTTCAAGAAACTAGTGTACAAGATTGGGATGGAAGGCTCAAGGATGTGAATTGATGCTCTCATTAGGAGGAGTTAATACGCGTTGTACTCTTTTTCCCTTACAAGGTTTTGTCCCGCTGGATTTTCCTTGTAAGGTTTTTAACGAGGCAACCAAAAGGCGTATTTCTAAACATGTGTACTCTTTTTCCTTCACTAGGATTTTTTTCCCATAGGGGTTTTTCCTAATAAGGTTTTAATGAGGCACATTATCTATGGACATCCAAGGGGGAGTGTTATAAGAAAAATTAAATTATGGTGGATGTCTACTCTTCCTCCATGATATTCTCAAATGCTTAATGACATATTCAATGACATATTTCTATGCTTAATGACATATTCAATGACATATTTTTCTTCACTTTTCATGCCTATATAAAGGCGTTGTAATAGATAGAAAAATACACACAATTGAAGAAGAAATAAGAATCTCTCATCTCTTTCTCTCTATATATCTTAGCTTGTTTTTTCTTGTTCTATATTATTACTTTGAGCTATATTTCATAACACTCACATCTTTACGAGGCTTTGTTCTCATGATTCAAAATGATTGTACTTTTGTGTACCAGACTCATTCTCAAGTTATTAAGATATTTTTTTCATTTTAAGTAACGTAATTTAAGAAGGAAAAAATTAATCTAGTTTTAAATATGTTATGCTATCTTTATAGCTTATATAACATATGTCATTATACATAAAATAAAAAGTTTAAATATTAAAATATTCTTAAATAAAAAAAATATCAATCCTTCTAAAAAAGGAAGACACCTCAAACGGAATAGAGAGAGTAATTTATAAGTACAAAATTAATTATCCAAAGGTTCGAAATGATTGGACATATCTTTGTTGCTACGCGCATGGAAAAATATTATCAATTTGACCAGTGAGTTTTAGCTTTAAATCTCTTAGAAAAACTTTTTGGAGATGTTCGCACTTTCTGCTATATTTCACTGTGAAGACAAAGTTGAGAAGCAAAAAGAATTCAATTAAAATATTGCAATTAGTTGTTGAGGAAATTTAAAAAGATCAACAACGTAACCCAAGAATAAGTAATAGTACATATTTTTCTCTAAATTAATTTAGTGGTAGTTTGGACACAAGAATTGTATAATTCCAAAATATGGGGAATGTTTTTTTCTAAATAAATAATATTTGAAATTTAGAGTTGTATTTGGACATAAATATAATTTTGGGTTGTTTTTGAAGTTTTGTGAGTGAAAATCATGAAAACAGATTTTTAGAGTTTTTCAAAATTTTAAAATTTTTCAAAATGCGTCTTCAAGTAAAAATTAAAATTTTATGAACAAACACTAATTTCGAAAAAAAGTAAAATATTTTTGAAAAAAGGCAAAAATTTCTTGTGCCAAAAAAGGCTCAGTGTATTTGGTGGATTGCACTAAAGAAACAGAATAAGTAATTCATAACTAAACTACCAAAAACGCACTAAAAATTCCAATTCTATTTAATAAAGATGACAAAGTGGAGAGTATAATAGTATCTAGTCCAGTTTAATTCATCTTCTACTAAGGGGTCGTTTGGTTTGAATACGGCTTATGCTATGATAAATTATAATGAGATTAGTTATCCAATTTTTTATCCACTATTTGGTTTGTTATATTAAAAATGACAATTGTACAATTTCTAAGAAGAAAGTGTAAGTTATCCCGGCACTAATTACCCCACCCTCTACAAGGTATAAGTTATCTCGGTACTAATTTTAATTCCGTGATAACTTATACTGGATTTACTAACCAAACAAAGTATTAAGGCGACATTAAACTTTTATATCAGCACTATACCTTCTTATACATCATGCCAACACACCTAAGACATCCTATTTAACGGAGGAGGCGCGCGTGGAAAGGGGAAACGAAGGTAAATGGGTAAACACAATCAAATTATACTTATTTATTTTGATTAATACATAAAATAATAGTACATATTTTATCTTAATTTATTACTTAACAATAATAAATTAATATAATTCGGTGTAAAAATTCGAGTTGATAAATTTTTATCAAGATAAACATAGGTCAAATATTTTGACTCAGCACAAAAAAAAATTAAAAAATTAATACTTTTAAAACTTGTAATCTTAAATATGCTAAAATATTTTATGTGATGATAAAATTTTTGAAACTTGTGAATTGTGATGATGAAGAAATGGACAATGGTTTAACTCAACCCAAAAGGTAGCTCAAAAAATGTGTATTACCCAAGCTATTTAAGGAGATCCCCATTTGATGTGAGAAACAAACATGTAATTTTAAATATATCATTATATTTGATATTTGTGTATGGAATAGAAGTTTCTCGTTAAAAATATGAAAACATGACATTCTTTTTGGAGTCTTCAAGGAGCTAAGAAAATGCGAACATGAAAAAGGTGGGGAGGAGAATATTAAAACTTTAATATTTTATAAGCACAAAGAGTAAGGTAGATCATGAGATTATGAATTTAAAGAAATTAGGACCACTTTCTCATTTTTGTTTCAATTAAGAGAAATAATGCAATTTAACAGGTACTTAGATTTCTAATATTACAATACAATGCTAATATCTCCTACTCCATCCGTCTCATATTAACAGTCGTGGTTACTAAAAATAGTTGTCTCAAATTATTTGTCATTTTAGAAATTCAAGACAAAATTGATTTTTGTTTTCCTTTTTTACCCTTAGTAATAATTGTTCTTGAAGATGGAGATAACACATAAATAGAATAAATATTCAATGAAGAGAGATTATATTTTAAGACATAAATATGGGTAGAATAGTCAAATCACTTTCCTAATTACTCTCTCCCTTTCAAATTAGATGATGTACTTTCCTTTTTACTCTGTTCCAAAATAAATGACACATTTCTAAATTTGAAAATAATGCAACTTTAAACTTTTTATTTTATCAGTTTTACCTTTAATGAGAAGCTTTTGCAACCACACAAATGTCATGGCCCCACAAAACTTTTACCCCTTAAGTTTTTATTACCACGTATTTCAAGTCTTTTTTATTTCTTAAACTCAGTACCGAGTCAAACTACCTCATCTAATTTGAAATAGAAGGGATAATATTCTTTAGGAATCGTGTAAAAGAAAAATACGACACATAATATGAGACTAAGGGAGTAACAATTTTTCTTGAATAAGGGGGTCCGCATTCAAGAAGGCACTATAGGTTTTGTCATATTCACGGAAGGAAAATTGCAGAAAAAATAAGGGAGAAAAGGCTTTAAAATGAATAATATATTTTGGGAGATCACAAAAGAAAGAAAGATTAATAGCATGATCGGCAAAACTCTTTTTGGTCAAAAGTGCTGTTTTGGAATCAAAAGTATGTTTTCAAGTATAAGCAGTTTTTGACAAATCGAAAAAAGTAACCTCTTTTTAAAAGTAATGTTTTGGAACAAAACACTTTTTAATAGTTTAGCTAAATATTAATTATTATTTAAAAGTATTTTTCAAATTAATTAAACAAACACAAATTATTTCTTTTTAAAAATACTTTTTTTTTCAAAAACGCTTTTTAATACACGCTGATTTTAGAAGCTTGATTATAAATATACCTGTTCTGGTTGAAACACGAGGCGCAGTACTATACTATTTTTGCTTTTTCCTTTGAAATTTCTGATCAAGAGAACTGCCATGCAAATAATCCCATCCTACCTTTTACTAACGTACTTTTTTGCTATACACAATTGTTGGGATTAGTAATCCAATTAACATCCCATATCTCCGCGTTTTCCAACGTTGTTTTACTAGAAAATTACTCTCTAATTAGCCTCAAAATTTTAATAGCCTATATTTTTTTCTACTATTACAAAATGGCCCTCCGGTCCAAACATGTTATATCTAATAGTCCGAAATGTCTAATTTATATATTTTTTGTATAGTGACAGCTTATTATTTATATTTTTTATATAATGACAGTCTATTTTGTATAAATTTTATATAGTGACAGTCTATTTTGTATATATTTTGTATAGTGACAGTCTATTTTGTATATATTTTGTTTAGTGACAGTCTATTGTACATAAATTATATAGTGACAGTCTATTTAGTATATGTTTGTATAGTGACAAGGTGTGTTGCTCTGATGGTAAGCATCCTCCACTTCCAACCAAAAGGTTGTGAGTTCGAGTCACCCCAAGAGCAAGGTGGGGAGTTCTTGGAGGGAAGGATCCCGAGGGTCTATTGGAAACAGCCTCTCTACCCCAGGGTAGGGGTAAGGTCTGCGTACACACTACCCTCCCCAGATCCCACTAGTGGGATTATACTGGGTTGTTGTTGTTGTTATTGTTATTGTATAGTGACAGTCTATTTTGTATATATTTTGTATAGTGACACTTAAAAAATTAACTGCCACTCTTACAAAATATATACAAAATAGATTATCATTATACAATTTATATACAATAGACTTGTTATTCCAAACTTAATTTAAGTGCGTTACTATTTTTGTTATTCAATTTTCAGAGCAAAATCTGAAATCACTTTACATAGTTCTAGGATAAATTTGACCATTTTCTCTTGTAAAAAACAACATGTTGAAAAGCTTTTGCTGTAGTCACTAAGGTAAGTTTAGCCAATTTAAGCAACAACAAAAGTAATCTGACCTCAACTATTATCGAGAAGAAAACTGGACCATTTCACAAATTAATTATGTGCGTCATCTGAAAATGCCCAAAGAATTTACTTCTAATTTCTCTAAGTAGGTGGCACAGCAAGGGAAAGATATGGATTAAAATATATTACGGAATTGAAAATTTTGAAATTTGATGGGGAAGAGTGGGTGATTTTGGACTAGTCCTTGCAATTGATTTTGGGCTATTAATTGTATAGTTTATTTTGTGGCTACATATTGTCAGTATTTTTTTTGGAGGGTTACAAATGAAGTTTGCTCTTGAGAAAATGACTCTCTATAGCCCCTCAAAATTTTAATAGCCCATGGTTTCCCTCATTGACACGAAATGTCCATCCGGCCCAAACATATTATATCTAATAGCCCGAAATGTCTATTTTGTATATTTTTTGTATAATGACAGCCTATTATGTATATATTTTTGTATAGTGACAGTCTATTTAGTATATGTTTTGTATAGTGACAATCTATTGTATATAAATTGTACAGTGACAGTCTATTTTGTATAAGTTTTGTATAGTAACAATCTATTTTGTATATATTTTGTATAGTGACAGTCTATTTTGTATATATTTTATATAGTGACAGTCTATTTTGTATATGTTTTGTATAGTAATAGTCTATTTAGTATATTTTTGTATAATGATAGTCTATTTAGAATATTTTTTGTATAGTAACAACCTATTTTATATATATTTTGTATAGTGATAGTTTATTGTATATAAATTGTATAATGATTAAATTACTTTCTCTGTGTGTACGGTGTGCAAAACAAAATCATGAAAAATAAATCAAACAATGAAAAAATCTCAAATTAAATCGGGTAAAATGAGTTACTACGTACCATAGCAAAGTCACGAATTTAATTATTACATTATGTCCTTAATGTATAGGTCAAAATCTACTTTTAGGATATTCAGGTCAAAATAACACTGCGAGAAGAATCTGCAAATCATCATTTAAACACGGTCATGAAGTCATATTAGCCTAGGTGAAGGAGTCTGAGAAAGTCGTGGTCAAAATACAAAGGAGGACGAAGGTCAAGAAATCGAGCAGAGTCACAGTCAAGTCATCAACGAGGATCATAGTTGAAGAGTCGATGAGGGTCGTAATCTAACACCGACGATAGAGCTGTAACTGCTAATTTTCAAAATGGAATCAAAAAGGGAATGTTCTAGTGAATATTCCTTACATTTGTACTATTAGAATTTTTCGGGAAAAGATCCCATATAAATAGAAGCAAGAGAGAGCGAGGAAAGGCACGTGAAAAATTTATTCTTGTAAGAACAACACTTTGAAAAAAGATTTATTCTTCACTCAATACAAGACTTTACTTTTTATTAGGATTTTTGCTAGGTCCGAGGAATCCTCGACTATTTGAGGATCTGTCATCCAATCATTGTCAGGTAGAAGGTTCCTTTGTTCCGCCTTTTGTTGCTTAGATTATTCCTCTTAATTACGTGATTTTCACCAGATTGGCATTTATTGTCATTGTCAATTATAAGGTATTTATTGCAAGGAATCATTATAGTCTTCATAAATACGTTTCAACTACCTCTTTGATATCAAGATTTGAGAAAATTATTCTTAACTAAGATTAACCCATGTTTAATTAAAATTAATTACCTAAACCAAAATTTACGTTTTTGGGTCAAACAATTCGGCACCGTCTGTGGGGATTTTCTAGTTAAATTATTAGTTTCTTCAAGATCTATAACCACTACGGATCACTAACATCACAAAGCCCAAGATCTTTTCTCTTTCCTTGTACAAAATCTGACATGACAGGTAACCGAGAAGAAAGGGTGAGGATAACAAATGACTTACTGACCAACCTCATAACTGTCCTCAATGAGTGCTGCAAAATAACCGGTGAGGATACAACGCCCAATGCCTCCCCTAGACGCGATGGGTCACCTCTTCCTCACTACAGCATCACAAAATCTCTTGGTAAGAGAGCCTCCACATCTGTGGCGGAGGGGATGCTCCCAAATATAAAAACTCTCCTTGAGTCGTGGCTAACCGACACGCTAACCAGCGTCCTCCATAAGCTCGTTTGTGACACGGCTACAAAAAACGCAAGGACATGCGTTATTGTCATGACCCAGAATTCCCACCTTTGGGATCGTGATGACGCCTAACATTTTACTTCCTAGGCAAGCTAACATTAGAGTAATTCTTTACCAATTTTAACCACTTTGAAATGTTTAACCAATTAAACAGAAATGAAGTCCAATATACAATACGAAACAGCATAATAATCCAATATCTAGTACAACCCAAATTTGGAGTCACAAGTACACGAGCTTTTAGAATTTCTACAAACAGGGTGTAAAATAAATACAACTGTCTCGAATGAAAGGAACAATAAATAGGGAATGAGGAAGGGGACTTCAAGGTATGCAAACGCCACCAGATCTACCTCGAGTCTCCAACTGCTAATCTGAGCTGATGTACCTCACGTACAGCTGGGACCAATACCAAAATCTGCACAAGAAGTGTAGAGTATAGTATGAGTACAACCGACCCAATTTTCTCCGTAAGTGTCGACCCTAACCTCGACGAGGTAGTGACGAGGCTATGATAGGACACCCATATAATTAAACTTGTGCAGACGAAAATATACGTACAACATAACAACAAATAAAGAATTAACATGTACTATTGTGAGGGGACATGCGAAAGGGGTACAAGATATGATAACTACAACAGGGGATGATAACAAGAAACAATCAATAAACCTTCAACCAATAAAATGAATAAACATAATGAAATAAACTTCACGGTATCACCCTTCGTGCTTTTACTCTCATCCTCACCATGAAACAGTAATAATGGCACAGCATCACCCTTTATGCTTTTACTCTCAATCTCTCCATAAAATGATAAATACAACACGATATCACCCTTCGTGCTTTTACTCTCAATTCCATCATGAAATAATAGATACGACACGATATCACCCTTCGTGCTTTAACTCTCAAATACGGCACGACATCACCCTTCGTGCTTTAACTCTCAAATACGGCACGACATCACCCTTCGTGCTTTAACAGTATCCCTTACTATGCAACAATGAACATATAACAATAGGGAGATAGAATAAACAAGATCAAGTCTTACATCAACAACAGTTTCACAATACTAACCTCAAATTCAGAAATAATACTAAATTATCACAAATAGCCCATAAATGCGGAGAGAACGATCAATTTAGTAATTAATTAGTCTAAGCATGGATATCATGATCATAGAAAAAAATAAATTACAAGAAACAACTCACACCCGCATGCTTTAACCCAACAACAATGCATAAGTACGCGTCACCTCACATACACATTGTACCCAACATTTAGACATGTAGCAAATAGGCAAACAAGTCCTAATCCCTGAAGTCAAGGTTAACCACGATACTTACCTCGCTTCGAAAATCAACTCAAACCTCATCCACGACTTTGTCTTTCGAACAAGCCTCCAGACCAACAAAATCTAGCAAATCAACAACTAAATGATTCAAAATAAGCCTTAGGAACTAGCCACGAATGAAATAGGCTCAAATTAAGTCATTATTGAAAAAGTCAATAAAAGTCAACTCCCGGGCTCGCTTGGTCCAAAACCAAAATTTGAACCAAAACGCGATTACCCATTCAACCCGAGCCTGGTTATGTAATTTATTTCGAAATCCGACCTCAATTTGTGGTCTAAATTCTAATTTCACAAAAATTCCTAATTCTACCCAAACCCCCAATTTCTACCATGAAAATCCCAGATTTTAGGTTGAAATCTTATAAAATCTAATGGAAAATTGAAAGAAAGTAGGTTATAATCACTTACCAATGAGTTGGGGAAGAAGAGCTCTTGGGAAAATCGCCTCTAGGATTTTCTAGGTTTGAAAATTTGAAAGAATGAGTGAAATCTCGTCTAACTCAGCTTTTGACCAGGCGCAGATGTCGCAATTGCGACCTGGGGTTCGCAATCGGGAACCCTGCAAATGCAAGATTTCCTTCACAAATGCGAAGTCCCCACATTTCTGCTATCATCGCATTGATTTGTTTGCAAATATGAACTGGGCCTTATCGCAAATGTGACCCAATTGATCGTAAATGCAAACAAGCTTCCCCAGTCCCCATCGCAAATGTGAACAATTTGTTCGCAAATGCGGACCTTTGGTGATAGCATCAAGGATGCCCTTTAGTTCTAGTTGTTCAATTCCTTATTATTTTTGCTTCCGCATTTACTTCTCAAATTCTTACTCTAGTTTGGATTCCCGACCTAGTCGTTATCTTTTGGTGCCCAGCTATTCTTTGTAAATGCGAACCTAACAGGAAATTTGCCCTATCGCAATTGCGAGGTCTGAGACCTGCACCAGAAACGGTAGAACACCAGCTATGATTCTAAGTCCAAATTCACTCCATAGCCTATACGAAACTCACCCGAGACCTCGGGGCTTCAAACTAACCATGGTAACAAGTCCAAAAACATTATATAAACTTGCTCGCGCGATCAAATCGCCAAAATAACACTTAAAACTATGAATTGGATACCAAATCAAATGGAATTTTCAATGAAACTTTAGAATTTCTATTTTAACAACAGGACATCAGAATCACGTCAAACCAACTCTGTTTCTCATCAAATTTGGAAGACAAGTTATAAATATAGTAATGGACCTATACCGAGTTCTGAAACCAAAATACAGACCCGGTATTAACAAAGTCAAACATTCGTCAAATCTTTAAACTCTTTAAACCTTTAAACTTCAAATTTTGACAAAAGCGGTAACTCGAGCTAGGGACCTTCGAATTCGATTCAGGGCATACACCCAAGTCCCAAATCACGATACAGACCCACAGGGACCGTTAAAACACGGATCTGGGTCCGTTTGCTCAAAACGCTGACCGAAGTCAACTCAAATGGATTTTTAAGGCATAATTTCATATTTGATCTATTTTTAACATAAAGCCTCCCAAAAAAATACACGGACTACGCACGCACATTGAGGAAGGCTAAAATGAGATATTTGAGGTTTCGAAACACAAAATTATGGTTTAAAATTCTAGACGACCTATCGGGTCATCACATTCTCTACCTCTAAAATAACCGTTCATCCTCGAACGGACATAGAAAAGTACATGGATTGGTAAAAAGGTGTGGATATCTACTCCGCATGTACGACGCGGTCTCCCAAGTAGCTGCCTCGATGGGTTGACCTCTCAACTACACTCGAACTAAAGGATAAATCTTACACCTCAACTATTGAACCTGTCGGGCTAGAATAGCCTCCGACTCCTCCTCATAAGTCAAATCCTTGTCCAACTGGACTGAGCTGAAATCTAACACATGGGACGGATCACCGTGCTACTTCCAGAGCATAGACACATGGAACACCGGACGAACTGCTGATAAACCAGGTGGCAATGAGAGCTTGTAAGCCACCTCACCCACTCTCTCAAGAATCGCAAAAGGTCTGATATACCTAGGGCCCAACTTGCCCTTTTTACCGAAGCTCATCACACCCTTCATGGGTGAAATCCGGAGCAATACCCTCTCTCTGACCATGAATGCAACATCATGAACCCTACGGTCGGCATAGCTCTTCTTCCTAGACTGAGCTATGTGAAGTCGATCCTGAATAGTCTTGACCTTATCCAAGGCATCTTGTACCAAATGGGTACCCAACACCGAGCCTCCCCCAGCTCGAACCATCCAACTAGCTAACGGCACCGCCTCCCGTACAATGCCTTATAGGTTGCAATTTTAATGCTCGACTGGTAGTTGTTGTTGTAGGCAAACTCCGCAAGTGACAAGAACTGATCCCAAGAACCCCCAAAATCTATAACGCAAGTGCGGAGCATATCCTTCAATATCTGAATAGTGTGCTCGGACTATCCGTCCGCCTGAGGAGGAAATGTTGTGCTCAACTCAACCTAAGCACCTAACTCACACTGTAATGCCCTCCAAAAGTGTGAGGTAAACTGCGTACCTCGATCAGAAATGATAGACATGGGCACACCGTGAAGGCGGATGATCTCGCAGATTTAGATCCCAGCCAATCGCTTTGAAGAGTAGGTAACTGCCCCGAAAATGAAGTGCGCTGACTTGGTCAGCCTATTCACAATGACCCATACCGCAACGAACTTCCTTTAAGTCCGTAAAAGTCCAACAACAAAATCTATTATGATACGCTCCCACTTCCACTCAGGAATATGTAACTTCTGAAGCAAACCACCAGGCCTCTGATGCTTGTACTTTACTTGCTGACAATTTAGACACCGAGCTACATATGCAACTATATCCTTATTCATCCTTCTCCACCAATAATGCTGCCACAAGTCCTGATGCATCTTGGCGGCACCTGGATGAATAGAATACCGGGAACTGTAGGCCTCCTCAAGAATCAACTCATGAAGTTCATCTACATTGGGCACACAAATACGACACTACATCCTCAAAACTCCATCATCTTCAACAGTAACCTGCTTGGCACCACCATGTCGTACTGTGTCCCTAAGGACAAGCAAATGAGGGTCATCATATTGCTGCTCCCTGATGCGCTCATACAAGAAAGACCAAGCGACTTTGCAAGCTAGAACACGACTGGGCTCTAAAATATCCATCCTCAGGAACTGATTGGCCAAAGCCTGAACATCTGATACAAGCGGTCTCTCACCGACTAGAATGTACGCAAGGCTTCCCATACTCACTACCTTTCTACGCAAGGCATCAGCTACCACATTGGCCTTCCCAAGATGATACAAGATGGTTATATCATAGTCTTTCAACAGCTTTAACCATCTCATCTGCCTCAAACTGAGATCATTTTGTTTGAAAAAATATTGTAGACTCCGATGATCCGTGAATACCTCGCACGACACGCCGTAAAGATAGTGCCTCAAAATCTTCAGCATATGAACAATGGCTGCCAGCTCTAAGTTGTGAACATGGTGATTCTTCTCATGAACCTTCATCTGCCGTGACACATATGCAATCACCCTGCCATCCTGCATCAATACTACACCCAGCCCAATACGAGATGCATTACAATACACCGTATAAGATCCTAAACCTGTGGGCAACACCAACACTAGCGCCGTAGTCAAAGCCGTCTTGAGCTTCTAATAGCTCGCCTCACACTCGTCTGACCATCTGAACGGGGCACCCTTCTAGGTCAACCTGGTCAATGGGGCTGCTATAGATGAAAACCCCTCCACGAACCGAGGGTAATATCCCACCAAACCTAAGAAACTCCGGATCTCCGTAGCTGAAGTGGGTCTAGGCCAGTTCTGAACTGTCTCAATCATCTTAGGATCCACATATATGCCCTCAGTCGATACAATGTGCCCCAAGAAAGTGACCGACTCCAACCAAAACTCGCACATCCCCAAATAAGTCGTCAATCCTTGGCAATGGATACTTGTTCTTGATGGTGACTTTGTTCAAATGCCGATAATCTATACACATCATCATCAATCCATATTTCTTCTTCACAAACAACACAGGCGTACCCCAGGGCGAGACACTAGGTGTCGTGCCCCTTTTTCTCACAAAAGCGGACTTCGACATTGTGACAATCTATTAAATTGGCACTAAAAGAGGAGAGTATGGCACCTATTACGCATATAACTTTGTTTGACTAGTCTACACCACCAAATATCGAGTAAGGGCTCAAATTACCTCAAAGAGAAAGTGTTAGGAACTCTTCGAGGTCCACAACTATGGGTCCCAGCCGAATTTAAAACTATGTGGATTATAATTAGGCAAGATGATCAAAGAGAATAAAAGGTTAAAGAGTTTTATTATAACATAATGAGAATTGATAAAAATCTTAAGAGTTACAAGGATATAACTATAACGGTCTACATTATATGAATAAATCTATAAAGAAAATGGGGGGGATCCTAAGTTTTTTAGCCTAAAGGATCACCCCGTGCAACATAAATAATATTTCGCAACTCCCTTGAGATAGGGAATTACTCATATTATTCAGCGGGCACAGACTATCATCTCCTGCTACCCGATTAATATGTTAAAGTTATTTACCTAACGCACTCTAGTTCAATTCTAGTCGTACCCTATGCGTGCACTACCCGTCCCATGCCTATGGTCCAGGAGGCATTGGACCTCTATTTGGGTGGTTCTAGACTTTATATAGGCTGCTCAAAATGATTAAACTATGCGATATACAAAACAAGTAGGACTTCATATAAAGCCAGTTAAAGGCTTAAGTTAGCCTCCACACTTAGATAATGAATGCACGCAAGCAGATTCAATATTATGAATAAGCAGTTTCAGAATTGAGGCAAATTAAATTCATTAAGCCCTATATACATGGTTTCTATGTGACTCTGAATTCTAGCATTATTACTCTTAGTGGCTTAGGCGAAAGGAGCAGTAAACTATTTGTAAGATTAGAGCTATTAGCGCCGATTTTATTGATATGCGTCTTAGGAAGGTGACATGGTCATATAGGCATGATTTCTAATAGTGGCATAGTTAAGCAATGAAACTGTGTTTGAGAGTCCAGCATTATCATTGTTGATCTCATAACCATTTTACGCGAGTGATAATACCCTATAGGTAGGATTTCTAATGATTGATAATGGAAACTGATTTTTTTTTATATTTAGCCTCTATAGGCATATTTTCTAGGCAAGCAATATGATAACAATAGCAATATCGAATTAGCCAATTAAAGTCTTATATGCATGATTTCTAGATGAAGATCAGTAGAACATAAGCTAGTATAATCCTATAGGCATGGTATTTAATGAATATTCTGCATTTATACAAATTGAAGGAAAGTTTATTGGCATTTGTTTCCTATAGGCATACTGTCTAGTAACACATAGCATTAGACATAGGAATAAATAAAGTACTTAAGCTCATACTTTGATAGTAAACAAGTTGTGTGAGTGCGTGATTCCCCTAATGGCATAAGTTTTACTAGTGTACATAGAGATTAAACAACATATATGGAAGGTTGATAACATGTAAATCATATGAACTATATAGGCATGTTTTCTACCCTTTCATGTAAACTTTAGAATATACCCATTTCCCCAATTTTACTAACACCCCAATTTATTTGTCATTACAAATTATTACAGGCCCAAAGAATGTAAATATGAATATTACACAAGAAATAATATTAGGCCTACAGCAGGCCCAAAAGGAGATACCCAGTATTGCCTGGGCCTTAAACAAACTCCTTCTTCGCAAATGGCATGCTCAGATCCAAACATGGAACTATACCCATCAACATAGACCAAAAGCCATAGAGGAACTCAGGCCAAACCAAACAGTCACAAATTGACCATATGACCTAAATATTGGATTACACTGAAATTACTTAAACAAACCAGTTTGCATATTATACAAACAATGTGAGGAAGAAAAGTTAAATGCCAGAAATAGCGCAAGTTCTAGCAACAAAGAGAGCGACCAAAGAACCCCAAATCCTAGTGTGTCAGAGTTCACAAGGTGCTCAAATGTACCCCGAGTAGTGCTCACACTAGGGAGGTCAATAGAGAGAGTTTTGGTGGCCTTGGCTTTCAGCCGGCCAAGAGTGATAGATTCAGAATAGTGTAGGTAACAAATGAGAGTGAGAGAACATTGATCAAATGATAGAATTTGAAGGGTTGCACTTATATTTTAGAAGAAGACATGACAGGGGTAATTAAACAAAGAACATACAAGCAAAGAGAATCAACAAAACTTAAAGGACAGGTTGATATCACAAGTTCAAACGCTTAGCAGATTGGACAGAAAACATTTTGTAGAAAGTAGAGGAATCTGGTTTTCTGAGATTACTAACATAAAAAGGCACACAATGGCAAACAAGTCTAAATTAAAGCTCTAACTTAAAGGAGTTAAAGCTTAGGGGTTCAAATTATGTTATGCATCCATCACAATATCAGAAAGACAGACATGCCGACTTACATTATGACAAAAATAGTATCAAACATTGTAAGGAAACACAAATTAAGATAGCAACTCTAAAGGTCCCAACTAATCACTAAGGATACAATATTAAGCAGAGCAAAGGCATAGTGAGTGACAAAATAGCATGTGAGCAGGTCATAGCTAAAGTGAAGGTCTCAACATAGATTAGAGTATATTCTATTACAAGAATTCATTACAAGAATTCAGAACAAAGTAGGGAAGCCACTCATGCCAGGCAGTAAAGGTAAATACTCAGATACTAACGTACGAGCTTAAGAGAGTCCAAATTGTTCAAGTTAAGCATGTACAAATATCATATTTCAGAACTGGAAATTTTAAGTAAAATCAAATGCTAAAGAAGTTCAGATCATAAACAAGTTCAATTCTGACAAGGTTGCACACAGAGACAGCCCAAAAACATATTAGATCATGAAATTTCAGAGGTGTGAATACACAAGACATGAACACAAAAGAACGAAATTGTAAAAACAAAGCCAAGAGACTTACCAGTTACAAGTTGAATAAACAGACAACAAGAAAGAACAAACTCCACAGTACTCTGAATACCAACAAAGAACAAGAACCCATAATCGTAATGCGTCAGAGTTCCCAAGGGCTGCAAATGAATCCCGGGCAGTGCTCACAACAAGAAAAGTTAAAAAATCAAATTCTGGTGGCCTTGGCTTTCAGCCGGCCAAGAACCAAAGTATAGAACAAGAGAATGAGAGAACAATAACTTCAATTTTTAATGAATCTCGTGATTAAAGTCCGTTTCAAAGGGGAATTGGGAGGGATTTATTTAGTGGTTAAATTAGATGAGTAATTAGGGAAAGAAGTCAATCAAACATAAACAAAGAAAGGAAAAATATACATGCAATCATAAAGGATCCAGTAAAGGAAAGAAATCGAAAATCAAACCCTAATTAGGGTTCAACGTTTGCAAATCCGTCTACTGGTATGAGAAATCAGCTATTCTTCCGTGTATATGGACGAGATATTATCCATATCTTAGTGATTGAAGTTGAACGGGCCCGAATCTGATAGATGGTACTTGCCAAGTTTAGGCAAGTACTAAGTAACACCATAGTCTTGCAAGTAATACTGAGGTAACACATGAATGGTAAGTAAATCACAGAAGGAATCCATGATTGAGACGGATTAAGAGAAGATTGAGAGGGTGACTAGGGTTTCTGAAGGAGGGAGGAGTGTTTAGAGGCGGCTGATGAAGGGAAATGTGGATTAGGGTTTGGGTGAAGGGATATAAGGAGTGGGGGTTTTAATTCGGGTCGTTGATCATTTGAGATCAACGGCCAAGATTAAGAGGAATGTGGGGTGGGTCATTATAAACGGGTTGTGCCCTGATTTTTAAAGGGTCATTTGGGCTGCTGAGGTTATTGGTCTAGGGGTTCATTTGTATCTTAATTGGTCCGAAAGTAATTCCAATTTTGGGCCAGATTTTCAAAATAGGAAATTAAGAGGAAAATAATTTAATAAATAATAGTTAAATAAATTATAAAAATATTATTTTTGCAAATTAATACTTTTAAACAATAGTAGAATATTATAAAAATATAAGATATTATTTTGACATTGAGAAAAATGACAAATGCAATAAAATTATAAAATATAGGCTATATTTGCAAGATTGTGCAAATAGCTTAAAAATACTAATGTAAATATATAAAATAAATTAAAAATATTTGAAACGTGTATTATAGATGAAAATAATAATTTTAGGTAATTAGGTTATCACAAAATAATTTTAAGGAGTAACTAAAAAGTATTCAAGTAATTTAAATGCAAGAAAATCAATTTTAAAGCTCTAAAAATTATGGAAAATTATAGAAAATGTTTGTATAGATTTTGTAAACTAAATAATGATGCAAAATGATGTTTTTAAAGGTATATATACTATTTGAGAAAATATGAGGGCAAAATTGGGTATCAACAACTGCCTCTCTTTGCCCAGGAATGATGAAAGAGTTGTCGGGTAAGGAAAATGATGACCAATTATGGATGAATTGAATGATGAATGATGCGATTTGAAAATATGGGGGCCGAACCCTGGTTCCTGAGTTGGCTAAATATCCCCGGTGTTACGAGAATCATGCCGTGTGTAGTTTTGGAGCCAAATGTGTACGAAACTGATGACATTGTTATAAGAATGATCGTATGTCTCAGAAAGGATTCTTTTGGATAGGATAGTATCAGATGAATTTATGCGGAGTCATGAACGTGAATTTGAAACGTTATGGATGTATCACAGAGAAAATATTCAAACGGTCATAGAGTAAAGGCGGGCAATTACTGGTAGTTGGTTACGTTTGAAGCAATTGAAGGATGTGAACGTTGTGAACGGAAACCGGAGTGAAGATTGCTCCCGTTTGTAGAATGGTTTCCTTCTGGGGTACCTGCAAAACTTAAAATACGGTGCATGCGAATATATCTATAAGTTATTGCAAAAATTTAAACGTGATGCAAACTCCCTTTGGACCATGAAGGTTGTCTTTGGACGGTGATGATGATATCCTTAGACCAAGACGTCCGTGGCCATGAGGCATATGATAAGGGATTTTCAGGCCATGAAATGGTGTTCTCGGGCCATGAGGATGGTGCCTATGGACTATGACGCCTTTGAATAATGATGTGCAACTTTGAGACATCCTCAGGCCATGGAATGGTGTCTCCCGTCTATGAGGATGATGCATTCAGACAATGATGCCTTTGGACAAGACGGAGGTGTTTCAGCCTATGAAATGCAAAGATATGACGCCTGGTCATATGCGAGGACGAAACAAGACAAGGCTTAGTCTTGTATAAGATGAGGGCAGTGCTTAGCCATGGGTGAACAAAGAGATAGTGCAGTGGAGATAGTATTTAGTCTCATGCCAGGAAAGGCAGTGCTTAGCCTTATGTAATTAGGGAGGCAATGCTTAGCCTCATGCAAGAAAAAGAGACAATGCTTAGTCTAATGCAAGGAAAGTTAGTGCTTAGCCTTATGCAATTAGGGAGGCAATGCTTAGCCTCATGCAGGAAGAGGAGACAATGTTTAGTCTCATGTAGGGAAGGGCAATGCTTAGCCTTATGCAATTAGGGAGGCAATGCTTATCTTCATGCAAGAAGAGGATACATTGTTTAGTCTCATCCAGGGAAAGGCAGTGCTTAGCCTTATGCAATTAGGGAGGCAATGCTTATCTTCATGCAAGAAGAGGATACATTGTTTAGTCTCATCCAGGGAAAGGCAGTGCTTAGCCTTATGCAATTAGGGAGGCAATGCTTATCTTCATGCAAGAAGAGGATACATTGTTTAGTCTCATCCAGGGAAAGGCAGTGCTTAGCCTTATGCAATTAGGGAGGCAATGCTTATCTTCATGCAAGAAGAGGATACATTGTTTAGTCTCATCCAGGGAAAGGCAGTGCTTAGCCTTATGCAATTAGGGAGGCAATGCTTAGCCTCATGCAATAAGAGGATACAATGCTTAGTCTCATGCAAGGAAATACAATGCTTAGCCTTATGCAATTAGGGAGGTAGTGCTTAGCCTCATGCAAGAAGAGGAGACAATGCTTAGTCTCATGCAAGGAAAGGCAGTGCTTAGCCTTATGAAATTAGGGAGGCAATGCTTAGCCTCATGCAAGAAGAAGAGAGACAATGCTCAGTCTCATGCAAAGAGGGGAGACATTGCTTAGTCTCATGCAAGAAATGATGAGTGACAGTGAGAGAGTAAAGTATTCCTTAGCTGGAAGTGTTTGCGTTTGGAAACTTGCCGTCATGAAGATGGTGATTTGACGTATTTGTGGATATTGTTGTCTTATTGTTCCTGCATCCAAACAAAGATTGTGAGTTTTGTGGGGGAAAGATTGGTTCGTGCTTTAGTCTTCTTGCTATGTCTTTACTCCTGTCTTGAGATCCTATTTGAGTTACCCTGGGCAACGTTTGGCTGTCATAGAAACAAAGTTTTTGATAAATAGTTTGCAAAATATAGTTGTTTGAAATGTACTGTAGTGATATGAAATAATTTAGATGAACCGATGACTATGGCATATTTTAGAGACATTGCGACCTCCTTGCCTTAGAATTTTGAGGGTCCCCCTCAATATTCTAACCTAGTTTAAATGCAATACGTTTTGGATGTTCCACATATGACAAAATTGGACGAACTTGCGATCTTGCCCCAATTTCTGATCATGGGAAAAATAAAGATTTTATTAAGATGTGACCGAACCCACAGGGCTGCCTACGTATCCCCTGTTAAATAGGAATCAGGTCAAGCGTAGTTCAGTTACATTAAGTGAAGAAATGTAAGCAATCCTAAACATAGTATCTCTTGACTGCGGTCTGAGTTGATAGGTTTTGGCCAAATCTCTCCTTCCGTTTCTGCAAGTGTGAGTGATCCTTTTGTTAGTACTCGATGAACCATGTAGAGACCTTGCTAGTTGGGTGAGAAATTCCCCTTGGCTTCATCCCGATGTGGGAAGATCCGTTTTAGCACCAACTACCCCGATGTGAATTGCCTTGGTCTGACTTTTTTGTTGAAAGCTCTTGCCATTCTGTTGTGGCAGAGTTGGCCGTGACATAGTACATTCATTCTCTTTCCATCAATGATAGCCAGTTGTTCATAGCGGCTCTGTACTCATTCCGCATCGCTGAGCTCAGCTTCTTATATGATTCTTAAGGAAGGGATTTCCACTTTGGCGGAGATAACGACTTCAGTACCATAAACCAGTAGGTAGGGAGTTTCCCCAATTGATGTGCGAACCGTGGTACGATACCAGAGTAAAGCAAATGGAAGCTTCTCATTCCATTGTTTATAATTGTCTACCATTTTCCTCAGTATCTTCTTGATGTTCTTGTTGGCGGCTTCTGCAGCTCCGTTCATTTGCGGCCTACATGCTGTGAAATTCTTATGCTTGATCTTGAAAGTTTCACACATGGTCTTCATTTGATCACTACTGAGATTGCCGGCATTGTCAGTTATGATTGACTCTGGCACTCCGAACCGACAAACAATGCGATCCCGAACAAAATCTGCGACGGCCTTCTTAGTTACAGCTTTGTAAGATGCATCTTCGACCCACTTTGTGAAATAATCTATGGCCACTAGAATGAACCTATACCCATTTTAAGAAGTGAGTTCGATTAGACCGATGACATCCATTCCCCAAGAGGAGAAAGGACAAGATGTACTTGTTGAATTGAGTTCATTGGGTGGCACTCATATCATATCAACATGTATCTGGCATTGGTGACATTTCTGAACATACTTGATGCAGTCTGTTTCTATACATAATTCCTCTGCTTTGAAAGAAATGGTTGGCTAATCTTCGAAGTGTGCGCTTCTGAGTATGGGTAGAGTCCTCTGGATATTCTCCTTTTGCCAAATATTCCTTGATGTCGTGGAACCACAGATTCCCATCGCTCTCTTCTTCAACATGAGCACAATAAGCTGGTTGTTTATGAACTCCTATTGGGACATGATAAATGAAGTTCTTGTCTGGGTGTTATATCATGGAATATAGAGTGGCCAATACGTCTACAAACTCATTTTGAATTCCCAGAATATGTTTGAATTCTATCTTTGTTAACCTTTTGATCATCTCTTGTATACAGTGCAAATATGACAATATTTTGGTGTTCTTTGTAGCCCATTCTCCTAAATCCTGATGCACCAACAGATCGGAATCTCCAATTACCAACAACTCCTGAACATTCATGTCAATGGCCAACCTGAGTCCCAAGATGCAGGCCTCATGCTCTGCCATATTGTTGGTGCATGGAAACCTGAGTTTTGCGGATATCAGATAGTGTTGGCCGGTCTCTAATACCAAGACAACTCCAATACATACTCCTTTGAAGTTTGCTGCTCCGTCAAAGAACATTCTCCAACCATTATATACTTCAGTGATATATTTTCCTACAAACGATATCTCCTCATTGGGAAATACATTTTCAATGGTTCGTATTCTCCGTCTGCACGACTTTCTGCCAAATGATTTGCCAACACTTACCCTTTGACCGCCTTCTCCGTTACATAGATGATGTCGAACTCACTCATTAATATCTGCCACTTTGCTAACTTACCCATAGGCATGGGCTTCTGAAAGATATATTTAAGTAGATCCATCCTCGATATGAAATATGTAGTGTATGCATAGAAATAATGCCTCAACGTCTGAGCTATCCATGTCAAAGCACAACAGGTGCATTCCAGCAAAGAGTACCGGGCTTCGTAAGGTGTGAATTTCTTGCTCAGATAGTATATTGCATGCTCCTTTCTTCCAGTTTCATCATGTTGTCCCAAAACGCAACCGAAAGCTCCATCCAGTACAGACAAATAAAACATCAGTGGTCTTCCTGGATCTAGTGGGACCAGAACAGGCGGTTTGGATAAATACTCTTTGATCTTCTCGAAGGCTTTTTGGAATTCTTTAGTCCAACTTGTTGCCACATCTTTCCTCAACATTTTGAAGATCGTCTCACATATCATTGTTTATTGTGCTATAAAGCGACTGATGTAATTAAGATGCCCTAAAAAGCTCATCACATCTTTCTTATTCTTTGGAAGTGACAAGTCTTGGATTTCTTTGACTTTTGAAGGGTCTAATTCAATACCTCTACGACAGACAATGAATCCTAACAATTTTCCGGCAGGGACTCTGAAAGCACACTTTGCAGGATTCAGTTTTAGATTATACTTTCGAAGTCGATTGAAGAATTTCCTTAGATCCGCTATGTGGTCCGTATTCCTTTTGGATTTGATGATTCATCCACATACACTTCTATCTCTTTGTGTATCATGTCATGTAAAATAATTGTCATGGCTCTCATGTAAGTGGCTCCGGCGTTCTTCAGGCCAAATGGAATCATTTTATAATTCTCCATTGAGTGATGGAGGCTGTCTTTTCATCATCCTCCTCATCCATCCAGATCTGATGGTACCCCGTGAAGCAATCCACAAAGGATTGGAGTTCATGTTTGGCACAGTTGTCGATCAATATGTGTATATTGGGCAACGTGAAATCATCTTTGGGACTTGCTATGTTTAGATCTCGGTAATCAACACATACTCTGACTTTCCCATCTTTCTTCGGAACTGGCACAATGTTGTCCAACCAAGTCGGATACTCGACCACTCTAAGAACCTTGGCTTTGATCTTCTTGGTGACCTCCTCTTGTATCTTCAAACTCATATCTGGCTTGAATATTTTGAGCTTGTGCTTTACCGGTAGACATGTAGGATTAGTGGGTAACTTGTGAGCTACTATGGATGTGCTCAAACCCGTCATATCGTCGTAGGACCATGCAAAGATATCTTCATATTCCTTTAGGAATATGATGTACTCTTATTTCTCTGACGGTGATAGATGAATGCTTATGCATGTTTCCTTAACCAGTTCAGAAACCCCTAATTTAACTGCTTCAGTTTCGTCAAAATTGGACTTTGGCTTGTTTTCAAAATTTTCCTATTCTCTAACGATTTCCTCATGTATTGTATTATCTTCCAGGTCTTCTGAATCACTATCCTTATGTTACTTTGTCTCATTACATGTCACAGTCACAGGTTCATCGGGATAGGTTATAATAATGCTGTAAAAAGAGAAAATATAGAGAATAAAAGTAAATAGGAAAAGTAGCAATGCATTAATTGAAATCTTTAAAGCGTTAACAAATGTGGCTCGATGACTCAAGAAATTATTTCAAATTAAAATACTGAAAATGTCTCAAATGCTTAAAATAATTGATGTTAATCTGCCAAGCTACCCAGGAACTCGACGGGCCTGGGATGGTGCAACAGTCCAGTTTTTGAGAATAGCTCCTCTCCCCCCGGTCTGAATGGTATGGTCCTCCTCCTCCTCAACTATCGCACTGCAATCCATATCTTTTTCATCCAGAAATAGTTTCCTCATGCCAGCTAAGACCTTATCTTCCTCAGATCCCCACATTATGTAAGCTTGATGAAATGTCTTTTGCAGTGGTGGTACTGGTTGTTCTAGTGGATAATAAGGACCAAGCCATGAAGGAGACCAATCTGGTACTCTTGCCAAGTATATTCATATCCAAGCCCAAAGGTTGTGCTATGACGCTGCGGTTGTACGGGTTTGGTGATCCCTTGGAGGTTTTTGCCGAGACCCTTGCCAGGTTCATATCCTGTCCATATTAATATGTTTTCTATCTTGTTACTCCACCATCGATTCTTTTCAATTTCATTGACTCGCTCAATGCAATGGTATGTTTCTCCACCCATCTTCTTCCTATTCTCGATGACTGGAACATTCTGATTGGTGTAGATGGGGTTGCTTCCATCCCCATGGATAATCACTTCTTGATGATTCCATTCAAACTTCACAACCTGATGCAGAGTAGAAGTCATTACACCAGCAGCGTGTATCCAGGTTCGTCCCAACAATAGATTATATATAGCAGATACATCCAGCACTTGGAACTCAACATCAAACCAGGTCGGGTCCATTGGTAGGTTGAGGTTGATTTCTCCGATCGTGGCTCTTTGAGATCCATCAAACGCCTTTACATTCATACTTCCCATCCGTTCTCGTATAGGACTTTACATAACCTCTTTAGAGTAATCACTGGGCATATATTGAGACTTGATCCCAATCTATCAGGACCCTGGTGATGAACTTATCCTCAAATCGCACTGTGATGTATAATGCCCTGTTATGACTTAGTCCCTCTGGTCGTAATTCATCCTCCTGAAAGGTAATTTTGTGGCTTTCCAGTACTTGCCCGACCATGTTGTCCATCTCCCCACTAGTGATGTTAGTGGGTACATAAGCTTCACTCAGTACTTTCATCAAGGAATTCCTGTTTGTCTCAGAGTTTTGTAGCAACGACAAGATGGATATCTGAGCAGAGGTTTTGTTCAGATGATCAATGACAGAGTATTCCCTTGCTTGTACTTTTCTCTAAAGGTCATCAGGGCCAGTCTCAACAACAGGAGGCTTAGATGCAGCTTCTTTGCTTGTTCCTCCCCGGTGCTCAGGTGTATAGACTCTTCCAGTTCTAGTCATGCCTTGCGCTACACCTATTTCCTCCATTTTTGCTTTCCCTATTCTCCTTTCTTTTGCAATGTAATCCTATGGGATAACATCAGGCTCGTAAGATTGCGTGGGGGCTACTATCACAGTGAAGGGTGTGGTTACCTCGACTTCAAACAGTGTTGGTGTGGTTACCTCGACTTCTAATGGTGCTTGGGTTTGTATCACAATGGGTATGAGGATGACCACAGATGTTTTAGGATCATCTCCCTCTCGAATGAGTCCAATTGACCCTTCCGGATCCCATTCCTTGTTAGTATCTATCATGTTCACTCCCTCACCTCTGTGATCCGGGAGAGGATTGTTACGAACATTTGGTGCAGCTTCTTTTGCCTGTATGACTTTAGTGTCGTTTAATGTCTGAATCTTGTCCTTCAGTATGCGACACTCATCAATGGTATGACCCTTCATACTTGAATGATAGGCACATATTTTGTTGGGGTTAACCCACTAAGAAAAATTCTCCATGGCAACGGCATGAATGGGAGTGACATAACCAGCAACCTTCAGTCTCTCGTATAGTTGGTCTATGGGTTCAGCAATTGGGGTGTATTGTCTAGGTAGTATGTGGTCGAATTTTGGTCGTGGTGTTTGGTAGTTTTGGCGGGCGGGTGGTGTTGAGTATTAATATGCGGGTTGTGTGTTATAGGCGTGGTAGGTGGTAGTAGGTTGTTAGTATCTAGGGGGTGAAGACTGGTATGTGGGTAGAGGTATTTGGTATGTGAGAGGAGATTTAGGACCGTGGGCCACCATTATGGCTCCCACTTCTTTCTTCTTCTAAATACCTCCTAATTGCAACTCTTTATTCGTGGCCTGCAGTGCCTCGAAATTTGTCACCATCTCACTCTTAATCCCTTCTTATATTCATTCTCCCAGTTTGATGATGTCGGAGAATTTGTAATTTTTGATAACCATAAGCCTTTCATAGTACTGTGGGTCTTGAGCTCCGACGAAGAACTTATTCATTTGTTCTTCTTCAAGTGTTGGCCTTACTTTCGCGGCTTCATATCTCCATCGAGTAGCATATTTGCGAAAGGTTTCTGTTGGTTTCTTCTTGAGGTTTTGAATGTAGAAAACGTTTGGTACATTTTCTGTGTTGAACCTGAATCTGTCCATGAACATTGACGCCATGCTTACCCAATTAACCCACCTCTTCAGGTTCTGACTGATATACCAAGACAACGCATCTCTGGTGAGGCTTTGCATAAACAGCTTCATACACATTCGTTCATCTTTGCCCACTCCTACAAGTTTGTCACACTACGTCCTCAAATGCACTTTCGGATCACCAGTTCCATCGAACATTTCGAACTTGGGAGGTTTGTAACCCTCTGACAGTTCCACATCTGGCTGAATGCACAAGCCCTCATAGTTTAAACCTTCAATGCCTTTACCACCTTTGACATTCTGAACTCTGCCAGATAGCTTCTTGAGTTCTTCTGCCATATTGTTTATGAGCAGGTCCTTCTCGGCCAACTCGGGTATGTATAGGGTTTGTTGTGGGTTGTGGTGTAAGGTTTCTACATATATCGGGTTGCTCTAGTGGAATCCGAGGATCTGGGCATAAGGATGATCATTTGTTGAGTTTTGGAGGCCAGGAGTGGGTTATGGTATATTCTGGGGAGTATGACAAGTGGTAATTTGTGGATATGGAGTTGGATGATGGTGGTGGTGTTGAGGAGTAGGTACTAGTGGAGGGTTAATGTTTTGAGAAGGCGTGGAGTACTGGTGTGGTGTGGGATGATTTGGCAGTGGATTTTGGTTTTGTGTGTTTTGTGGTGGTGCTTGGTTTTAGGTGTTTGGATTTTGTTGGTTAATATCAGGGACATTTAGTGTGAGAGAAAGGTTTGCCAAGTTTTGGACCTACTCAAGTTCACCTTGTAGCTCCAAAATCTTTTGTTCCAGACGTAAGGCTAGTTCATTCTGTGACGAGGTGCTTCGACCATCTGAAGTTTCGACATTCTTTGCTAGGGTAGTGTTATCGTTCCTGATACCGCTCATAACATCCATCTTCTCTTTTCCTTTGTTCTTGCTCTTGGTATTGTTTGGTGGAGGAGGATGTGGAGGACCTTTGGATCTAGTGTGATATGCTAACGATGCCAGTATGCACGAACCAACCTTGGGGAATGGGAATAATCAAAAGAAAGAAAGAGCAAAAGGTAACCAAGTCAGTAAGGTATATTTGAAAGAATGCTTGCAGTATTTAAACATGTTCTGTAAAATCATGCAATAATTCGCGTCCTAATTGGGGACCTAATTGTGCCCGAGGTAGGCCTAAGCGACATATAGACTTGGAGAAAATTGATGCCAATATTGCGTCATTTCATTAATGTAAAAATGAGCCAAACTTTTAGTAAATCGACAATAATAATGAAGTTACTAATGGTGTTTAGCCTTATTACAATCGAAATCTAAACTAAGCTAGAAAATAGTAAAGAACATCATTTGCTAAATCTATTTGGTCCCTGAGGGACCTTCTTCATGCTTGGCTCTTTTGAATCCATCAATCAAGTTCCCAAGTCGCGCATAACCAATAATAAATAATCCTTTGCTAGATGCCCTCCTTCGCTGCCATCCATGTTTTAACAATCTGCAAGTCTCTTTCTCATCTTTCCTTTGAGCTCCATCAATCCAAGTTCCAGACATCTCTGTGCCGATCCTCCATACTCTATACCCTCTGAAAGATAAGTACAGACATCTCTGTGCCGATCCTCCATACTCTACCAAGCCTTATCGTGACTCGTGAGACCTAGGCAACCTAGTGCTCTGATACCAACTTCTCATGACCCGGAATTCCCACCTTCGGGATTGTGATGGCGCCTAACATTTCACTTGCTAGGCTAGCTAACGTAAGAGTAATTCTTTACCAATTTTAACCACTTTTAACAATTTAACCAATTAAACAGAAATGAAGTCCAAAATACAATACGAAACATTGTAATAATCCAATATCTAGTACAACCCAAATTTGGAGTCATAAGTACCCGAGCTTCTAGAGTTTCTACAAACAGGGTTTGAAATAAGTACAACTCTCTCGAATGAAAGGAACAGTAAATAGGGAATGAGAAAGAGGACTTCAAGGTCTGCGGACGCCACCAGATCTACCTCGAGTCTCCAAATGCTAATCTGAGTTGATGCACCTCATGTACAGCTAGGACCAATAGCAAAATCTGAACAAGAACTGCAGAGTATAGTATGAGTACAACCGATCCAATATACATTGTAAGTGTCGAGCCTAGTCTCGACGAGGTAGTGATGAGGCTGTGACAGGACACCCACGTAATTAAACCTGTGTGGACGAAAACATACGTACAACATAACAACAAATAAAGCATTAACATGTACTATTAGGAGGGGACATGCGAAAGGGGTACAAGATACGGTAACTACAGCAGGGGATGATATAAAGAAATAGTCAAAAAACCTTCAACCCAAAAAATGAATAAACATAATGAAATAAACTACACGGTATTACCCTTCGTGTTTTTACTCTCAGCTTCACCATGAAACAATAATAATGGCATGGCATCGCCCTTCGTGCTTTTACTCTCAAACTCTCCATAAAATGATAAATACGACACGACATCACCCTTCATGCTTTTACTCTCTATTCCATCATGAAACAATAAATACAGCACAACATCACCCTTCGTGATTTAACTCTCAAATTCGACACGACATCACCCTTCGTGCTTTAACCCTCCTCCTTACCATGTAACAATGAACATATAACAATAGGGAGATAGAATAAGCAAGATCAAGTCTTACGTCAACAATAGTTTCACAATACCAACCTCAACTTCAGAAACAATACTCAATTATCACAAATAGCCCATAAATGCGGAAAGAACAATCAATTTAGTAATTAACTAGTCTAATCATGAATATCATGATCAAAGAAAGGAAGCAATTACAAGAAACATGTCCCACCCGCATGCTTTGACCCAATAATAACGCATAAGTACTCGTCACCTTACATATACATTGTACCCAACATTTAAACATGTAGCAAATAGGCAAACATGTCATATTCCCTCTAGTCAAGGTTAACCACGACACTTACCTCGCTCTAAAAATCAACTCAAAGCTCAACTGCAGCTTTTCCTTTCGAACAAGCTTCTGAACCAACAAAATCTAGAAAATTAACAATCAAACAATTCAAAATAAGCCTTAGGAACTACCCACGAATGAAAGAGGTTCAATTTAGGTCATTATTGAAAAGGTCAACAAAAGTCAACTCCCGGGCCCGCTTGGTCCAAACCCGAAATTCGGACCGAAAATTGATTACCCATTCACCCCTCAGCCCGGTTATGTAGTTTGTTTCGAAATTCGACCTCAATTTGAGGTCTAAATTCAAATTTTACAAAAATTTCTAATTCTATCCAAACCCCCAATTTCTACTATGAATATCTTAGATTTTAGGTTGCAATCTTATGAAATGTAATGAAAAATTGAAAGAAAGTAGGTTAGAATCACTTACCAATGAATTGGGCAAGAAGAGCTTTTGGGAAAATTGCCTCTAGGATTTTCTAGGTTTGAAAATTTGAAAGAATGAGAGAAATCCCGTCTAACTTAGCCTTTGACGAGGAGAAGATGTCGCAATCACGACCTGGGGTTCGCAATCGCGAACCCCGCAAATGCAAGATTTACTTTGCAAATGCGAAGTCCCCACATTTCTGCTATCATTGCATTTGTGTTGATTTGCTCGCAAATGCGAACTGGGCCTTATCACAAATACGACCCAATTGATCGCAAATTCGAACAAGCTTCACCCCAGCCCCTATCGCAAATGCGAACAATTTGTTTGCAGTTGCGGATCTTTCGTGCCGAGATATTCTTCGCAAATATGAGAAAACAGCTCGCAAATGCGAACCGGACAGGAAGCCTTCCCTATCGCAAATGCGAATCCAGACCTCACAATTGCGAGGCCTGAGGCCTGCACTAGAAACAGTAGAACACTAACTATGATTCTAAGTCCAAATTCACTTTGTAGCCTATCCGAAACTCACCCAAGCCCTTGGGGCTCCAAACTAAACATGCACACAAGTTCAAAAACATCATACAAACTTGTTCGTGCGATCAAATCGCCAAAATAACAACTAGAACTATGAATCGGACACCAAATCAAATGGATTTTTCAATGAAACTTTAGAATTTTAATTTTAACAATCGGACGTCAGAATCACGTCAAACCAACTTTGTTTCTCACCAAATTTGGCAGACAAGTCTTAAATATAGTAATGTACCTATACTAAGTTTCGAAACCAAATTACGGATCTGGTATCAATAAAGTCAAACATTGGTCAAATCGTTAAACTCTTTAAACCTTTAAACTTCAATTTCGACAAAAGCGATAACTCAAGCTAGGGACCTCCGAATTTGATTTCGGACATACGCCCAAGTTTCAAATCCCGATACGGACCCACCGGGATCGTCAAAATACGGATCCGGATCCGTTTGCGCAAAACATTGACCGAAATTAATTGAAATGGATTTTTAAGGCATAATTTCATATTTTATCAAATTTTAACATAAAAGCCTCCCGAAAAAACACAGACTGCGCATGCACATCGAGAAAGGCTAAAATGAGATATTTAAGGTTTCGAAACATAGAACTAAGGTTTAAAACTCTAGATGACCTATCGGGTCATCACAGTTATACAACCAGCAGATGAGCAGCACGACCAACTCCTTCCTTCTCCAACGATAGATATTACTCACAATATCATTAATAGTGAAGGAGACGACACTCTCGCAACCATTTTGAAAAGGATGGAGGAAATGGAGAATCATAACAAACACTCCGGGATCAGATGATAGAACACCAAGAAAGGGTCAATAAGATATCGGGCGCCCCTAAGCTCTTGCCGAAGAGAGATACCGGCCGGTTCGTCGAGCAGCCATATAGTGATGACGCCGCCCCACACGGCATACCGAAAATCTATAAAATGTCGCCTTACCTCAGGATATATGATGGCACGATCGACCCTGAAGATCATGCGACTCACTACGTCACCGCCGTGAAAGGCAATGACTTCGCCAAAGAATAAATATCTTCCATTTTGTTGAAACGATTCGGTGAAACCCTCACAAGAGTAGCGTTAACATGCTATTCACAACTACCTGCACGTTCCATTGAAACTTTCGAAGAGATGGTCGTTAAGGTATAGCGCATGTTTTAGATGCGCTATACATAATATGGTCCTCAACACTTTGTTTCATCTATTTTTGTCTTTTGAGTCAAAATTTATAATGTTTTGATTTCGGACTCTGTAAGGGACTCATTCTCAATGTTACTCTTCTTTTTATGTGATGTAATTTAAGAAAGCAAAAATAAATTAAACTTGTGGTGTTAAATGTATTATTATGCTAGTTTTATAGCTATATAAAAATATGTCATTAAAGATAAAATGGTAGCCCGGTGCACTAAGCTTCCGCTATGTGCGAGGTCCGGGGAAAGAGTGAACCACAAGAGTCTATTGTATGTAGTCTTACCCTTTATTTTTGCAAGAGCTTGTTTCCACGACTCAAACCTGTAACCTCCTGGTCATATGGCAATAATATTAAGTATATTTTTAAATATAAAAGAAATATCAGTTCTTTTTAAAATAATTGAAAAAAGAAAAGGCACACCTTAAATTAAATGAAATAGATGGTTGATAAGTACAAAATTAAATATCCAATTTAAAGCTTCAAAACGATTGGCCATATCTTTGTTTCTACGCACATGGAACTGTACGATTGTCAGGGGAATATACAGTCATGCAAATTTCAGCTTCAGGTTCTTTTTTCTTTTTTCAGAAACCCTTGATTGTTTCTTTTCTGATCTTTTCCCCTTTCATCGGAGGAAATTTCTTCTTTTTTGTTTACTGAAAACCAGACTGAATCTACATATCTATCTCTTAATGAAAGCACCAGCTGAGAATTCCACCTTAAAATTTAGAATTTCTAGAATATCGGTGTACCATTGAAAAATTAAACAAGAAAAAAAGGTACTACATAGGAATCAATCTTTGTTCTTTCGATAAGTATATAATTCAGGGGCAATACACAATATTATATCAATTTTACGAAATATATATACATATAATACCTAATTTGTCGGAAAGATCATAGGTTCACATGCTGATTACATGGAAATATTAGACAAATGTAGAGGGCCCTAACTTAGATAGGAGCACGGAATAAAAATATGATTCTTTTGGACTCAAGCGACCATAATAGGTGAAAACAAACTGGGCACTATAATATATATATATATATAGCGACCATAATAGGTGAAAAAAAATTGGGCACTATAATATATATATATATATATATATATATATATATATATAGCGCGGTATTTCACCGCACTTTATTTGAACTTAAAATGGGCTGAAAGGTATAGCGCCCATATATACCGTGCTATACTATAGCGTGGTATATATGGGTTATACCTTTATAAATAAACGTGTCCTTCTCCTTCCCCACCACACGACCACCAACCTTCTCCATTAAAAAAAACAAAAAATCAGTGGTCCCCCCATTTTTAACAAAACAAAACTTGGTTGGAACCATCGATGCCACACAAAGTGTAGATTCTCGGTCCCACGTCGTATCTAAGGCGTTATCTCGTAGTGAGTTGCTCGTTTCAGCTCAAAATTATCAAATCTTTAACTTTCCAAAATATTAAAATCGAGGTATTCCGACTTATTTTTTGTTAAAACTCATGTATAAAAAATATCTATTAGTTATTTTTTACCGTGTATGTTATTTCGTGATTGTTTTGCATTTTAATTAATTTATTATTTTTTATCCGGATTATATTATTAGTGTGCTAAAATAATTAGTAAAATAGAGAAATTGTTATTAGTTGTAATAAAAAATGTTAATTAGTTATTTTTTACTGTGGTATATGTATTTTTGTGATTGTTTTGTGATTAAATTAATTTATTATTTTTTATCCGGATTATATTATTAGTGTGCTAAAATAATTAGTAAAATAGAGAAATTGTTATTAGTTGTAATAAAAAATGTTAATTAGTTATTTTTTACTGTGGTATATGTATTTTTGTGATTGTTTTGTGATTAAATTAATTTATTATTTTTATCCGGATTAGATTATTTATGTGCTAAAAGATTAGTAAAATAGTTAAATTATTATTTTAGGAATAATTAATCTTATTTAGATGTTATTGTTGTACATATATTAATATGTGACTTTAATGTTGTTTAGTTCCCTATAATGTTATGTTGTGCCCGTAATTTTAATTTAGTGCCCGTATTTGTAATGTAGTGCCCTTTTAGCGTAGTAAAATGTAGTTCCCTTTAGTAAAATGTAGTGCCCTTTGTAGTTATTGAAATTAATTATTTAATTATCTGTTAAACCCAAAACAATCTGAAAAAAGATGATAGTTCAAACACAAACTCTCTCGAATTCTAGTCAACAAATGTAAGAAAATAATATTAAAAAACTATATTATTCGTACAACTAAGTATTGTTATATGAATATTTAATAATTAAATCATGTATAATTATTAAAATTAATTATTTAATTTTATTATAGTAAAAAATAGGTGAGTAACAAACAAACATATAAAATAAGAAACAAACATATAAAATAAGAAACTAACATATTAAATAATAAACAAACATATAAAATAGTAAACTAACATATTAAATAATAAACAAACATATAAAATAGTAAACTAACATATAAAATAATAAAGTAACATATAAAATGATAAACCAACATATAAAATATAAAATTATAATATAGAAAATATATCAACCTAATTAACAATATAGTAAAAATATCTAATAAATTTTAATATTAAAGATATTGGAATATATTTAAAGATGTTAAGCAATTAAAAAGAAAATACTTTAATTAGTATTGTTCAATTTACAGTAGTCGTCATGGAGGTTCCGCCTGTGCATCCCGGACCTGCATCGCTAGAGCTACTATTGCTAGTCTATTCAATATACCCCATAGTCTAGTGGTTGCTACGAGCCGAGCATACGTCTTCATACAAATGAGATGGGCAATGTTTATCCCAAACATTTCGCGCCAGACGTATAAATGATATGTGGGAGTTCATTAGGGCCCACCCACTCCATCCCCGTATAGTTAGACGCCTTGAGGATACATGTTTCTACAGGATCATGGAGATCGACCGGTTGCAGTTCGACAGGGCGTTGATCACGGCGATGATAGAGCAGTGGCGACCGGAGATGCTCATGCTTCATCTACCCATCGGCGAGGCTACCATCATGCTTTAGGACGTGGAGGTTCTTTTTGGTCTACCGGTTGATGGATTACCTGTAGCTTACCCGCGTGCTCTTAGAGATTACGGGATTGTATTACCTCAAGATGTTGTAGCGGCTCACAGGTTTCCAGTCAGCGGAGGAGACTGCATTGAGTGGGGCCAGTCGTTTGCAGTTGACACCCTTCTGGAAGCATCTGGAGGTGATGGATGGGGACATTATGGATGATTCACCAGAACGTTTTATCGACCGGTATACAAGATTGTTGATGATGCTTATTTTCGGTAGGGTATTATTCCAGAATACTTCGAGAAACCTAGTCGACATGATATTTATTCATAATCTTGAATGGCTAGATAATTTACCTGGTTATAGATAGGGTGTAGTTGTTCTAGGGTACCTGTATAGGCAGATGTGCCGGGCGATCATGGGTAGCCATAGAGACGTTGTCGGATATTTACCGCTACTGCAGGTGAAAGCATAGTTAATTCTTTTCCTGATTATAACATACATAGTAAAAATATACCTTAAATTTTATGTCCACAATGTATATTAGGTTTGGGCCTGGGAGCGGTTCCTGCAGTTCCAGCCACCTCTACCACCCATTGTTCTGGATGCACCACCTCCACCGTTTCTCCCTTTAGCTTGGAGGTGGGTTGATGGGCGAGGCTATGGACGCAAGGTCAAGGCTCGACATCATCTCCCCTGTTACAGGGATTTGTTGGATTTTCTTGAAGGCACACAAGTACATGTATACTTAAGTTTACTTGGCCTGGCTTTATATGTGTTGCGTTTACTCACGATTCCTATGTTTACTTAATAGTTCATATGGAGGACATACAGCGGTGAGATAATAGCTGGTTTGTACGATTATTGATCATGCGACCAAGTTATGTGGAGCTCTTCCGTCCCATTGATGTTTCTCGATATTGTCGAGCATCATGCCACCAAGCGATTCCTTCGCCAGTTTGGTCGACCGCAGCTTGTACCTACTCCGCCCGCTTGGATTAGGACACATTACCAGTGGGATGATTGTTCCATGGTTGACCAGACATACGTGGCCTGGCTAGAGGCCCAAATTGAGATTTGGGACCATAGGTATTACCTAGTTCCGCCACTCCCTCCACCTGACCATACAGATGGTGAGCATGAGTATATGGGTTGGTATCGCATCGTTACTTGACTTTTCATCGGGAATCCAGTTCATCAAGCTAGTGGTCGGTACATTCCATACGCCGGAAGGCATGAGGCACTGGTATATTATTTGTTATACTTACTTATGACGTTAACCTATCATTTCGTAATTAATATTTTACATGTTGTGCTGGCTACTGGCTTACATTTGTTCTACTAATTGGGACTACAGATGCAATAACATATTGGTGAGGGAGCGACAACTTTGCACGAGTATGGCCGACAGGTTACAGATCTGGCTTCCCGGACATTGAGGCGTGGCCGAGATGATGAGCCCTTAGGATACGAGGCTGATTATGTGTCTCCAGAGCAGTACCATTGTGGGTTACCAGTGGAGCCTGAACGTAGTTGATGTGGCAGGCGTGGCTAAAGAGGAATGGGTGTCCCACAAGGTCGTGGTGGTCAGCGAAGACGTGGTACCCAACAAGGGGGCATTAAGGCACCTGTTGAGGATTTGGGAGATGACCACCCTGAGCCAGGCGATACTCCTCATGATATGCCGTTATTTAACCTTCAGCTGACGCCAGGGACTTCGCAGGTGACCCCGTCAGCTCCATTGTTGATCGCGGGCACGACCATTACGCAACATGAGTGGGATTAGTATTTTCCTTGTCCCCAAGAGCCATCGATGGTTGCCGATGATGGTCCGACACGAGATGTACATAGTAGGGGCCGACTGAGTTATGGCTCAGCATCGAAGGATGCTGAGGATCTTTCACAGGCGCAATTTTGTTTATATTTCTATTATTTATATTTGTTTTATCTCAATGATTAGTCATCAATATCTAAAGCGTTTTTATTTTTTTTTAAACACATCATCCTCGCCCGTCACGGAGGCCACTTTGTGTGATACTGACGTGCCTAAGACGGATGATTATATTCAGGAGCTCGTCGAGACCATGGTAAGAGCATTAATTTGTTTTAGCTAACACGTACATTAGTAATATATAGTTCACATTCTAAAATATCTTATTATTTTGTAGGTTACTACTGGACTGACGACTGCGTCTACCGAGTCTGCCAGCCTTACCGACGATCCTGCTGCAGCGCATCCTACGATAAAGAGGCGACGTGATGAGGATGATATTGATAGTGTAGCCGAGTGGGATGGGATGCGCCTCAGGCCAGCCAATGCTTTTAAAGCATACATGTTGTGGGACACATTGACATTTATGATTATTTGTATATATGAAATTATGTATATAATAGCAACATTATTTATGTTTTACATTATTTGCGCATGTGCTTTCATTTCTCGGGTTATTTATTAGTTTAATACTTCAACACAAAAACAAAAACGACAACTTAACATAATTTAAATTCGGTACAATTAATGATAATACATGACGAGTAAAACATAAAGATAAAATACTACACTCAACACATCCATGTGTTTGTTTAGTTACTATCACTCATTATTTTGTGCTTCAACTACTTAAATATATCTTACAACCTAGTTTTTCCTTCTTCTGCCTCTTTTAGTTTCTCCTTCACTGCCGCAAGTCCTTATTGTAGTTTAAATATCTGGAGTTCGTATTCACCGGTCATATTCCAAATATAGTGCAAACATGATTTGTAGTATTCCTGGTTAATGGGTTCATCATACCATTCTTCAAATCTACATTGATTTACGTCATACCAATGAGGATTATAACACAAAACTATTAAGTAACATGTTATATAAACAATATTAACAAATATTCTTTCCAAAACAATAACTTACAAGTTGTTGACAGATCCAGCGCCTGCGCCCCAGATTGCAATTTGACTAACATGGCTTCAAAATCGCATGTTTGCCACAATAACACCTTGGTACGTTATTGCGTACAGACATTTCTTAATGCAAGAAAACTGAAACATTTATGGAAAGTTTTTCTATTTATTTCGTTAAGCGAAAATAATAACTAAAATACGCTAGGCTTTTATAGGAAAGACAATACACATAACGCATATTGGTGGCGCTCTATGTTTCACGTGATAATGATTCTTTAGGGTACAAGACAACTCTTGCAGAATGATAGCTTTTTCAGGTGGACAAGACAATATACATAACGTATATTGGTGGCACGCTATATTTCGCGTGATAATTATTCTTTAGTGTACAAGAAAACTTTTGCAGAAGGACAGTTTTTTCAGGTCGACAAACAATACACATAACGCATATTGGTGGCGCGCTATATTTCGCGTGATAATGATTATTTCGGGTATAAGACAACTTCTTAAACTAAACCAAAAGATCTGTATTCAAAGACCATTTGAAGAAAAATTACAACATCCATTTCAAAAATGCCACTAACATTTAATAATTGGTTCAAGAAGAGGCAAAAGGGTGAAGGTAGTTCAACAGATTCCCATGGAACACGTCTTAACACTATCAATCCCTACCTTGAAATAAATATGCTAGATTACTATACTGATTTGGTTGATGACTAGTGGTATGGTATTTTGCATCCCTTGGAAAATAAGCCTATAAATATACACACTGATCTCAAAGTTGAAGGTATATTATTGAGGACGAAATTCTACAAAGCCTAAAGTTATGCGAATTTGGGGCGAAAAACTACAATGGGTTCTCTTTTATTCAAAACGATGTGATTATGAAGTATTATGTTGCTGGCATGGGCTTGTTGTGCCACAAGAACTATCTGTAACCTTCGTAACAAATACACACAAAGATGAACCAGAAGTGATTTGGCATTTGATGAAGGCGATTCTAGAGATGGAAAAGGCACTAGCTTTTCATCATTAAATGGACGAACTTAACTACCTGGAAGGAACAAAGGATCAACACTGGGATTTATTAGAAAATGTAAAATTACATAGAGACAATAATTATCATGTTTTCCCAATAGTTGTTGAGTGGGAGGGATTACCTTAGTTTCTACCATAGACGTTGGATGTAAGAGTCCCATATTGTTGTAGAAATCAAGCAAGTGGTCTTATTAATGATAGCGATGAAATACGAAAAATGTGTGTCAATTCCTAGGTCCCGACGGATGCGTACACGATGTTGACGAAGAAGATGAAGACTGTGGCATTAAAATCATTCCAAATATCGACGATAATGGCGAATGATACTTGTTTTCTTTTTCTTGGGGTGTATGTTAAATTATTGTACGAAGTATTGATGCTAAATATCAATTATACATAACCCCATTAGAAACATAATTTTATTTCATACATTTTACAAGCTGAACATTTACATACATTTATTACAACAAATTACTGCAACAAAACACTACGTGTATCCTTGATAATTGGGCACATTGGATGAACTTCCATCGGGAGCTGAATTACCACCACTACCCAAACCTGCTAAAGGACATTTACAGTGGTCGTGTCCTGTTTAGGAACATATGCCACATTTACGGGCATAAACGGTATCACTAACATCCATTTGATTCCGTATACGGGTCCTTTTCTACACTTGTCATTGACATACATAATCCTTGTTACACACCATTTTGAATGGTTCCGGCGACCAATAATGCTCAGCACCCAGCGGCTGCAACTGTCCACTGTAAGTCTTAAAGTATGTAGCAATACTATACTCTTTATCAATGTAACTCGTTGCCGCGAAGCCTGTATGTTGAAAGTACTTCATGGCATGTGAGCACGACATGTGATAGATGGACAATTTTACACTGGAGCATAACCTTCTGGCCTCATTGACGGTGTGTGTATTATTCCCCCGGTTGTGGTGAATAGCAGTGCGAACTTCAAAAATATTTCGCTCGTTGCAATACTACAAAAATGAATACCACTATGCCCGCTTCCTGTATTTCTCAATCTTTTTATTAGTATTGGCATAAATTCAACACGCCTTTCCATCAACGACGATGCACCTCTCAATCTTTCAATAAACCGCTCCGCCATCTGCTTTAATGACATCCGCACCATGGCAGTGACATGCAATCCATGTGCAGACTTCAATAACCCGTTAAAAGACTCTGACACATTTGTAGTCAGAATTACCCATCTTCTGCCACCATCCGCATGCAAAGTCCACTTGTCAAGCTCATGTCACATCAACCAACTATAGGCTCCTTGGTCTTCCTTCTTGATCAATTCCATTCACTTCCTGAATTTACACTCTTGGTGATCTGTTGCAACCATCCACATTAAATCATGCAAGTCCTTCTTCGGATAAGACCTTTGGAAGTTGACCTTCAAGTTCCTAACACAGTAATGGTAGTAGGCATATGGTTCCTTCCACGCACGCAAATTCTGTACAGAACTTATAATATTGCCTTGCCGATCATATATTAGACAAATACCTGAACGCTGTCTGACAACGTGCTCCTTCAAGTGGTTCAAACATAATGTCCAAGTCTCTTGGCTTTCATTGGCACAAATAGCAAATGCTAGGGGAAATATACATCCATTAGCATCTACTGCAACGACGATCAATAACTTAATATAATACTTTCCATAGACATGAGTGTCGTCTATGGATATTACCGACCGACAATGCACAAAACCATCAATGGATAGTTTAAATCCCCATAACACATACCTGAATATCTGTTCTGGTATTTTCGGAATCCGCTCAAGCTTCCATTCAACAACAGTCCTGAGGTTAAAGTGTTGCAATGCGGCCATGTACTTGGGTAGAGAGGCAAATGACTTATCCCAGTTACCATAAACAATTACAAACGCACGTTTGCGCCCGAGAAACGCCTTTCTTTTGGTAATGATACATCCATATACTTGGTGGACAAATGTTATAAACTCCTTGATATTGTACCTTATAGATTGTTTAATGTATGGAATCAAGACAAGAGGAATTAAGTCAACATTCAAGTTAAAATGATTCTCACGGAATGTGTCCATTTCACAATTATGGGTGCCAATGTATATACCTAGAACCCACATATTTCTTTTTTGCTTCCTCACACGTAATATTCAATTACAACCTGTAAACTATCTACGAAAAATAACCTTGTATACATCCGAAGATGAGTCATTAACCAGGATCTCACGACACTCTTTTATGCTATACATTCGCATCACCCTACTTAGGAGCGCTTTATCAGCAAAAAGCATGCCCTTTGACAATACCGTTGCTCTAGATTCATCCCATATTGTTGTCTAAATTTTGTCAAGATGTCTTGTGAGGGCATCCACATCCGGCATACTTGGCAAATGATTAAGGTAGGAAATCTCCCATGAATGAAACGACACATGGGACTCGTACACTCTTGGTCTAAAGGGAGGTGGAGCATGCTCCCCCGTCAAATCAGGATCAACATTCTCGTCCTCATCATCATCACCCTCATCAGGGAAGGGTGTGTCATCTCCAGACTCATCAGCATTGTTGTTATAATTATTATTCTCTTCCTGACTCTGTGCATCTGCTAGATCCCGATTAAATATATCATTTTCGGGCAATTGAGTAACGACATGACCTTCAAATTGCTCGTTTTCACTGCACAACCAATAAAATAATAAGTTTCTCAAATTGATCCAAATTTTACATATAGTTTTATCACTTCACATACAAATCATAATGTGTTGATATCCCATGATGCACATTATCTTATTGATGATGACTCATGGATTGACCATCATGATCTAACACACCACAACTAGGCATACTCCAACTAGGCGTTGGTTCATAAATTATAAAATTCATATCTGGCCGGTACCCCCTGTGGAATATATGAGTATTAATACAAATTCAATACATAAAAATAAATATCGTAACACAGAGAAAAATTAAAGTTTACTACTCGGCTTGTGGATTATGTAAACTTGAGGAGAAATTATTTCCTCGCTCCTCATATGCTCGTGGAGATAATTTTAGAATAGGCCAAACTCTTTCACCCAGAACTTGTTCCGCTAAAACTGCTCCAAAAAACCACCCGATGATTGAGAGATATCCCTACTTTGCGGAACCTCATTATTGCGAACGTCTTCAACCTTGACATATATTTCTAATATTTTTATCACAAGAATCCGATGTTCATTCGGAGTCCTCAAAAAATCTATTAGAGTTTCATCGTCTTCGATGTTAAACTCAGCATAACAAGCAATCCCTTGCAGAGTAGCAGAATATAGATATCTTTCGGTTAATTTAATATTCACCGAACATTTCCTCACACTCATTTTTTTACATAACAACGATACAAATGTATCGTTCTCCATTGTAAGTGAAAACTTAACATGACACTGTGGAGAACAACTAGAGTGTACTGAGTTATTCTCTACCACAACCCCACTCCTCCCCCCTCCCCCCAATATAACGAAACCCTAATTTTTCGCTCTTCAGACATTATGACAAAATGCAAAATATTTAACGAACAAATATTTCGAAAGACTTGAAGGATCCTGAATGGATTTTTACAAAATCTTGAAACTCCTTAAATAAGGAAAAAATCAGTCCGGGGGTACAATTATTTGATGTATAACGCCTTAAATATGCGCGCTATGCCCCTATAAATTATTGATGTGTCAGTTAAATCCAGAAGAATTATTGGTGGAACCAACTTTTATATATATCGCGGTATTTCACCGCACTATACCTTAAAGGACAAACGTGCCGTTAAGGTATAGCACGGTAAAATACCGTGCTATATATATTATGATATCCAGTCCTTATTTTTACCTATTATGATTGTTTGAGTTCAAAAGAACCAAACTTTGATTCCGGACTCCTTTGATAGCCTATTTTCGAGGAGACAAGACCTAAAAGTGCAGTAAGGATCCATGGTTCCAACGAGAAGATGAAACTAACATTATGGGACCATTACTCATGAGTACTGAGTGATTATGACAGAAATCAACTTATCGAGGTTATGAAATATTATGGGACCATTAATCAGCACACGCACAATCTCTCTCTCAATTATGTTACTTTTTCTCTAAGATATGATATCTATTACGTAACTCTTTTGAAAATAAGAAAAAAAAAGAAATTAGATCTCTTTGGACACCACGCAGAGTTATCAAAGGCAACTGGATTAAAATGAAAATTTTCTATAAATTTATTTCACAAAATGATTTATCCAAATTGACCCTCATATACTTTTAAGTTATTGTTTTTATGCTAGTACACAGGTATAGAGTACAAGACTTGAGAAAATGAAGTTTCAAGGATAATTATTTAAGAGCTCATATGTGAGAGAATAGGCAATGCACACTTCCAGAGGCTTTAAGGAGTACAATATAAGAAATTAAATTAAATTTGATAAGCCAAAATGCTTATGTTGATCTTTAGTCACGTGAGGTGTTGCAAGATGGGAGATATAGACAAGAATCACTTAAGGCATCATATTTGATTAATTAGTTAGTCAATTCACATGTATTACATTGATAAAGATTTTCTTAAAATATATATGAGTTTTGTTTTTTGGGAAGGTCGTGTACAAATAATTATATGAAGAGAGTAGGGTATCTAAGTTTGTGACATGAATTAAATTGGACAAGAAGTGGGCCAAGCCCACATTTATATCCTTGTTTATCGAGAGAAATTCAAAAATAGTCACAAATCAAAATTTAGCCACTTTTCATGAAAAGATAAATTTGAACGAAAACACTATTTAAAATTCAGAAAATACTCCCAGCATAATATACTGAAATTCTAGTAGAATGCACTGGAACTCTAGTATATTATATTGGAGTTCTAGCATAAGTATACTGGAACTCTAGTATATTATACTGGAGTTCCAGTATAATATACTTAACTTCCAGCATAATATGCTGGAGTTCCAGTATAATATACCGGTACAACATAATATGCTGGAAGTTCATACACAGGTGCTCCAATCTCCAGTATATTATGCTGGAACTTTTCACGTGTTGGAGTTCCAACATAATATGCTGGAAGTTCATACACAGGTGCTCCAATCTCCAGTATATTATGCTGGAACTTTTCACGTGTTGGAGTTCCAACATAATATGCTGGAAGTTCATACACAGGTGCTCCAATCTCCAGTATATTATGCTGGAACTTTTCACGTGTTGGAGTTCCAACATAATATGCTGGAAGTTCATACACAGGTGCTCCAATCTCCAGTATATTATGCTGGAACTTTTCACGTGTTGGAGTTCCAACATAATATGCTGGAAGTTCATACACAGGTGCTCCAATCTCCAGTATATTATGCTGGAACTTTTCACGTGTTGGAGTTCCAACATAATATGCTGGAAGTTCATACACAGGTGCTCCAATCTCCAGTATATTATGCTGGAACTTTTCACGTGTTGGAGTTCCAACATAATATGCTGGAAGTTCATACACAGGTGCTCCAATCTCCAGTATATTATGCTGGAACTTTTCACGTGTTGGAGTTCCAACATAATATGCTGGAAGTTCATACACAGGTGCTCCAATCTCCAGTATATTATGCTGGAACTTTTCACGTGTTGGAGTTCCAACATAATATGCTGGAAGTTCATACACAGGTGCTCCAATCTCCAGTATATTATGCTGGAACTTTTCACGTGTTGGAGTTCCAACATAATATGCTGGAAGTTCATACACAGGTGCTCCAATCTCCAGTATATTATGCTGGAACTTTTCACGTGTTGGAGTTCCAACATAATATGCTGGAAGTTCATACACAGGTGCTCCAATCTCCAGTATATTATGCTGGAACTTTTCACGTGTTGGAGTTCCAACATAATATGCTGGAAGTTCATACACAGGTGCTCCAATCTCCAGTATATTATGCTGGAACTTTTCACGTGTTGGAGTTCCAACATAATATGCTGGAAGTTCATACACAGGTGCTCCAATCTCCAGTATATTATGCTGGAACTTTTCACGTGTTGGAGTTCCAACATAATATGCTGGAAGTTCATACACAGGTGCACCGATCTCCAGTATATTATGCTGGAACTTTCCGTGTTGCAGCAGAATAATGGCTATTTTTTAATGACTTTGCAAACACTGGCTATTCTTGAATGACCAGTCAGAAAACTGGCTAGCCCGTGCTATTGTTTCCACGTTACTAGGGCATTAGTTAAGTGAAATTGATATCTTGGTCTGCTTTGGAGAAAAGTTGGACGGCAGCTCTGAATGGAAACAAAGCTACTTGCTGCTATCTCAATTGCATCTTGGACGAAATCGTTGGATCTTTTGGGATGAGTGAATTGGGTAAAATATGTTCATATTAAATGCTCGTATAATAGAGCGACACGTGGAGCCAGAGATTGATGGAAAGTGAGACAAGTGGAAATCACGTCTGGGAGCAGCAATCTTTGTTGTCCCCGAAGGGAATGTTGCTCATAAAGACAAATAAATGTCTACCACCTGGTAGCATGCAATGGAGAATATTCTGTAATATTAAATACGCCGTCCGTTATAGAGAACATGACATTCATAGTCTACCATTATACATTCTTCAATTGCCCTCATAATTGTCATTTAAGAGGTGCTTGATCCTAGGACCTTGTTCCCTATGTGCAACTATAAATAGCGAGTTCAATAGCCATTAGAAGAGGACGAATTTTATGACAAACGTATGCTATATACTATTCAAAAGCTCAATAACATTTTATTTCTTACTTATTAATATTGTTATTATTGACTACATAAGCTCTGCTCCTGGAACCAAGCTATCTACTGTCTTACTTTGATTTCAACGCTAAGTCTTGCATTCTTGTTTAATTTATTTATTATTTTGGGATCAAATCGATTTGCTTGTCTATAAACCACTTATAAATTCAACTGTACCATTTTACGGGTAAACAGTTTGGCACCCACCGTGGAGCTTAGACAGTCGCCTAATTGAGTTGATCCTTGCATCTATTACTAACCTGTTTGATTCTTTATTTCTTAGCCAAAACTCATAAAAACCAATACCGTAATGAGGGGGATGAGGTCACGCCGGTCCATGGCGGGAAATATCCACGGCATGTTCGGGAGGCAACTCACGATGATGCTGAAGATGCGCACGTCACGAAAACAGTAAGAATCCTGAGGAAGAAACAAAAAGCTATTATAGGCCATCTCTCGCGATAGGATCAAGTCATGACAGAGTTGAGGCAGGCATTGGCAGGTACTTCCAATAACGCAAATGGATGAGGTTAAGTTCCTCCCGGTGCTCTAGCAAACCAAACAACATAGATGGTTGATAACAATACCCTGAGAAGCGAAGTCGGCTTCGACAAGGCTAGGACAAACGGTAGCGGATCCGGTAATAACAATGAGAACGATCCCTTTAAAACTGAACTCATGCGGTTTATGAGGGAAATAAACGCCCGAATGGACCAAATCGCGGCCGCACCGCCAATATTGAAAGGAACGAATGCAAGGAAATACACCTAGTTGCCATTCACACCAAGCGCGACACCAGAGTTGATCCCGAAGAGGTTCACGATGTCGGACGTGCAAAAATATGATCGGAATACGAATCCTCAGGAGCACATTACCACCTATACTATGACAGTGAGTGGAAACGACTTAGCTCTGCACGAGATTGAGTGAGTCTTATTGACGAAATTCAGGGAGATCCTCACGAAAGGGGCCCTGACATGGTAATCTCTTTTACCCGAGCACTCAATAGATTCCTTCAAGATGCTCGCGGATTCTTTTATCAAGCCTCTTGCCCGGGTCAGGAAGGTACATGCCCGAAAGGCTGACATATTCAGAATTGCCCAAGGAGAGTTTGAATTGCTGCGGGAGTTCGTAACCAAATTCCAGAAGGAAAGGATGCTGCTACCAGCCATGCCAGATGAATGGGCAGCTAAGGCTTTTACTAAAGGGATGAATCAAGGAGTTCCGACACTTCCCAAAAATTGAAATAAAGTCTGCTCGAGTTTCAGGCAACAATATGAGCAGATGTTCACAACTGGTACGAGTTGAAGATAAGAATTGAGGATGACCAGCTCGGTTTCTCGGCATCAACCAAGGGTCGGGACCGGGAGAAGAATAAGGAGAAGTTGAAGGATGATTTCAATGCAGACCGACAGTCTTCTAGAGGATGGATTTTGCCCTACGAAAAGGCCGAAGGACACTGTAGAGGTTTTCGGTTGGCAGACAGGTTCACCACTGATAGGAGAGTGGATCATAGCCGAAATAACAGATCGTTGCAAGACAAAAAGGTATCAGCCCCAGGGACTCTACCTACCCTAGGATGTCTGAATAGAATTGCAACATCAGCGTAATGGAACTAGTGTCGTCTATGAGTAACATTAAGGAAGCACGGTTCCCGAGACCGATGAGATCCGATCCCAGTAAGAGGGATCCTAATTTATGGTGCGAGTACTACGGGATCAACAGCCACCAGATTGAGGATTGTCTACATCTGCGCGAGGGGGTGGCAACATTGCTGAAAAACAGATATATGAGAAAGTTCTTAAGTGACCGGACTAAAAATAACTACGGTCGCAACCAGGATAACACAAAACCCTTGAAATCAGGAGAAAATCCCACTCGTCTAACGATCAATATGATTTTGGGGAGAAACGAGATTAATGGTGTAACTTTTTCGGCAACGAAAAAGGACGAAGGTATCTGTGACTCATAGCAGGAGACTTCGGGAAGTTGATGAGGACGACATCACCTTCATGGAGGAGGAAGTAGATGGACTCCTACTACCACACAACGATGCCTTGGTAATCTCTCTTAATGTTTTATATTTTAAGATTAAATGTGTTTTGGTGGATCCAGGGAGTTCAACCAACATTATCCAATGGAGAGTAGTGGAACAAGCCAAGTTAACTAGAAGCATTATTCAGGCAATAAAGCTCCTTGTTGGGTTCAATTTAGCAAGCGTAATAACCCGAGAGAAATCCTGCTGCCCACGAATGCCGAATGGGTAATGAAGACGACCCTTTTCAAAGTAGTAGACGATGATATGGGTTACGATATCATTCTTGGAAGACCATGGTTGCACGAGATGAAGGCTGTGCCATCAACATACCATCAACTTCGGAAATTCCCAACTCCGGAGGGAATTAAACAGATAAGAGGAGATCAACCTGCAGCAAGGGAGATAAACGCGATCTCAGTTTCCAGTAGCAAAGAGCATATGACATAGGAATTACATAGGAGTTGTCGGAATCCTATCAGGTACCAAGATATTTTCAAGTAAAAGAAGAGATAGACGCAACCAAATCCACAATCGGAAGAACTTAAGCAAGTCGCATTGTTGAGAAATTCTTGGAAAGGATGTTCCACTTAGGGACACGACTAAACCCCGAGCTCAGGTCAGGATTTATTGAATTTCTTAAATTTAACATTGACTGTTTTGCGTGGTCGTATGCAGATATAATAGGTATTCCGCCAAAAGTGGCCGTGTACTAGTTAAGCTTGGATCCTAACATCCCTTCGGTAAGGTAGAAGAAATGTCCTATTGCCTAGGTCAAAACAAATTCGTCAAAGAAGAGAACTCAATTGCTTGATATCTGTTCAATCCTGGAGGTAAAGTATCCTAAATGGATAGCTAACGTAGTAGTAGTAGTAATACCAAGAAAGAAAAACAAATTTTGCATGTTCGTAGATTATAAGGATATGAATAAGGCATGCCTAAAAGACTCATGCCCACTGCCAAACATTGATCAAATAATTGATGCGACGACCGGTCATGAGTTGATGAGTTTCCATGATGCTTATTCTGGGTATAACCAAATCAAGATGATCTCGGAGGATTAGGAAAAAACTTCGTTCATAACGAACTTCGGCACATATTGCTATATTGTGATACCTTTCGGGCTTAATAACGCCGGAGCCATTTATTAGAGGCTTGTAAAGAAAATGTTGGAAAAACAAATATGGAAACTCATGAGTGTTTACCTAGATGATATGCTGGTTATGTCTTTGAACACATGTGATTATCTTAAACACCTGCAAGAAACCTTTGCCATCCTAAAGAAGCACAACATGAAGCTTAACCATGAAAAAATGTGCATTCAAAGTCAGTTTCAGTAAATTCTTTGAATTTCTGGTGTCACAAAGGGGAATCGAAGTTAATCCCGATAAAATTAAAGCCATCGAGGACATCCCTGACTAGCTATCAAATGTGCAAGAGGTTCAAAGTTTCACAGGAAGAATGGTCGCTTTAAGCAAATTTATTTTCTATTCTTCGAAAAAATGTCATCACTTCTTTTCACTTCTGAAAAATAAGAACAACTTCGAATGAACTCTGGAATACCAGCATGCTTTGAAGGAGTTGGAAAGGTATTTATCGAGTCCTCAATTATTATCAAAATCGGAGGAAAGCGAACAATTGCTGCTTTACTTAGCGGTCTCGGAGGTAGTGGTAAGTGTCGTTTTAGTCCGTGAGGATGAAGGTATGCAATCTCCTATTTATTATATTAGTAAAGTTTTAATGGGAGCGAAAACTCGCTATCCACATCTTGAAAAAATTGGCCTTAGCTCTCGTAGTCGCCGCTCAGAAGCTTAGGCATTATTTTCAATGTCATCCGATAGCCATGGTGAAAACCTTTTTCCACCGGAATATCCTTCATAAACCTGAACTTTCAGGTCGACTGGCCAAATGGGCAGTTGAAATCAGCGAATTTGACAGAGTATAAACCTAGAACTGCGATTAAGTCACAAGGTTTGGCCAACTTTGTGGCTGATTTCAGTCCAGGGATGTTGCCTTTGGCTACCAAAGAAGTGGTGATGATGTCAAAATAAACATTGGAAGTCTAGACCTTGTTCACGGATGGAGCATCTAACATAAAAAGGTTGGGCTCGGTGTAGTGCTAATCATTCCCTCGGGGGAAACCCTAAGGCAGGCCATAAGAACTGTTCGCTTGACTAACAATGAAGCCGAGTATAAGGCTTTGATTCCAGGACTCGGGCTGGCTCGGGGATTGGGCTCCGAGGTCACAGAAATCAAATATGATTCCCAATTGGTAGTAAATCATGTCTACAGGATCTTCGACAACAAATAAGAACGCATGCAACAATTCGTACTGAAAGTCCAAACTTTACTCGCACAATTTAGGGAATGGTCAGTGCCCATATTCCGAATGAAGCAAATACGGAAGCAGATGCACTAGCCAATCCGGGTTCTTCCACAAAAATGAAGGGATCAGACTCTGATACGGTCGTGCAGCTTATGCATTCGGTATTAGATGCGGATGATTATTATAAAGTAAACACGACCAATTTGACCTGGAATTAAAGGAATGATATCATTGACTATCTCGAGCACGGAAAACTACTCGAAGATCCCAAGGCATACCAAGTGCTGCACATGAAAGCAACTCGATACCGCTTCAGAGGATGACAATTGTATAGAAATTCTTTTCAAGGCCCGTTGGCCCGATGTTTGGGAGCCTACGAGGCTAATTATGTCATGAGAGAAGTTCATGAAGGGATCTGTGGAAATCACTCGGGTACAGACTCCTTAGTATTAAAGCTGATTAGGGTAGGGTACTATTGGCCTCGGATGGAACAAGACGCTAAGGATTATGTTCAGAAATGCGATAAGTGTCAATGCCATGCACTGTTGGTGCATCAACCGGCAGAGTTATTGCGCTTACTTGTTTCACCCTGGCCCTTCATGAAATGAGGGATGGACATAGTCGGTCCACTGATGCCGACTAATGGTAAGTAAGGTTTCTTTTGATTTTAACTGACTACATTTCTAAGTGGGTTGAAGCATGTCCTTACCAAAGAATCGGTGAGCACAAAGTGGTAAATTTCTTGTAGTAAAACATAATTTGCAAGTTCGGGATACCAAAAGAGACAGCCTGCGACAACGGGCCATAATTTATAGGTGCAAAGGTCATACAATTCCTTGAAGACTTGAAAATCAAAAGAATCACATCATCGCCATACCATCCGAGCACAAATGGCCAAGCAGAATCAACAAATAAAGTGATTATTTAAAATCTCAAAAATAGATTGGAAGCAGCCAAAGTCAAATGACCTGAAGAGCTACCGGGAGTGCTATGGGCATTCCGAAGAACGATCAAATCAGGCATTGGGGAGACACCTTTCTCTTTCGTATATAGAGAAGAAGCCCTCAGCCTAGTGGAAGTAGGAGAACCTACCATGAGATATTTCTGGGCGGATGAAGAAGCAAGCAACGAAGCATTATTGGTCAGATTGGAGTTTCTCGATGAACGCAGGGACTTGGTGCATATAGGGATGGCCCAAAAATAAAGAATGGAAAGATATTACAATCAAAGAGCCAATCACCGTTATTTCAAAGTAGGAGACTTGGTCTTAAGGAATATAACTCAAAACACCAGGGAGCTCAACGCAAGAAAGTTTGGTCCAATATGGCACGACCCTTATCGGGTTTCAGCTGTCACCGGTAAAGGATCATACAAATTGAAAAATCAAGACGGAGTAAAATTGCCGAGAAAATGGAATGTGGCACACCTCAAAAGATACTATTGCTGATGAACACTGCCTATACTGATAGTATGTGCTGCACTCTTTTTTCTTCGTCCAGTTTTTGTCTCAATTGGGTTTTTCTGGCAAGGTTTTTAATGAGGGAACAACGAAAATCATACTACGAAGAAAGCATCATTAGCACAAATAAGACCTTTAAATGACAAGGCATACAAGCAATGAGCCACTATGGAATGATTAGATAATCATTTGCTCGATAGCAAAGTTCCTACCGGGAAACAAAGCTTGCTACCAAGCCAAAGGTTACCCGACCATTCACGAGTGAAGTCATTGGGGGTGGTTAGGTACTCTTTGGCTCTATAGCAAAGTTCCTAATGTGAAGTGAAGCTTGTTATCAAACCAAAGATTATCCAACCATTCACTAGTGGAATCTTCAAAGGAGTAAGACTTCCAGTGTTCAAATTCGCATCCTTCGCATTCGAACACTGGGAGGTGGGGAATGATATGAGAATACGGCAACAATGACTGCCGCATCGACCGGGAATCCAGAACCCAGAAACAAAATTATATCATTGGGACCGGGGACTGTGCGGTCAACCCCATAGAAACATGTTGTACAAGTTAGCCACAAGTAATGGCAATTCTTTTTTAGCACAACGAATACTTATGTACTTTTGAAAATGGAAGAAATAAAGTAAAGTCCTTTTGTTTTTATCTTGTTTCTTGTCCTATCGATGAATTAATTTTATCATTTGAAAGTTAAACAGGTACTTCTAATGCTAGTGCTGTAATGAACAAGAAACATCCTTTTCAAGAGCACCGTAAACATAAGAGGGACTTCTCTTATGAAACCCTTACGGTAAAAGGTTGAAGTCCGGAATCCAAATGCTCTCATAGAAATATACACCCAAAGCCTTGCACCACAATTCAACGCAAAGAGTAAAACTTGCGCACATACTTGAACAAAAAGGACGCAAAGAGTAAAACTTGCGTAAATACTTAAATGAAAAGTACGCAAAAAGAAAAACTTGCACAATACTTAAAGAAAAAAGTACTTCTATTCATAGTAAACGTGCCAAGTAGCACAAAAACAAAAGTACAAAAGGAAAAGAAAGCAAAAACTAAGCTACTGCATCTCCGTAACTCGGAGGAAGAGAAAATTCTGCATCCTCAAGAGAAGTGGGTGGTTCCGCCGCCGGCTCAATATCTTGGCCTTCACCATTTTAGCCTTCATCATCATCACCTTCTGGTTCTTCTTCAGTTCTTGAGAACTCAGAACCGGAACTAACAGAGTCGGTACCATCAAGCCGGTCTGGAAGACCCCTTCGGCCAGTTGACTCCAGCTCTCGGGCCTTAGCGATTTTGGCATCGAAGTCAATGACACTTGCTTTGGCCTCTTCCATGTTTTTTCTCCTCATGCTATACATAGAATATGTTTATTCAACAATGAGGGAAACTACTCAGAAATGAAGTGTTTCTTTAAGTTGGTCAACCTCGACAGAAGGTTTGTCTTGCTCAGATCTAGTATCTCAAAGACTGACATTAAGGTCACGGATAGTGGAGTTGAAAACCTTATTGTGCTCTATGACCCTCTTATTCCTCTCCTCCAACCGAGATACTTCTCCTAGGCAGCAGTACCTTCTTCAGTTTTGGAGTTTAAGGCTGCCTCCAAAGTATTCAATCTTTCTACAGAGGGAGACTCACGATTGGATGCAGTAAGAACGCCATTGTGGACTTCAACCCATTTGGCCTTAGCTTCTTCAAATTGTACCCTTAACGGGCCGATCTTTTGGATAAGGGTCACTACTTCTTTCTTGCTTTGCTACAACCGAGCCTCCAACTCAATGGCCTCAGCAGCTCGTACTTCTTGTACTGAGAAGCGAGCAACAATCTGGTCTCGCTCTTCCAAAGTTGATCCCGCTCGGAGGTAATTTCCTCCTTATCAAGAATCAGCCTTTGTAGGCCCCCAGAAGCAAGGAAGTTGGCATGCAAAAAAAGAATGCAAACTCAAAACCCTACCATAACAATGATAGAAGAAACAATAGAGGAACAAAGACTATACCGTTGCTGTGTTGTGTATGTCAATTATCAACAAACACTCTCCCGAGAGAGTTTGTATTTTATTCCTATCTTTTTCTGAAGCCAAAGACTTCAGAAAATTTTCAAGTTCCACTAGCCGGGATAACAAATGTCATCTAGTAGAAACCGAGAGGGTGACACTCCTCCTCATTTGGGGATCTTCAGAGGGGGCAGAATAATTATGCCCAAAATTCCCATGAACTGGGGACTGGGGAGTAGGGGTATCTTCCTCTCGGGCAACTACGGTCGGTGTAGATGATGTAGCAGTTGCTGGTGGCGAAGGTAGAGTTGGTGAAGAAGGAGATGAAGCTGATGTCATTGTTAGTTGAGAGGCAGCTACGACAAACGCAGTGCTGGTTGCTCATCAAGCGAAGAATGAAGGGACCCCGTACTTAGCTTCACGATACCGAGAATGGAGACTGGGACTTGGAAGAGAGATTTAGCATTTTTTGCCATATCTTACTCCCCCAGAGTGTCGAGGCATCATCCTCGATTGGTGTAACTAACTCAACAGATTGAGCATTCTGTTGAACTGATGAATGCCATCGTCTTCTATGTAGAGAAGTCTCCTCATCACTGGCTTCTCCATCATCATCGATCACCACGATGTCTATGGCCGGCTCTGGTGCGAAGCTCATCACCACAACATCCAAAGACGACTCGAGCACTGCATTTTTTGCCTTTTTATTTTTGTCCCCGACCACAGAGGAATGTCTCCTTTTTGGTTGCTTTTTATCCAGCCAGGGACTTCGAGAAGAAGCACTTGCACTAGAAGTAGGCCCGGAGAAACTTGTTTGGGTGAAAGCCTCCTGCATCAGCCTCACCGCATTATCACGATCAACCAAAACATCCTCGTCGGGGACGAAAACTGAGCCTTGGGGGAGACCTGAATTCAACAGGAGAGAAAGGTGAATCAATTTTCCTATACGAAAGGTAAAACCAAGATGAGTTCGACTTACCATGATTTTTAGCCTTCCACCCATATTTAAGGGGGGATGTTCTTTCCACGTGCGGGTCTCGAGCGTGGTGGCGTCNCAAAGTTGTATTATCCGGACTGGGGACTGCGAGGCCAGCCCCATAGAAATAAGTTGTACAAATTAACCACAAGTAATGACAATTTCATTTTAGCACAGCAAATGCTTTTGTACTTGTGAAAATGGAAGGAATAAAATAAAGTCCTTTTATTTTATCTTATTTCTTGTCTGAACGATGGATTAATTTTATCATTTGGAAGTTAAACAAGTACTTCAAATGCTAGTGCTGGAATGAATAGGAGACGACCTCTTTAAGAGCACTGTAAACATAAGAGGGACTTTTCTTATGAAACCCTCACAGTAAAGGTTTGATTCCGGAAGAACTTATGCCCGAAATTCAAATGCTATCGGGGAAAAATACACTCGAAGCCTTGCATAATTCGATGCAAAGAGAATATTTGCGTACTACTTAAACAAAAGAGCACTTCTATATAACAACGTGCCAAGCAGTATAAGTACAAGAGTATGAGGTAAAAAATAAAAAGGAAAGAAAACAAAAAGCTAAACTACTACATCCCCAGAATCTAGGGGATGAGAAGCATATGCACCCCAGGAGAAGTAGGTGGACCTGCCACTGAATCGAGGTCTTGACCTTCATCATCATGCCCTTCAAGTTCTTCTTTAGTTCCCGAGAACTCAGAACCAGAATGAAAAAAGTTAGTCGCATCAGATTGGACCGGGAGACCCCTTCGTGCAGTTGACTCTAGCTCACTGGCCTTGGCGATCTCGGCATCAAAGCCAATGACGCTCGTTTTGGCCTATTCCAAGATTTGTCTCCTCATGTTATACATAGAATATGTTTTCTCAACAATGAAGTAAGAGCCATGGCGCTGACGCTCTTCCTTAAGCTGGTCAACCTCGGCTAAATGGTTATTACACTCGGATCAAGCGGCCTGAATGCTGACGTCAAGGTCACAAATAGTGGAGTTATAAACTTTATTATGCTCTATAAGTATCTTATACTTATCTTCTATCTGGGCATGCTTCTCCTCCGTAGTAGTAGCATCTTTAGCTTTGGAGTTCAAGGCTACCTATAAATTATTTATTCTTTTAGTAGAGGCAAACTCGCGATCGGCAGTAGCAAGAACACCATTTTGGACCTCAGACCACTTTGCCTTGGCCTCTAGAAAATTGTACCCTTAATAGGACAGCTTCTTGGCCGAGGGTCACTACCTCTTGCTCGCTCTGCTGCAGCCGAGCCTCCAACTCAACGACCTCTGCAACTTGTGCTTCCAGTTTCGAGAGGCAAGCAATAAATCGATCCCACTCTAGCAACGGTTGATCTCACTCGGAGGTGAGTTTCTATTTGTCATGGATCAACCTTTGAAGGGTCTCGAAAGCAAGGAAGTTAGCATGTAAAGAAAAAGTTGAAATCGAAACTCTTGTCATAGCGAAGCTAGAAGAAATAGTAGAGGGAATAAAGATCATATCGATGTTGCGTTGTGCATGACATTGTTTACCATACATTTCCCCAAGAGAGAATGTATTTTATTCCTATCTTTCTCTAAAGTTAGAGTCTTTAGGTAGCAATTCCCACCAGCCGGGACAACAGATGGCACTCGGTAGAGACCGAGAGGGCGACAGTCCACCTCCTTTGAGTATCTGCTGGGGGGGGAATAGTTATGCCCCAAATTCCCATGGAATGTGGATTGGGGAAGAGGGAAATCCTCCTATCGAATATCCGCGGACGGTGGAGACTATGTAGGAGTTGCTGGTGGCGACGAGGTTGGGGAAGAAGGAGATGAAGTTGATTGCGTTGTGGGTTGAGAAGCAGTTGTGGCAAAAAAATTACTGGTTATTGGTTGCTCATCAACCGAAGATGGAAGAGACTCGGTACCCAACCTCACGGTACTGGGAGCAACGAATGGGACTCGGAAGCGAGAGTTGGCATCTTCCACTATATCACACTCCCCAGAGCGCCTCGTCGTTCTTAGTTGGTGTAACTAGCTCAACAGATTGAGCATTCTATTGAACTGATGAATGTCGTCATCTTCTATGTAGAAAAGCCCTTTCATCACTGGCTTCCCCGTCATCATCGATCACCACGGTGTCTGCGGCTAGCTCGGGCGCGGCGCTCTTCGCCTTTTTATCTTTATCCTCGATCATAGAGGAATGTGGCTTTTTATTGTTGCTTGTTCTCCGGCCGGGGACTCTGAGAGGAAGCACTTGCACCGGAAGCATGTCCGATGACACCCGTTCGGGTGAAGGCCTCTTGCACTAAACTCGCCGCATCTGCGGGAACAACCAAAACATTCTCCTCGGGGACAGTAACAGAGCCCTGCGGAATACCTGAATTCAACAAGTAGAAAAGTTATCCAGTTTTCCTATATGTGAGATAAAAACAACATAAGTTCAACTTACCATGATTTTTGGACTTCCACCCATATTTAAGGGCCAGTTCATTCCACCAGCGGGTCTCAGGCGTGGTGACATCCAAAATCTTCTGGACCTATTGGGCCAAGCCTTTAACCCTTGGTGGTGTCCACCGAGTTGCTGAAATAATGAAAAAAGAAGCATCAGTGATATAATGGGATAAACTTTAACTAGAAGAAAGGACAGACGTTGAACTTATGTGTACGATTCCATGATTCAGGAAAGGATGGAGTTATGGCCTGGATGATATCCTTGGTGGAAACTACAACGAACCGCTCCATATATCCACGGTCATTGCCATCATCCATGTTGGTGAGCAAAGCATGGCGACCACATTTGTTGAAGTTTATCATTCCCCCCGGATTGAGCATGGGTAATAAAGGTTCATCTATCGAGCTAGGGAGAGCTCATCCCCCGTCTCCTGGCATAGACGTGGAAGACATGCTACCGTCCGCCACACAAAAGGGTTCATTTATGCGAAGTAGACCTAGTAACGGAAGCAAAACTCCAAGATTGTAGAGTCAAGTCCCCTGCTCAATGAGAATAGGCCCAAAGTGAAGGGGTACATGTAAACGTACGTAAAACCCTTCTTGGGGAAGGTTACCTGCCCCGCGAGATCGGGAGCAATGATGTACAAATTATGGCAACCACAATCTTTCTTGACAACATGTATGCTACAAGGATGGATGGAAGAAGGATATACACCAACAACCCATATGCGGGAGTTAGCAGAAGGGAACTTTTCTTTGAAGTCCTTAGTTGTAGTAAGTTGTTTGGGATAATGGTGCTAACCGTATGAGGAGCAACATCATCAGTGCTCCTTGTTCTTTGAAGAACAGGAGTTTTTGGAAGAAGATGCCATAATTAGTAGAAGGAAGTAAGGGTTTCTCTAAAGAAGAAGGTTACATGAGGTTGAAAGCAAGAGTGAGTTGAGTAAAGAAACTTTGAGAGAGTTCGAAAGATTGTGAATTGTAAAAGAATCAGATTAAAGCGTATAAGTAAAGAAATAAGCGGCTAAAATCGTGACCATGATTACCTCGAAAACCGGCAAAAGTATTGCTGAATCGTGGGATGATACGTGTTTGGGGCATTAAATGTGGAGAGACATGCATCTAATCAAACGTCAGAAACTTTTCAGAGGGGGTCAGAGAATTTCCCATCAAGAAAGGTATTGGTATCTTCACCAACTTTCCGGTGATACAAGGATGTGCCACCGGAAAGCAAGGGGACTATCTGTATAGGGTAAAATATGTTCACATTAAATACTCGTATAATAGAGCGACATGTGGAGCCGGAGATAGATGGAAAGCGAGGCAAGTGGAAATCATGTCTGGGTCTAGCAATCTCGGTTATCCCCGAAGGAAATATTTCTCATAAAGACTAATAAATGCCTGCCACCCAGTAGGATTCAATGGAGAATATTCTACAGTATTAAATATGTAGTCCGTTATAGAGCGCATGACATTCATAGTCTGCCGTTACATATTCTTCAATGGCACCCATAATTGTCTTTTAAGAGGGGTTTGATCCTATGAACTTGTTCTCTAAGTACAACTATAAATAGCGAGTTCTACAACCATTAGAAGAGGACGAATGTTCTGACAAACGTATCCTATATATTATTCAAAAGCTCAATAACATTTTATTTCTTCCTTATTAATATTGCTATTAGTGAATTCGGAAGCTCTGCTCCCGAAACCAAGGTATCTGCTGTCTTACTTCGATTTCAATGTTAAGTCTTGCATTCTTATTTAATTTTTTATCATTTTGAGATCAAATCGATTCGTTTGTCTAAAATCACATATAAATTTAACTATATCATTTTACGGGTAAACAATGAGGACGTTTGGTTTGCTTAAGGAAGCAACAAAGGAATTGAGAGAAATAGTTTCATATAAACCACAAGTTCGGCTACAGCAAATACATGATATTAAGGTATTCTTTACCTTTTTGAATTTATTATTATTGTTGGACAATGGTTATCAATATCTATCCAGTTTATAATGAATATTGAATTGGATTTGTGATATTGGGTATGTATTCACCCTTAAATTCATGATAGTGGGGTTGATGGTGCTGAGGTTTAGTTCGAAGCTTAAATATTAGGAAAATATGAGATTTTACTCGAGAATTGCCATTAAGATTGAAACTTGATTATCTAGACTTTACGATGTATAGGCAATTCGAAAATATAAATGGTTCGAGATTTTTACCATTGTGAGAGGGAGTCACTTTATAGTTGACTTATTTAACTATTCTAAAAACAAGTATTATAAAATGACCCCGATTAGCATAATTGATCATTTAATTAATAAATTTCATACATTTGAGGCTATTGGGGCCATTTGGTTAGCGTTCTGAATGTCACGGGGTTGGGGAACTTTGCACTTAGCAAGGTAAGTGATACTTTAAGTTTTGATGTTTGCTTTTTCGAAATCTGTTTTGAAAATATATTTTGTTTGCCTGATCCTTGTGTTGAGACAAGTGTGTGTTTGGCAGAATTGGAGGCTTTTGACTAACCGCAAATATATTATTTTATGAAATAATACTAAAATTATTTTATAAGTTGTTTGATAGTGTGATACGGCTATGAGCCATATGGTTAGGTTTGATGGTTTGATAAGACTGTGAGCCATGATATTGGGGCATTGTGTATTCCTTGGTACATCACCTGAGCATTGTGTATGTTTTTTGATGTATTTGGAGCATTGTGTATGCTTCAGTGAGCATTGTGTATGCTCTGTTACATATTTAAGGCATTGTTATGCCGTTGTGGACTTATAGAGGTATTCATTAATTTCTTTCACTGCAGTTATGACAAGTTCTTAGTGTGAATTGTATTGAGATATAAAGTGTTTCATATTAAATAATGGTTCAAACTTTATTGAGTATAATATTGTAAAATAATTTTTGTGCATATTATTTATGTACTTGTTATGTATTTGTATTTTCTAATACCTATTCCACGAGTATTCAGAGTGGCGGGTCGAGGATTTTACTGGGTTATATTCATGTATAACTCACTCCTTGCATGTATGTCTATGAAGATACTATCGGTGAAATCGTGCTAGTAGCTGACGAGTTTGCTAGAGTTGATCCAGTTTTTTTGAGGTGAGTCAACACATTGTTCGTGGAAGTTGTCAAAAGAATTTTTATAATTTATTCATATGATGCCTTTCATAATTCTCTTAGATGCTCTATGGTATAGTGTGGGATTCGGGCGAGAGTGTTGCTCCTCTATTTTGGTTATTATTGTTTATAACTATTTGTGAAATATTTTTGGATCATTAATTATTCACATTTAATTATTGAAACGTTGGATCTTGCGTTTATTTTGGTTGAGTGTTGAATAAATACATAAGACTTTAATTTTAACTAAAATTTGTTTAATGTTTTTTCCTTATTTGAAATAGATAAAAGTTTTCGTATTTAGAAATTCAAATTCAACATATCTCTACTTACAAATATATTAGTCGATATTTGTGATTTGAAATTGAATTGGCACGATCAATGAAATGCATTTCCAAATTTTTATTTTTATATTCAGAATTTATTATTAAATTAAGATAAAAAATTGATTGTTAACCTTATTAATTTCTAATTCAAACAAGGTAACAAAACTATCAATTTGTTTGACATTGGATGTCTTTTATCAGTAGACACGACGTTTTCCCAGAATTTAAGCTTTCTCCTAATATTTAGAAGTTTTATATCAACAACATTTTATGCATTAAATTCTTTCTTAAATATTTATGCAATTATTTTTGAATTATGTAACATAATAATTTTAAAAAGATAAATAATACCAAAAATAAAATAATCCATAGAAAAAAAGTAAAAAGTAGTTATTACTTGTTATATGTTTTAATTACTCTTTGGCACAAAATTATAACCAATTAATTATATTTTAGTAAAAATAAAATACAAAATTTAGACGTCATGACACATAACTAAACCCGCTAGGTAAGCCAATTAATAACAATCTAATTTAATTAAATTTATCGAGGAAAATAAAAGACAAAATAACTGAACCTTTCTATTTTTCCCAAGGACCGGTAGTACAAATGTCACGACCCAAAAGCCTAACATGTCGTGATGGCGCCTATCGATGGTACAAGGCAAGCCGACTTTCCCCAAAATAATCCAGTAATTCAATAAAAGTTGGTTTAAAATTTTCATATTAAAATTTTTCATTAAAACCAAAGTTGAACTCAATATAGAATCAGAATGAGGAAACTAGCCCAAACATCGAGGTGTCACTAAGTCATAAGCATCTAGATAACCAAACTAATATATCCAGTGTCTAAGTATCAATACAAGACAGAAAGAAATACAGAAGGAGACACAAGGTCCTGCGGACGCCGGCAGCTACCTCGTAGTCTCCGATACTCTATCGCGCTCGAACTCAACGACCTCCGTGATCAAACACACCTGGATCTACACATAAAGTGCAGGGTGTAGCATGAGTACAACTAACTCAGCAAGTGAGGAGCTATACAATACAGTTTAATTTCCATAATTCCAGCAAAGAGTATACATGCTTTCGAATTAAGCAGTTTAAGTCAAATCAATTCTATACAGTTCAATTCATGTATTCCAGATAAAAATCTTTCAGAGAATTTCACAACAATGACAAATAGCAACTAAGTGCAACAACAAAATGGAAAGCAAGAGCAACCTCTCAGGGCAACAGTCACTCAACTCATCACAACAACTCAAACACTCGACTCTTAGCCCTCATCACTCACACTAAATAGGTACCCGCACTCACTGGGGATGTGTAGAGACTCCGGAGGGGCTCCTACAACCCAAGCGCTATAATCTGTACGGACAACTCACGTACTCTAATATCAATAACTGGATCCGCACGGACAACTCACGTGCTGCACGAACAAATCGCGTACTCTAGTATAATATAAGGATCCGCACGGACAACTCACGTGCTGCACGGACAACTCACGTGCCATAGAACAATACCTCACAACCAGGCCCTCGGCCTTACTTAGTCATAACCTCTCTAGTCTCATAGCTCTCAATAAAGAAATGGAAAACAACCCAAATCAAAGTGTTACGGTATATCATAAAGAAACAATAACAGAGACTGAGGTAAACATGTACAGGAATCACTATGACTAAATATAACTACCATGAGCAGGAATATAGCCTAAGCATGATCTCTAACATGAAAGGCAATCAAGTTCTAGTAGACAGGAATGGATATAAACACAAATAAAGGATATTAGATTTCACAGTCTCTCGGGATGGACCAAGTCTCAATCTCTCATGGCGTACACCCACACGCCCGTCACCCGGCATGGGTGCCACCTCCAAACAGTCACATTATACTAAACTCTGGGTTTCATACCCTCAAGACCAGATCTAAAACTGTTACTTACCTCACACCAAGCAAAATCCTACTCTACGATACCCTTGCCTCTCAAATCGGCGTCCAAACATCCCGAATCTAGCCATAAGCAATACAATATGATCAATATAGGCTAAAGGAACCAATTCTACAAGAACATTACCAAACTATAGCCAAAATCCGAAATCGACTGAAACCCGGCCCCCGGGCCCACGGCTCGAAATCCGACAAAATTAGAAAAACCCATTCACTCACGAGTCCATACATACAAAATTTATCAAAATACGACATTATTGGGTCCCTCAAATCCTTAAATTAAACTCTTCAAAATCCCAAGAACTAACCCTTCATTTTCACCCCTAATTTCCACTAATTAAATGATTAAACAACGGGAAATCACCATAAACACGAGTATTAGGGCTCAAGCAATGCCCGCAGCTGCGACCTCACATGCGCTTCTGCGGTCTCGCAGGTGCGGGAACTTCATCGCACTTGCGCCTTCTTCTCAGCCTCTCCAATCTCGCATCTACGATCTCCCGCTCGCTTCTGCGGGCTCGCACCTGTGATGAGATATCCGCAGGTGCGATTATGACAGCTGAGTTCAAGCTTCAGAAATCTTTCGATCTCCAAACTTGTTCCGTTAATCACCCGAAATCAACCCGAGGCCCTCGGGACCTCAACCAAACTTGCCAACATAGCATATATCAATATACAAACTTAGTCGAGCCTTCGAATCACTCAAAACAACATCAAAACACCGAATTACCCTCGGATTCAAGCCTAATAACTTCCAAAACTTCCGAATTCCACGAACGACATCGAAACCTACCAAAACACGTCCGAATGACCTGAAAAGTTTACACACACGTCACAAATGATACCACGAACCTACGCCAACTTCCGAAAATCCATTTCAACCCCGATATCAAATTTTCCATTACCGACCGAAATCGCCAAATTTTCAACTTTCGCCAATACAAGCCCAATTCCACTACGGACCTCCAAATCACATTCTGGACGTGCTTCCAAGTCCAAAATCACCTAACGAAGCTAATGGAATCATCAGAATTCGATTTCGAGATTCTTTACACATAAGTCAACATCTGGGTGGACGTTTCTAACTTAAGGTTCTAAATAAGAGACTAAGTGTCTCAATCCACTCTGAAACCACTCCGGACCCGAATCAACTAACCCGATATATCATAATATGGCTGAAAAGCACAAAAGAAAGCAGAAATGGGGGAAATGAGGCTATTACTCTTGAAATGACCGGTCAGGTCGTTACATCCTCCCCCTCTTAAATAACCGTTCATCCTCGAATGGGTCTAGAAACATACCTGGAGTCTCGAATAGGTGTAGATATCTATTTCTCATCTCCCACTCGGTCTTCTAGGTGGCCTCCTCCATAGGCTGACCTCTCCACTGCACCATCACCGAAGCTATATCTTTTGACCTCAACTTCCGAATCTGCCGATCCAAAATGGCCACCGGCTCCATATCATAAGTCATATCACCCTCCAACTGAACCATGCTGAAGTCCAAAACATGGGACGGATCACTAACATACTTCCGGAGCATGGAAACATGAAACACTGGATGCACGCTCGACAAGCTGGGTGGCAAGGAAAGCTTATAAGCCACCTCCCCTATCCTCTGAAGCACCTCAAAAGGATCAATGAACCGGGGGATCAACTTGCCCCTCTTCCCAAACCTCATAACACCCTTCATAGGTGATACCTTTAGCAAATCCTTCTCCCCAACCATAAAAGAAACATCACGGACATTCCTGTCCGCGTAGCTCTTCTGCCTAGACTGCGCCGTGCGAAGCCACTCCTGAATCAATTTCTCCTTATCTAATGCATCCTGGACCAAGTCTGTACCCAAGATCCTAGGCTCACCCGGCTCAAACCATCCTACTGGAGATCTACACCTCCTCCCATATAAATCCTCGTACGGAGCCATTAGAATACTCTACTGGTAACTGTTGTAATATGCAAACTCCGCGAGTGGCAAGAACTAGTCCCATGAACCCCCAAAGTCAATGACAAACGTGCACAACATGTCCTCTAATTTCTGAATGGTGCGCTCAAACTGCCCGTCTGTCTGAGGGTGAAAAGTTGCGCTCAACTCAACCTGAGTACCCAACTCTCGCTGCACGGCCCTCCAAAACTACGATGTAAACTGAGTACCTCTATCTGAGATGATGGAAACTGGAACCCCATGCAGGAGAACAACCTCTCGGATATAAATCTTAGTCAACCGCTCTGAAGTGTAAGTAGTATAAACAAGAATAAAGTGCACAGACTTGGTAAGCCGATCCACAATAACCCAAATAACATCGAACTTCCTCGATGCGCGTGGGAGCCCAACTACGAAGTCCATGGTGATCCACTCCCACTTCCACTCTGGGATCCCTAATCTCTGAAGCAATCCACCCGGTCTCTAATGCTCATACTTAACCTGCTGACAGTTGAGACATCGAGCTATAAACCCAATTATATATTTTTCCATCTGCCTGCACCAATAGTGTTGTCTGAAATCCTAGTACATCTTTGCAGCACCCGGATGGATGGAATACCGCGAGCTGTGGGCCTCCTCAAGAATCAATTCCCTGAGCCCATCTACATTAGGCACACATATCCGACCCTATATCCTCAACATGCTGTCATCACCAATAGTCACATCCCTAGCATCACCTCACTGAACCCTGCCCTGAAGAACGAGCAAGTGGGGGTCATCATACTGACGCTCCCTGATACGGTCATAAGGAGAAGACCTGGAGACCACACAAGCCAATACCCGACTCGGCTCCGAAATATCCAATGTGAAAAGCTGGACCGCTAAGTCCTGGAAATCCAATGCCAATGGTCTCTCTGTTGCTGGAAGATATGCTAAACTCCCCAAACTCTCCGCCCGGCGACTCAAAGCATCGACCACCACATTACCTTCTCCAGATGGTACAAAATAGTGATATCGTAGTCCTTAAGAAGCTCTAACCATGTCCATTGACGCAAATTAAGATACTTCTATTTCACCAGATACTGCAAATTCTGGTGATCAATATTGATCTCGCAATGAACCCCATATAAATAATGACGCCAAATCTTCAAGGCGTGAATAATGGCTGCTAACTCACGATCATGGACAGGATAGTTCTTCTCATGGGTCTTCAACTGGCGTGAGGCATAGGCAATCACCCTACCCTCCTACATCAGAACATATCCAATACCTACCCTCAAGGCATCACAATACACGGTGTAAGAACCTAAGGCTGATGGTAGAACTAACACTAGAGCTGTGGTCAAAGTAGTCTTGAGCTTCTGAAAACTCTCCTCACACTCATCCGACCACCTGAATGGAGCACTGTTTTGGGTCAATTTGGTCGTGGGCGATGCAATAGTCGAGAAACCCTGAATGAACCGACAGTAATAACCAGCCAAACCAAGAAAGCTTTGAATCTCTGTAGCTGAGGACAGTTTGGGCCAACTCTGAACCGCCTCTATCTTCTTCGGATCAACCTGAATACCCTCACTAGACACCACGTACCCCAAGAATGATACTAAACCGAGCCAGAACGCACACTTGGAGAACTTTGCATAAAGCTTCTCTTCCCTCAATCTCTATAATACAATCCTCAGATGCTGGGCATGCTCCTCTTAGTTACGAAAGTATATCAGGATGTCATCAATGAATACAAAAATGAATGAATCCACGTAAGGATGGAATACACTGTTCATCAAATGCATGAACACTGCTGGGGCATTGGTTAGCCCAAAAGACATCACCAAGAACTCATAATGGCCATATCGGGTCCTGAAAGTTGTCTTAAGAATATCCGAATCCCGAATCTTCAGCTGGTGATAACCGGACCTCAGATCAATCTTGTAGAACACCCTCGCTCCCTGAAGTAGGTCAAATAAATCATCAATACAAGCAAAAGGATACTTGTTCTTGACTGTGACCTTGTTCAACTGCCTATAATCAATGCACATCCTCATGGAACCATTCTTCTTCTTTACAAATAGAACTGGTGCACCCCAAGATGACACACTAGGCCGAATAAACCTCTTATCAAGGAGTTCCTGAAGTTATTCCTTCAACACCTTCAACTCCGCCGGTGCCATATGATATGGTGGTATAGAAATAGGCTGAGTGCCCGAAACCAAATCAATACCGAAATCAATATACATGTTAGGTGGCATGCCCGACAGGTCTGCAGGAAACACATCCGGGAAATCACGCACCACCAAAACAAAATCAATGATAGGAGTCTCTGCACTAACATCCCTCACAAAAGCCAAATAGGATAGACAACCCTTCTCAACCATATGCTGAGCCTTCAAGTACGAAATCACCCTACTAGGTACATAGTCTATAGAACCTCTCCACTCAATACTCGGAAACCCTGACATCACCAACGTCATGGTTTTAGCATGACAATCTGGAATAACAAAACATGGAGATAACCAATCCATACCTAATATTATATCAAAGTCAACCATACTGAGTATCAAAAGGTCCACTCAGGTCTCCCAACCCCGAATAGTCACCACACATGACCGATATACACGGTTCACAACAATGATATCTCCCACATGAGTAGATACATGAACAGATGAAACTAAAGACTTATGGGGCATATCCAAAAAATGGGCAAACTATGAGGAAACATATGAATAGGTGGAACCGGGGAAAATAATACAGTGGGATCTCTGTGACCAACTGCGACAATACCTGTAATTACATCATCTGAAGCAATAGCATTTGGTCTGGAAGGAATGGCGTAGAAACAGGCCTGGCCACCCCTGATCTGCCTTTCCCTCTCGGGCCTGGCCACCCCTAGCTTGCTGAGCTCCACCCCTCGCTGTGTGGGTGGGTGGTGGAGGAATTGGCACTGGTGGCATCGGTCGAGTACTCTGATGTGGAGTCCCACCTAATAGCCTGGGACAATCTCTCATAATGTGACCAAAATCTCTGCACTCGAAGCAACCCCTTCTCTAACGAAACTGCTGCTCCTGATGCCCAAAAGAACTACCTTGGGACATCTGAGCAGACGAGGCATGATGAGAACTCTGCGCTGGTAGTGCACTAACTGACGACTGGTCTTGCTAATGACTGTGAGAACCATGGCCAGATGATGCACCACGGTGAAATGGCCGAGCTGGCTGGGCCTCTCTAAAATGACGACCTCTATCATGATGGAACTGACCCCCAGAAGGTGCACCGCTGAATCCACCCTGACCACGAGGCCTCTTCACCTCGCTCTCAACCCTTTCCTGACCGTGAACCATGTCAATCTGCCGACCAATGTTGACAACCTCATCAAAGGTAGCACCCGACACCCTCTATCTGGTCATGAGCAACTGTAGCTGAAAATTGAGACCATTAATTAACCTCATGATCCACTCCCTGTCGGAGGGAACCAACCAGATAGCATAATGGGCCAACTCCGAGAATCGCATCTCATACTGCGTCACTGACATATCACCCTGGTGAAGCCGCTCAAACTATCTGCGTAGCTCCTCTCTACGGGACCGAGGAACGAACTTCTCCTAAAATACCACGAAGAACTGCTACCAAGTAAGGGGTGCTGCGCCAACATTCCTATGCCTCTCGTAAATCTCCCACCATATGAGTGCAGCCCTAGAAACTGAAAGGTAGTGAATGAGACCCCACAAGCCTCTAGAATACCAGCTGTATGGAGTATCCTCTGACACATGTCCAAGAAGTCTGGAGCATCTTATCTCTTTGTGCCACAAAAAGGTGGAGGCTGGAGTCTCCCAAACCTCTCCAACCTACGCTGATTATCCTTAGGCATAACAGGAACCACATAATCTTGAGCAGCTACAACCGGCTAGCATGATGGTGCCCCCAGTGTCTGGAGTCCCTAAACAACCTGCTCGGGTGTGCGAGCGACGGGAGTTTGAGTGCCTGTGCCTCCCCGGGCCTCAGAAGTGGTTGCGGCCGTCGAGACAGAGGCCGCCTGAGAAAGGCCGGTACACACTGTCAGATTCTGAGCTAGGGCCTCTTGGAGGCCTGGAATCACAATAGGCACATGTGGTTCCTGAGCGGGTGCATTAACAACTGGAATCTGATCCTGATCTGGGTCAACTGGTAGATCTGCTGGTACTACCCCAGCTGCTGTGCGGGCTGTACCTCTGTCCCTACCGCGACCTCTACCACGACCTCGGCCTCCGGTGGCCCTGGATGGTGGCACTGGTGGCTGTCCATCCTGCCCGGTAGTGCGAGTCCTCACCATCTATGAGAGAATGAAACAATTGATGTTTAGTTGCCAGAATTAACAGATTCGCACGATAAGAATTCAAAAATGTAGAATTTTCCAAAAGTTTCTGTAGCCTCTCGAAGATAAGTACATATATCTCCGTACCAATCCGCAAGACTCTACTAAACCTGCTGTTGACTCGTGAGACCTATGTAACCTAGAGCTCTAATACCAATTTGTCATGACCCAAAAACCTAACATGTCATGATGTCGCGTATCGATGGTACTAGGCAATCCGACTTTTCCCAAAATTCTCGAGTAATCCAATAAAAGGTGGTTTAAAACTTTTTCATATTAAAACTTTTCATAAAAACCAAAGTTGAACTCAATAAAGAATCAAAATGCGAAAACTAGCCCAAACTTCGGGGTGTCACTAAGTCATGAGCATCTAGATAACCAAACTAATACAACCAGTGTCTAAGTATCAATACAAGACAAAAAGAAATATAGAAGGAGAGACAAGGTCCTGCGGACACCTGCAGCTACCTCATAGTCTCCGGTACTCGATCGCGCTCGAACTCAACTACCTCTGTGATCAAACACACCTGGATCTGCACATAAAGTGCAGGGTGTAGCATGAATACAACCAACTCAGCAAGTAATAGAAATAAATAAGGAACTGGAAGCAGTGACGAGCTATACAATACAATTCATTTTCCATAATTCCAGCAAAGAGTAGACATGCTTTTGAATTCAGCAGTTTAAGTCAAATCAATTCTATACAGTTCAATTCATGTATTCCAGATAAAAGTCTTTCATAGAGTTTCGCAACAATGACATATAGCAACTAAAATCAACAACAAAATGGAAAGAAAGAACAGCCTCTCAAGGCAACAGTCACTCAACTCGTGACAACAACTCAACCACTCGACTCTCAACCCACAGCACTCACACTCAATGGATATCCGCGCTCACTGGGGGTGTGTACAGACTCCGGAGGGGCTCCTACAACCCAAGTGCTATAATCTACATGGACAACTCACGTGCTGCACGGATAACTCACGTGCTATAATATCAATAATTGGATTCCCACAGATAACTCACGTGGTGCACAGACAACTCACGTGCCATAGAACAATACCTCACAACCAGGCCCTCGGCATTACTCAGTCATAACCTCTCTAGTCTCATAGCTCTTAATAAAGAAAGGGAAAACAACCCAAATCAAAGTGATACAGTATATCAGGAAGGAAAAATAACAGAGTCTGAGGTAAATATGTACAAGAATCACTATGACTGAATATAACATCCATGAGCAGGAATATAGCCTAAGCATGATCTCTAACATGAAGGGCAATCAAGTTCTAGTAGACAGGAATGCATATAAACACAAATAAAGGCTATTAGATTTCACAGTCTCCCGGGACGGACCAAGTCTCAATCCCTCACGACGTACACCCACACGCCTGTCACCTGGCATGGGTGCCACCTCCAAGAAGTCACATTATACCAAACTCCGGGTTTCACACCCTCAAGACCAGGTTTAAAATTGTTACTTACCTCAAACCAAGCAAAATCCTACTCCGCAGTCCCGTTTATAGCTACAAGCAATACAATATGATCAATATAGGCTAAAGGAACTAATTCCACAAGAACTTTACCAAACTATAGCCAAAATCCGAAATGGACTCAAACCCGGCCCCCGGGCCCACGTCTCGAAATCCGACAAAATTTACAAAACTAAAAAACCCATTCACTAACGAGTCCATACATTCAAAATTTATCAAAATCCGACATCATTTGGTCCCTCAAATCCTTAAATTAAACTCTATAAAATCCCAAGCCCACACCCCTCCTTTTCACCCCTAATTTCCACTAATTAAATGATTAAACAACCGGAAATCACCATAAACACGAGTATTAGGGCTCAAGAAACTTACCTCACTGAAATCCCATTGAATCCCTCTTCAAAATCACTCCCCAAAGCTTCAAAGCCGACTGAAAATGGTGAAGAATGGAAAAAAATTCGTGAAGTGTGCTATTTATAATTTCTGCCCTGTTCTAGCACCTGCGGCTAAATATGCGCACCTGCGGTGCCGCATCTATGCAAGAACCTCCGCATCTGCAGAAAATCATTAAAGCCCCCAACTTTGCACCTGCGCTCCTTATCCGTATTTGCGACCACGCAGGTGCGGAAAGGGCCTCACACATGCGGTCACTGCCTGATGTCCTCACTTCTGCTTCTGCGGGTACCTATCCACATCTGCGAACACGCAGATGCGATCTCTCCTAATCACCTACGGTCCCATCCTACCTTAGCCTTGCCCGCATGTGCGACCTCATATGCGCTTCTGCGGTCTCGCAGGTACGGGAACTTCATCGTACCTGCGCCTTCTGCTCAACACCTCCAATCTCACATCTACGATCTCCCGCTTGCTTCTGCGGGCTTGCACCTGCAATGAGACATCCGCAGGTGCGATTATGACAGCTGAGTTCAAACTTCAGAAATCCTCCATTCACTAAACTTGTTCCATTAATCACCCAAAATCAACCTGAGGACCTCGAGACCTCAACCAAACATACCAATATATCATATATCAATATACAAACTTAGTCGAGCCTTCAAATCACTCAAAACAACATCAAAACACCGAATTACCCTTAGATTCAAGCCTAAGAACTTCTAAACTTCTAAACTTCTGAATTCTACGAACTATGTCGAAACCTTCCAAAACACATCTGAATGACCTCACTGTTTTACACACACGTCACAAATGACACCACGAACCTACTCCAACTTCCGGAAATCCATTCCGACCCCGATATCAAATCTTTCACTACCGACCGAAATCGTCAAATTTCTAACTTTCACCAATTAAAGCCTAATTCCACTATAGACCTCCAAATCACATTTCGGACATGCTCTCAAGTACAAAATCACCTAATAAAGTTAATGGAACCATCCGAATTTGATTTCAAGATTATTTACACATAAGTCAATATCCTGGTTGACGTTTCTAACTTAAGGTTCTAAAAAAGAGACTAAGTGTCTCAATCCACTCCGTAACCATTCCGGACCCGAACCAACTAATCCGATATGGCACAATATAGCTGAAAAGCACAAAAGGAAGCAGAAATGGGGGAAACGAGGCTATAACTCTCGAAATGACCGTCGGGTCATTACAACAAATCATGAGCAGCTAAGATTTAGCATTTTACAATCTGGTAAGAAATAAAATACATCATCTGCTGGAAATAAACGTGAACAGATTAAAATTCTAAAGCTATCAACAACAAGAGGCAGATATGACTGGATCACGAAAATATCTTTAATGCTAGCTATGACCGGATCGCAGAAATATCAACATTCAAAATCTGCATGCAAGGTGCAGAAGTGTAGTATGAATACAATTGACCCCATATACTCTGTAAGTATATTGTCTAACCTCGTTGAAGTAGTGACAGAGATGTTTTTTAGTTAAAAAGATACTCACTGTTATAACATGTGCAATAGACTAATAGTAGAAATAGTTATAAAACATAACAAATAAGGGTACCATAAAAGAACTATGCGAGGCAATAAATGATTACTTGGAGACATCATAGTAGTTAATTCATAATTTTCCTATTGTGAGAAGTATATTCAAGATATCAAATCAAATGGAACGGTAAAACCCTTTGTGCTTTAATATCTTCCTCACTATATATATATGTCAAATCAATTAGTACAGTAACACCCTTCGTGCATTTATCTCATTCTTGCCGAATGTGCATATAGTAGTACCAACCACGTAGAATAATTTCCAGTAATAATGTCCACAAAGTAAATAGTACCTAGATAGTAACAATAACAAGTCGAAAGAATATAGAAAATAGAAATAGATGAGATAGAGGGCACAAAAGTAATGACAACAAGTATGGTAGAAGAACATAAATTTCACTAACTAACATGGTAATAGGCTTAGATGTAAATATAATAAACATGAGGGAAACGCATAATCTTTTGTCCCGACCGGTCATTTTGAGCATTTGCATTCTATTTAGCTATTCGAAGTCTTTAGCAATAATGTATGATGTATTGTGACTTGCAGGAATCGTTGATTTTGATTTTCAGGTTATTCAGAATCGATTTGGAAGAATGAATTTCATTGATGAAGCTTTAAGTTGGAAGAGTTGACCAAGTTTGACTTTTTCTATTTGACCTTGAATTGGAGTTTTGATGGTTCTTTTAGGTGCGAATGGTGATTTTGGACTCGGGTGTATGCCCGGATCTTCATTTGGATATTTCTAGAAGGTTTCGGCACAAATTGGCAAAAGTTGGAAATTTGAAGGTTTGGAAAGTTCATAAGTTTGACCGAGAGTTGACTTTGAGGATATCAAATTTGAATTGTAGTTTCAGGAATTGAAATAGGTTCGTTAAGTTAATTGGGACTTGTGTGAAAAATTTGGATTTATTCCGGGTCGATCTGATATGTTTCAGCGTGAGTTTCGGAAGTTGAAAGTTCAAAGTTTTTTTAAGTTTGATTTGAGGTGGGATTCGTCATTTCTATTTTGTTATGCGTGATTAAGGCCCTGAGTAGGCCTGTGGTATGTTATGGAAGTTTTTCGTATACTTGGACGGGGTCCCGAGTGGCTTGGGCGTGTTTCAAATTGATTTCTGACCATTTTGTTTCATGTTTGCATTACTGGTTGCTGTTGGTTTCCGGTGCCTCGATTATCCTTCGTGATTGCGAAGATGGGTACGCGTCCGCATAGAGGATATTTTTAGCTTGGGCATTTTCTCCATTGGGGTCACGTTAGGGTGGCTGCGTTCGCGTAGGGTTGTGTAGGATACTGTCCGCATTCGCGTATGAGGAACTACGGTCGCGAAGTGTTGAGATTTGACAGCTGGGAGTAGGAGAATTGTTCAACGTGATCACGTTATTTGAGTCGCCTTCGCGGATCTTTGGCATCAGTGGTCATCGCGTTCATGTGGCGTGTAGCGCGAACATGTAGTGCTTTTTGGTGGCAATGGTTGTTCTTCTTCGCGATCTTGAGGTAATTTCCACGATCGTGATTCATTAATTTGGCCACTGATTATAAAGTACTCTATTTCGGGGGTTTCGTCCATTTTTGCATTTTTGGAGCTATGGAGCTCGGATCGAGGCGATTCTTGAAGCAAGTTTCACCACGTGGAATTGGTAAGTGTTCTCTACTCATTGTTGATTTTATATCATGAATATATCTTCATTTTCGGCATTTGGTGGAGGGTTCCAAAAGACGAAATTTGGGGTTTTAACCTAAATTTTCAAGGAGTGAGTTTTTGAGTTTTGATCGATTCAGAGTGGAATTTGAGTGAAACTAGTACGGTTGGACTCGTAATTGAATGGGTTGTCGGATTTTGTGAGTTTTGTCGAGTTTCGAGGTGCGGGCCCAAGTTTGACCTTTTAGTTGATTTTGGGCATTCGATTAAGGATTCGACCTTTATCATTTAGAATTGTTTCCTTTGGCTTTATTTGACGTATTTGCGTTGCTTTTGGCTAGTTTCGAGCCTTTCGGAGGTCGGTACGCACGGGATGGCATTTCTGGAGCATCGTTTGGCTTGCTCAGTATTGGATTTGACTCGTTCGGGGTAAGTAAAACTTCTAAACTTGGTGCTGAGGGTATGAAACCACAAATTATGTGCTATGTGTTTGGTGTTGAGGTGACACACATGCTAGGTGAGGGGCATGTGGGCGTGCATCGTGGGAATTTTGATTTCATTTTTTCCGTGGTACTGTGTAGTTACCTGATGTTATCTGTAACCATGAAATCTCTACGTGTTAGAGTAATTGAGTTGTGATCTATGTTAGAAACCATATCTAGGCTATATTCTTATCCCGTTGGAACCCACTGGGGTCATTTATGCTATTGAGCTATCTGTTTATATTGAAATTACATACTCAGTCATACGCATTCATTTACATATCATATCTCAGTCTCTATTATCATTCATTGATACATCACATCATTTATTGATTTATGCAATGATTGGCTTGTTATAGTGCTTTGTCTGAATGATCCCCTCCGGAGTATGGACACACCCCCAGTTGGCGCAGGTATCTACTGAGTGTGAGTGTCGAGCGCGAGTGGCCATTGATTCAGAGAATTGAGGGACTGTGAGGACAGAGTGGCTGTAAGGACTGAGTGGCTGTGAGGACTGAGTGGCTGTGAGGACTGAGTGACTGGGAGGACTCATATAATTGATACTCTGAGAGTATGAATATGGTATTATCATTATTTGCATCACATTCGACATGCACACTTGACATACAGGCATAGAGATGCATGTTTTCCTCATGCCATTTGATAATGAAACATCTTATATGTTGTTGAAAAGTTTAGGGAAAAATTACAATTTTAAAACTTACTCATATTTTATTTTTGGCAATTTCGGTAAACGATTTGGATTTTCACTGATATACTTGAAAGCATGCCCATTTTCTGGAACTGTGGGCGAGCTGGGCATTTTATCTCTGAGTTACCTTTTTTATTACTTGCATTATGTTTTTATGAATAATTGTTGGCTATTGGTGTTGGACTCCAACCTTTGTTCCAGCACGTCACTACTTTCAACATAAGGTTAGGTTGTTACTTATTGAGTACATGGGGTCGGTTGTACTCATACTACACTTCTGCACCTTGCGTGCAGATGTTGAATGGTGATGTTGCTGTGTTCGATGGGAGCTAGATTTGAAGATCTACCTACGTTCCGGTTGTAGCTCCCTCTTGTTCATAGCCATAGATTTATAAAAATCCATTTTTGTACATTTCGAACAGATGATGTAATTATTTCATACCACCTTTGTAAACTCTAAGTCTTAGAAGCTCATGATTTCTACTACCAGTCCTTGGGAAATTTATAAGATTCAGATATTTTCTTTACTTATTTGTCTTATTAAATTTTATTGGAATTGGATAGTTGTTAATTGGCTTACCAAGCGGGTTGGGTTAGATTCCATCACGATTAGTTGGATTTTGGGTCGTGACAAGTTGGTATCATAGCTCAAGGTTCATAGGTCCTACGAGTTATGAGCAAGTGTCTAGTGGAGTCTTGCGGATCGGTATGATGATGTCCAAACCTATCTTCGAGAGGCTACAAGGCATATAGGATAAACTTCCCATCTTTCTTTACTTATAGTGCGACATTAATTCAGATTGAAATGTAACTCTTTGAATTCATTCCACACATTCATATGTATATGTGAGCGCTCGGTTTCAACTTCACATCGAAGGCTTGTGATTCCATGGATCAGGTGCGAGATGTTATTTCTGTGTGCCGATGATGGGCTAGACTGGAGGACTTGAGGCAGGGTTTTGACTATAGCTTGAACATATAGATTTCGATTGTGTGAGCATATGCTTTGGGAATTATAATTCCGGTAGTATCTTTATTAGGGGAATTTGTGGCCCGATGAGTAGTCGGATGGCTATATGATGAGTAAGATGTGATTGCGTGATGTGTTAAGATGAGTTGAATGTGACGAGAAGAGTTTGCTTGAGACATAAAAAGGACTATTTGGTGCTTGATTTCTGTCTTGATGTGACGTAACGTCTAGAGTTATGTTTGTATTGGAGGATATTTCATGTTGTTTAACTGTGGAACAAATTAGATTCTCATGTCTATTGATGAGTTCAGACTCAAGAAGATCGGGTGATTACATAGTAGTTGTGTCTGTGAAAGGGTATATCGAGATGTCAGTTTGAGACTAAGCAGGTGGGCTATCACTTGCTGGGTGATCTACAGATGTGTGGTCTTCGTGATGTTGTATGTAGGCTTTCTTTCTACCAGTGGGTTATATTTGTGCGATTTGAATTTAGATCAGTTGTAATAGTTGACCCAACCGTCATGAGAATGAATGCGAGGTTTGCATATGATTTGAGGTATTGGAGGGTTTTCGTTACAAGGGCTTATGAAGGATTAAGTGAAATTTCGGTGCGGGATCAAGTCAGTAATAGAGTATGGGCATTATGAGTTGTTAAGTGTTTTGTCCTATGTCTTTCAGCTAAGTTGGAGAGTCTGCTATCAACGAGTTGATTACACGGTTATGTGTTGTATCGGTTTCGATCTGAGGCATACTTGTGGATTGGTTATGAGTTGCAGAGTCTGATTTTGAGGTTGACTTAAGCAAGGAAACTTCTGGATGAATGATGTATTACACTTTATGGGTATATGGAGATCGTGAAATGAGTTGATTTGTTATTCGTGACGGATGTAGTGTGCATGGAGTATGGGTTCACTTGGTGGTTTAGAGGCGTGGGTTACTTATTTGGGTATTGTTATGCTAATGGGGCACAAGTCATTCTACATGTTTGGGCGGTGCAATTGAGATTTGAACAGAATAAATGACTTCTAGTGGGTTCAAGATTTATATGTAGCTATTGAGAGTTTTCTAGATTTGTATATGGTTAGAACCTGAGATTTATATTGGATGGTATTAGGACTTGCGGTATTTATATATAATTGTGGATTATACACTTCAGTATCAAGGAGGTGAAGGAAATAGTTTTAGGTTCACATAAGGTCTCTTTAGAGTGGGTGTATCGGTTGTGGTGCTTTGGGGGTGCTTAAGAGAGAATTCAGCGACTTATGGGCCTTAGGGCGGTGTGGTTTTATGCTAGGATCTTGTGGGGTGTGTTTTGGTTAAGGATAGTGGTGTTTTGGCGAGGAGAAGTGTCAACTTGAGGGTAATTCGGGAGGAACTCTGAGAAATATGACAGTTTGTTAGTAGGTTGGATCAACACGATTATGAGTATGATCGGTTCTTTGGGTACTTATGATGTGGTGAGTCTCCACATGTGTTTCGTGGCAATGCTCTTGGGTTTGACAACTTGCGTGGCTTGGTTGAGTTAGAGGGATTCAGTTCTAATAGCTTGGTTATGTGCAAATGGGTTCCAAAGCGTTTTCGATGATTTCTATCACAGTTCGAGGTAGATATGTCTTACTGGCGTGAGGAACATGTTGCATATTGGGATTTTCTCCTAGATGAGATCAAATGGAAGGTTTTCGACTGATCGAGTATTTATTCTATTGGCAACTCAGAGTTGATCATGATAATATCGTGATTTTCATCCTATGGAATGATAGATGCGGTGTGTTGTGTAGGATTGTGATTTGCATGTGCAAGGTCACGATTCAGTTTTGAGGGGGG
>AWOL01S0007859.1:272800-338485 GCA_000715115.1 Nicotiana otophora
GGGGGGGGGGGGGGCGGTCATGAATGCTTAGACACCATGAATAGTTTGAGATGTCTAGATGAATGCTATTACTACTTGGTATTGCCTGAAAAGGGTACATATTTTAGAAGGCTCATTGTGTTCTGACTTATGGATGCTTCATTGGTATTGCAGTACTCATCTTGTTAATCGAATGCGGATATTCCAATTTTTGCGATGTGGCATGAGTGAATTATAAGAGTATTCCTCGTGGGATGATCGTGTGCGAGAGATGTGTTAGACATTTGGTAGGTGGAGTATCAGATATGGTGATTCATATGTTCTATGGAATTGGAGACCGGGTGTTCTCTGAAATAGATTGTTTCATGGTTGTGGATTGTGAAGATGTCGCCAAAGCTACCCAGATGATAGTATGTTTTATGGTTCAGTCATTGTGGACTTTCGGAGGGTTATGTATCTATTTATGGGTGACGAGAGTTGATTTGGGGTCCATTGGTAGGCCCAATGAGTATGTGTGTTCTACACCGGGTCAGATTGGTTGACTCCATACTGTTGTTGTTGAGGGATGTGCCATTCAGTTAGAGTTGAGCTTATTCGTGTTCTGAGATATTCTATGAGTTACCATTCTATGCTACGAGGTGATGTGATTCATTGGTTATAGGCACACATGTTGCTGTCCTACTTGGGCCTTATAAGGGAATTTGAGCGAGATGAATATTAGGGTGTTGAATGAATGATTTCACATTTGGTTATGTTCTTTTTGGATTGTGGTATTGTATTATTATTTCCTTTGTGGTTATGGTCATGCACCTTAGGTACTTGATATTGAATTGCATGTGGTTATTGATTTTGAGCAAGGTGGCTTGAGCTATTTCATATGGACAAGTGATTGGATAAGGCCACACATTGCAGCGGAGTTATGTTGGGATATGGTCATTTGTGTTAGATTCGTATGTTATGGTTCTACGGTGTATGATGGGTTTTTAGCATTTTCTTGTGGCGGTATTTATTTAGCTTGCGGGACGGTTCTCTCATTTGAGTCATTTTCCGTGTTTGAGTACATTTGAATTGTTGCGTATTGGTGCACGGATTGCACGGTTTGTGATTTAAGGTTGTATTTGTATGGCATGTCAGTAGGGCAGCTATATTTGACAAGGTGAGGTCTCCTAACCTAGAATGAGTGCTATTAGATTTGATTGCGGTATATTTAGAAGGATAATGTTGTTGAACAGCTTAGAAATTGACTATAGTCTAGTCGAAGGAGATGTAGTTTCATGACTTGTTGATCTGATAAGTGGTTAAGAGTTTCTGGATGTTTATTTCATCATCGGTAGTGTACAAAAGTTTTAGAATGAGGTTTTGTTTGATATGAGGTCTATTACCGGTATTGGGTTGTTTTGAGCAGCTACCGTGATTAGAATTTATTGTTATGAGTATTTGAGTTATGTGGTATATCATGTAATTATGTCTTGCGTTGTGGTTAAGTCTCGAAGCAGTTTTTCAGACTTATACAATATGTAGATGTGAGATTCGTGTCTTGTAGGAAATTGGATTATGTGGTTTACGGGCTAAGGACGAAGTAATGATCTTCAGTTATGTTGTTTTGTCGGGCCTATATGAAATAGGGTGACGTGGGATCACCCCCGGGTATGTGCATTGTAAGGTTATACGGTGATTTGACGGCTTAAGAACAACTCTTGGCACTATCGATGACGAACGTATGTTTAAGTGGGCGAGGATGTAACGACCCAACCGTTTGTTTTGAGCATTTGCATTCCGTTTAGCTATTCGAAGTCTTGAGTACCAATGTATGATGTATTGTGACTTGTGTGAATTGTTGGTTTTGGTTTTCAGGTTATTCGGCGTCGATTTGGAAGAATGAATTTCATTGTTGAAGCTTTAAGTCGGAAGAGTTGACCGAGTTTGACTTTTTAGTATTTGACCCCGGATTGGAGTTTTGATGGTTCCGTTAGGTGCGGATGGTGATTTCGGACTCGGGTATGCCCGGATTTGCATTTGGATATTTTTAGAAGGTTTCAACACAAATTGACGAAAGTTGGAAATTTGAAGGTTTGGAAAGTTAATAAGTTTGACCGAGAGTTAACTTTGAGGATATCAGATTCGAATTGTGCTTTCGGGAACTAAACTAACTTCGATATGTTAGTTGGGACTCTTGTGCAAAATTCGGAATTTCATAGTTCAAAGTTCATTTAAGTTTGATTTGAGGTGTGATTCGTCGTTTCGATGTAGTTATGCGGGATTTGAGGCCTCGAGTAGGTCTGTGTTATGTTATGGGACTTGTTGGTACATTTGGACGGGGTCCCGAGGGGATCGAGCATGTTTCAGATTGATTTTGGACCTTTTTACTTCGTGTTTTCATTTCTGGTTGTTGCTTATTTTTGGTGCCTCAATTGTCCTTCGTGATCGCGAAGGTGGATATGCAATCGCGTAGAGGAAATTTGGAGCTGGGGCATTTTCTTTATTGCGGTTGCGTTAACGTGGCTGCGTTTGCGTAGGGTTGTGTGGGCTACTGTCCGCATTCGCGTATGAGGAACTGCGGTCACGAAGTGTTGAGATTTGGCAGCTGGGAGCTGGAGAATTCTTCAACGTGATCGCGTTATTTGAGTCGTGTTCGTGGAGCTTTGGCATCAGTGGTCATCACGTTCGCGTGGGCTGTAGCACAAATGTGTAGTGCTTTTTGGTGGCAGTGGTTGTTCTTCTTCTCAATCGCGATGTTATTTCCGTGATCGCGATTCATTAATTTGCCCAGTGATTATAAAGTACTCTATTTCGGGGGTTTCGGCCATTTTTGCATTTTTGGTGCTATGGATCTCGGATTGACGCGATTCTTGAAGAAATTTTCCATAAATGGACTGGGGTAAATGTTCTCTACTCATTTTTGATTTTATATCTTGAATCTATCTTCATTTTCTTCATTTGATTGATGGTTCCAAAAGAGAAAATTGGGCGGTTTAGCCTAAAGTTTCGTGGAGTGAGTTTTTGAGTTTTGAATATAGATTCGAAATTGGATTTGAGTGAAACTAGTATGGTTGGACTCGTAATTGAATAGGTTGTCAGATGTTGTGAGTTTTGTTGGGTTCCGAGGTACGGGCTTGGGTTTGACATTTTTGTCGATATTGGACTTTTGATTACGGATTTGACCTTTATCAATAAGAATTGTTTCCTTGGGCTTTATTTGATGTATTTGAGTTGCTTTTGGCTAGTTTCGAACCGTTCGGAGGTCGGTACGCGCGGGTTGGTATTTATGGAGCACCACTTGGCTTGCTCGGTATTAGATTTGACTTGTTCGAGGTAAGTAACACTTCTAAACTTGGTGTTGAGGGTATGAAACCCCAAATTACGTGCTATGTGTTTGGTGTTGAGGTGACACACATGCTAGGTGACGGGCATGTGGGCATGCATCGTGGGAATTTTGATTCCGTTATTTCTGTGGTACTGTGTAGTTACCTGATCTTATTTGTAACCATGAATCTCTATGTGCTAGAGTAATTGAATGAGATCCATGTTAGAAACCATATCCAGGCTATATGCTTATCCTATTGGATCCCACTGGGTCATTTCTGTTGTTGAGCTATCTGTTTATATTGAAGTTACATACTTAGTCATACGCATTCATCTACATATCATATCTTGCTATCTGTTATCATTCATTGATACATCACATTATTATCTTTGGGATGATCTATCATGACAACGTGAGCCCGAGAGACTGGAGAGATTGATGACTAAGTGAGGCCGAGAGCTTCATGGTGAGGATGTCTGTGGGATCGGGCTGCACAACAAAACATGTTTTATTGATTTATGCTATGATTGGATTGTTATAGTGCTTGGGCTGAAGGAGCCCCTCCGGAGTCTGTACATACCCCTAGTGAGCGCAGGTACCTACCGAGCGCGAGTGGCGAGTGATTAGGAAGATTGAGTGGCTGTGAGGACTGAGTGACTGGGAAGATTGAGTGAATTGATACTCTGAGAGTATGCATATGGTTTTATCACTGAGTTGCATCGCATTCGACATGCACACTTGACATACAAGCATAGAGATGTATTGTTTCCTCATGCCATTTGATAATGAAACATCTTATATGTTGTTGAAAAGTTTAATGAAAAATTACAATTTTAAAACTTACTCATATTTTGTTTTTGGCAATTTCGGTAAAAAGATTTAGGTTTTCACTGATATACTTGAAAGCAGGCCTATTTTATGGAACTGTGAACGAGCTGAGCATTTTATCTCTGAGTTACTTCTTTTATTATTTGCATTATGTTGTTATGAACTGTTGTTGGTTATCGGTGTTGGACTCCGACCTTTGTTCCAACACGTCACTACTTTCAACCTAAGTTTAGGTTTGTCACTTATTGAGTATATGGGGTCGGTTGTACTCATACTACACTTCTGCACATTGCATGCAGATGTTGAATGCTGATAATGCTGTCCTTGATGGGAGCTAGATTTGAAGATGTACCTGCGTTCCGGTTGTAACTGCCTCTTGTTCATAGCCATAGATTTATAAACATCCGTTTAAGTACATTTCGAACAGATGATGTATTTATTTATCCCAGGTTTGTAAATGCTTAAGTCTTAGAAGCTCATGATTTGTACTACCAATCCTTGGGAAGTATATAAGATTCAGATATTTTCTTTACTTATTTGCCTTATTAAATTTCATTAGAATTGGATAGTTGTTAATTGGCTTACCTAGCGGGTTGGGTTAGGTTCCATCACGACTAGTTGGATTTTGGGTCGTGACAAGTTTGTATCAGAGCTAAAGGTTCATAGGTTCTACGAGTTATGAGCAAGTGTCTAGCAGAGTATTGCGGATCGGTATGATGACGTCCATACCTATCGTCGAGAGGCTACAGGGCATTTAGGATACACTTTCCATATTTCTTTTCTTATTATGCAACATTAATTCAGATTCAATCGTAACTCTTTGAATTCATTCCACGCATTCGTATGCGCATGTGAGCACTCGATATCAGCTGCACATCGACGACTTGTGATTCCATGGATGAGGTGTGAGATATGATTTCTTTGTGCCGATGATTGGCCAGTCTGGACGACTTGAGTGACTGACTGTCAATTGGAAGAGTTTACCAAGTTTGAATTTTGAGTATTTGACTTCGGATCGGAGTTTTGATGGTTTTGTTAGGTCTGGATGGTGATTTTGGACTTGGGCATATGCCCGGATTTGCATTTAGATATTTCTAGAAGATTTCAGCACTCATTGGCGAAAGTTGAAAATTTAAAGGTTTGGAATGTTTATAAGTTTGACTGAAAGTTGACCTGGATGTTATCGGTCTCAGATTATTGTTCCGGGAGTTGGAATAAGTTTGATATGTCATTTGGAACTTTCATGCAAAATTTGGGTTCATTCCGGATTGGTTATGCTTGAATCAAACGCGTGGTTCGGAGTTTGAAGTTTATGAACTTAAGGATTGATCTTGATCGGCGATTCGTGATTTTGATGTTGTTATGGATTATTTGAGGCATCGAGTAGGTCTGTGTTATGTTATGTGACTTGTTGGTATGTTCTGACGGGGTTCCGAGGGGCTTAAGTGAGTTTTGGGGTGGTTTCAGACCATTTCTAGGCCATTTTTAGTTGCTGGTTTTTGGCTACGGGAGTGTACATTGTGATCGTGTGGATTTGGTCACGTTAGCGAAGAGAAAAATAGGAAAAATGGAGATGTGAATTGCGATCACGGAAGCTTTCTCGCGATCGCATAGAAGAAAATCTCTACTGCACTGACTCGACTTTGGAAGCTTATAACCTGCAATCTATAAGGAATTTGGAGATGATTTAAAAATAAAAGTTATATCCCTTTTAGTTTAGTTTTCAAAAAATTAAACCGTTTGTTATTTGGAATTTTGTACAAAATGTTATGGCAAATACACTACAGGATATCGGAGAAAAGTTGGGAAGGGTTAAATGTAAGTTTGTTCTTCGCGATCGCGGGGAAAAGGCCGCGGTCGCATAGGCTAAAAATTGTCCTGCAGAATTATGTAATCGCGATCGCAAGTTTTGTGACCGCGATCGCGAAGGGTACCCGTGGAACAATGTATAAAGTACTCTATTTTGAAGGTTTCAACCATTTTTGCATATTTGGAGCTATGGAGCTCTGATTGAGACGATTCTTGAAGCAGTTTTCACCGTGTGGATTGTGGTAAGTGTTCTCTAATCATTTTTGATTTTATATCATGAATCTATCTTCATTTTTGGAATTTGACTGAGGGTTTCAAGAGAGAAATTGGCGGGTTTTGTCTAAAGTTTCATAAAGTGAATTTTTGAGTTTTGAACATCGATTCATGGTCGGATTTGAGTGAAACTAGTATGGGTGGTGTCACGACTCAATTTCACCTAAAGGTCGTGATGGCGCCCAACGTCATAGTTAGGCCAGCCAAACTAGTGAATTAAACATACATCAATCATTTTTAATAATTTTCCAAGTAATTATATTCTTTTTACTATTAATATTGAAGAAAATAGAAAAGATACTGATTAATTTAAATACAAGAAAAATAATCCAAATCCCAATTTTACTAGTGTATATGCCAAGACCTAGTGTCACAAGTGTATGAGCATCTAGTAGATTATACAAAACTCTAAATACTGTCTGAAATAAAATAGACAGAATGCAAATACAAGAAGAGGCAATAGTTGCTGCAGAACGACATCAGAAAGGCAGCTCACCAGTCGTCCAATAGTACCTGTCTCAGGTCCTGCACAAAAAGTGCAGCAAGTATAGCATGAGTACATAAACAACATGTACCCTGTAAGTATCAAGTCTAATCTCGAAGAAGTAGTGACGAGAGGTCGACTTTGACACTCACTATGGGTCAATAATATTAACATGGAAATATTTAAATCAACGTGATTTATAGGAATAATAATAATTTTCTTTAACTAGAAGAAATAATTAAATCGTTAAATCTTAATAAATTTCAAATTTATAAATTAGCTTTACAAGTTGCAATTAAAATATCTAGGTATCATGTAATTATTATTATTAGGAACGATTTCTGCTGAGGTCGTACGACCCGATCCAGAGTGTAGTGTACACTGCCGAGAGACGTACGACGCGATCAATAGATGCATCTATACTGCCGAGGCGTTCAGCCAGCTCCACAAGAAAGGAGGACATTTTCTTATGTACCTCCAGAATAAGAATATATATATTTATTTTAAGATTTACACAGCAAGATGTACAATTTATGACAACAATTAAATATTTTGAACAAAAATTCAGGTATGTGAAATTTCAGTCTCTTATGATTTCCTCTAACAATTTACAACAAAATTCCAATATTTCAATTAACTGAAAGATGCAATTATCACAAGTAATTTATGATTTGAGTCCTAAACTACCGGACTTAGCAATATTAGTTGCTACGCACGGACTCTCGTCACTTCGTGCGTACGTAGCCCCCACAATTAGCAACAATCATTAATTTAAATCACCTATGGGGTAAATTCCCTCTTACAAGGTTAGACAATAGTCTTACCTTGTCTCAAAGTCCACTTTTCAATCAAAATATCGCGTAAAACATCCATTCGATGCCGAAATATCCGAAACTATATAAAAGTTATATAAAATAATTAATACATGTTCAATAATTCAAAACTTATCTATTAAATAAATTACCCTAACCAAAATGGTAAAATTCCTAAATTCACCCCAGGCATGCCCAGATTTCGAAAATTTTCGGAGGAAATCATTACCCATATTCTCAAGAACTCAAATATATAATTTCCATCTAATTCCATAACCATTTTCGTGGTTAAAATCTCATTTTTATACAAATCTAGTTTCTTCCTCTAACCCTTGATTTCCATGATTTACAGGTTATAATCTACCCATAACTTACCTTCAAATTGATAGTTGAAATCCATTCTCAAAATGCTCCAACATCGCCCAAGAATGGAGAGAAATGGGCAAAATGACTGTTTTTCCCGTTCTTAAAGCTTTCTGCCAAACATACCTTTCGCACTTACGGCTCTTAAGCCGCTTCTGCGGCTCCGCATCTGCGTGCAATTCCGAACGTGCCGAAATATACTTATACTACTCGGAATGACACCAAATTTTGCATGCAAGTCTTAAATCACTATACAAAACTATTCTCAGGCTCGGAATTCCAAACAGACCTCAATTACTCCAAAACCTACTCCAAACCAAATTTAACGAACATTAAACCTTTAAATAGTTGATTTTCACTATTAAGCGCTGAAACACTCTCAGGTTGTCCATAACCCAATTCGAACATACGTCCAAGTCCAAAATCATCATACGAACCTATTGGAACCGTCAAATCCCGATTCCGGGGTCATTTTCTAAAAATGTTGACCAAAGTCAAACTTGGCATTTTAAAACCAATTTAAAGAACTAAGTGTTCCGTTTTCAATCCGAACACTTCCAAATACCGAACCAACCATCCTCGCAAGGCATAAATTAGTAAAATCATATCCGGGAATTATTATTTAGGGGAACGGGGTTCTAAAAGTCAAAATGACCGGTTGGGTCATTACATTCTCCACCTCTTAAACAAACATTCGTTCTCGAATAGGTTAAAAATCATAACTGGAGTGCTGAATAAGTGTGGATATTTGCTCTGCATGTCCTCCTCGGCCTCCCAAGTCACTTCCTCGACTGGTTGGCCACTCCACTGGACTTTTACCGCAGAAATCTTCTTGGATCTCAACTGGCGTACCTGTCTATCAACAATGGCAACTAGCTCCTCTTCATAACCTAGACTCTTATATAGTTGAACCGTGATGAAGTCTAACACATGTGACACGTCGGTATGATACTTCCAGAGCATAGATACATGGAAAACCGGATGAACTCCCACTAGACTGGGAGGCAATGCATGCTCATAAGCAACCTCCCCAACTCGTCTCAACACCTTAAATGGGCCTATAAACCTTGGGCTCAACTTGCCCTTCTTCCCGAATGTCATGATCCCCATCGTCGGCAAAACGTTCAAGAGAACTTTTTCACCCACCATAAACGATAAATCACGCGCTTTCTGATCCGCATAACTCTTTTGTCCGAACTGTGCTGTACGAAGTCAATCCTGAATCAACTTTACCTTTTCCAAGGCATCCTTCACCAAATCATTACCATATAACTTAGCTTCGTCGGGCTCAAACCATCCGATGGGCGAATGCCATCGCCGACCATATAAAGCCTTAAACGGAGCCATCTCGATGCTGGATTGGTAACTGTTGTTATAAGCAAACTCAGCCAAAGGCAAGAAACGATCCCACTGACCTCCAAAGTTAATCACACATGCCCTGAGCATATCCTCCAAAATCTGAACTGGCCGCTCCGACTGCCCGTCGGTCTGCGGATGAAAGACTGTGCTGAGCTCTATACGGGTCCCCAACCCACTCTGTACTGCCCTCCAGAAATGTGAAGTAAACTGAGGGCCTCTATCTGAGATGATGGAAATTGGCACACTGTGCAACCGAACTATCTCCTGAATATAGATCTGGGCCAACCTCTCTGAAGTATACGTAGTCACAACCGAAATTTAGTGTGTTGACTTGGTGAACCTGTCAACAATGGCCCAAATTGCGTCGAACTTCCGCAAGGTCCGCGGCAATCCTACTACAAAGTCCATAGTAATGCGTTCTCATTTCCAATCCGGTATAGTCATCTGCTAAAGTAGGCCACCTGGCCTCTAGTGCTCATATTTAACTTGCTGGCAATTTAGACACCTAGCTACATACTCAACTATGTCCTTTTTCATTCGCCGCCACCAATCATGCTGCCTTATATCACGATACATCTTCATGGCACCTAGATACATAGAATACCTGGAACTATGTGCCTCCTCTAGAATCCTTTTCCTTAGTCCATCTACATTAGGAACACATAGACGACCCTGGAGTCCCAGAACACCATCTTCACCAATAGTAACCTCCTTGGCACCACCTCGTAGTACCGTTTCTCGAAGAACCAATAGACGTGGACCATCAAACTGGCGAGTCTTGGTCTGCTCAAAAAGTGAAGATTGGGACACAACACATGTAAGAACTCGACTGGGTTATGAAATATCCAACCTTACAAATCTGTTAGCCAAGGACTGAATATCCAAAGCTAATGGCCTCTCCTCTGCTGAAATGAAAGCCAAACTACCCATACTCTCTGCCTTTCTACTCAAGGCGTCTGCAACTACATTTGCTTTGCCCGGATGATACAGGATAGTAATATCATAATCTTTTAGTAACTCAAGCCATCTGCGCTGCCTCAAATTTAGGTCCCTCTACTTGAACAAATGCTACAAATTGCGATGATCAGTGTAAACCTCACAAGACACCCCATAAAGATAATGCCTCCAAATCTTAAGAGCGTGAATAATCGCAGTTAACTCCAAATCATGCACCGAATAATTTTTCTCGTGGGGTTTTAGCTGATGTAAGCATATGCAATAACTCGTCCTTCCTACATCAATACACAACCCAAGCCAATGTGTGAAGCGTCAGAATACAATGTACACATCCCTGAATCGGAAGGCAACACTAACACTAATGTTGTAGTCAATGTTGTATTGAGCTTCTGAAAGCTCACATCACAATCATCAGACCACCAGAACGGAGCACCCTTCTGGGTTAGTCTGGTCAAAGGTGCTACAATAGATGTGAAGCTTCCACGAACCAACAATAATAACCATCCAACCTTAGGAAACTCCTTTAGCAGTCGCCGAAGTAGGACGATGCCAATTTTGAACTGCCTCGATCTTTTTGGGATTAACTTTAATACCCTCACCCGATACAATATGTCCCAAGAATGCTACCGAATTTAGCCAAAAATTACATTTAGAGAACTTGGCATATAACTATTGTTCCCGCAAATTCTAAAGAACCACTGTCAAATGTTGCTCGTGGTCCTCCATACTACGTGAGTAAATCCAGTTGTCATCAATAAAGACAATGACAAACAAATCAATATACGGTCTGAATACCTGGTTCATCAAATCCATAAACTCTGTCGGGTCATTAGTCAAACCGAAATATATCACCAGAAACACATAATGACCATATCTAGTCTGGAAAGCAGTCTTCGGAACATCCGAATCCCGAATCTTCAATTGATGGTACCCTGACCTCAAATCGATCATAGAGAACACCTTAGCACCCTGCAACTGGTCAAATAGATCATCAATACGTGACAACGGGTACTTGTTCTAAATTGTAACTTTGTTCAATTGGCGATAATAAATACACATACGCATAATTCCATCCTCTTTCTTCACAAATAATACCCGTGCACCCAAAGGCAATACACTCGGTCTAACAAATCCTTTGGCTAGTAACTCTTCAAGCTGTTCTTTGAACTCCTTCAATTCTTTCAGAGCCATATGATATGATGGAATAGATATAGGCTGGGTATCTGGAGCCAAGTCAATACAAAAATCAATATCACGATCTGGTGGCGTGCCTGGAAGATCTGAAGGAAATACGTAGGAGAACTCTCGGACTACATGCATTGAATCAATCGCCGGAGTCTCTGCAGTAGTATCCCGAACATAGGCTAGATAAGTCAGACAACCCTTCTCGACCATGTATCGAGCTTTAAGAAAGGAAATAACTTGATTAGATACGCTGATCGACGAACCCTTCATCTCCAACCTAGATAGTTCTGGCTTTGCAAAGTAACAGTCTTAGAATGGAAATTTAGGATGACATGATGTGAGGATAGCCAGTCCATGCCCATAATAATCTCGAAGTCGGTCATATCAAGCACCATAAGAACTGCTCTAGTCTCATAACCACAGAATATGACAACATAAGACTGATAGATCTGATCCATAACAACAGAATTGCCCACAAGAGTGGACACATAAACATGAGTACTCAAGGACTCACAAGAAATATCCAGGAAATGAGCAAATAGAGATGACACATATGAATACGTAGATCCTAGATCAAATAATACAGAGGCATCTTTGCCGCAAACAGAAATAATACCGGTAATCACAACATCTGAGGCCTCTGCATCTGGTCTGGCCAAAAATGCATAATATCGAGTTGGAGCGCCAACTTGTTGGCCTCCATCTGGATGACCTCCATCTCTAGGACGACCCCTGCCCACATGTTCTCCACCTCTGGGCGGACGGATAGCTGGTGGAGCAACTGGTGCAGTAATTATAGGCTGCTGACCCTATTTTACTGGTCTACCCCGAAGTCTAGGGCAGAATCTCCGCATTTTGTCCAAAACCTGATTCGAACATATGCCTAAGTCCAAAATCATCAAACGAAACTATTGGAACCGTCAAATACCGATTTCGGGGTCGTTTTCTAAAAATGTTTACCAAAGTCAAACTTGGTATTTTAAAGACATTTTAAAGAACTAAGTGTTCCGTTTTCAATCCGAACACTTTCAAATCCCGAACCAACCATCTCCGCAAGTCATAAATTAGTAACAGCACATTCGAGAATTCTTATTTAGGGGAACAGGGTTCTTAAAGTAAAAATTAACGATTGGGTCATTACAGGTTGACACTTGTAAGTGAAACTACATGGGTGTACATTGCGATCGCGTGGATGTGCTCACCTTAGCAAAGATAAAAATAGGAAAAATGGAACTATGAATCGCGATTGCGAAAGCTTTCTTGCGATCGCATAGAAGAAACTCTTTGGTGCACTGACCCGACTTTGGAAGCTTATAACTTGCAATCTATAAGGATTTTGGAGATGATCCAAAAGCAAAGTTGTAGCCCTTTGAGTGTAGTTTTCAGAAAATATAATTGTTTGTCATTTGGAGTTATGTACAAACACTTATGGCTAATATACCGTGCTGAGTTATTAACTTTGTCGAGTGATTGAGCATGATGAGTGAGAAGTGTGAGACGGTGTGATTGAGTACTATGAGAGTGTGAGTACATGAGTTGATCATTGAGATACATTGCATTTGACATGTGCACTTGAGATATATGTATAAAGATGCATTTATTTCTGCTACTCCGATTTTGGTGACATTCATGATTTCACCTGCATATTGACATATAGGCATAGAGATGTATCTTCCTCATGCCATCTGAAATTGAAGCATCTTATTTAGTGTTGAAAGGGTTTTGGTAAAACTCGTAGTTTTTACAAATCTACTCATATTTTGGTGATTTCGGTAAATGAATTGGGGTTTTCACTGATATACTTGAAAAAGCATGCCTATTTTTTCGGAACTGTGAACGAGTTGATCATCTTATATCTGAGTATGTTTCTTGTACCATTATTATTATTATTGTTATGAACTGTTTTTGGCTATTGGTGTTGGACTCAGATATCCGTTCCAGCTCGTCACTACTTTCACCCTAAGGTTAGGTTTGTTAGTTATTGAGTACACGGGGTCGGTTCTACTCATACTATACTTCTGCACCTTGCGTGTTCACTACATCACCATTCGTGCTAATACTCTCAAATGAAATGGCACGACATCACCCTTCGTGCTTTACACTCAAATGGAATGGCACGACATCACCTTTCGTGTTTTACACTTTACTTCACATGATAAAATATATAAAATGGCACGGCATCACACTTCGTGCATTACACTCTCCCTCACCAAGAATATGTGTATATCAATGAAAAACAAGGTAGGAAGCATAAATACCATCAAGGAGAGTGGTTAACAAATATTACAAATGAACCTTAATTACAACTTTCAAGCCAACAATAGTTCAATAAACCCTCAAGCATTATTGTGCAAGTACTTCAACAAATATGAAAATGATCTACAACTCAGGTATAGAATGAATATCCAACAATAACGGTCGTAACAATGTATTTGTGATTAAGAATATTGATGACCAAATTAGACACCTAAATATTTCTCTAAATTCCATAAAATTTTAATCAAGTTATAATAAACTAAATCTTGGTATCTAACATTTAATTCCATGTTCTTGGTAATCTAGAAGTCAAGTAAGGCATGAAGCAAGAAGGTCACGTAATTCTACAAGGCGCAATTTATGGTACAATCTACCCTCGAGCGTGATTAACCCTGGCACATGTATATAGGCTCATCACCTCATATATGCATCATCACTGCATGAAGCAAACAATAACAATGAGTAGAAAAAATTTCCCCAACAAAGTTGGACAAGACACTTACCTCAATTCGGCCAACTCAATACTCAATTTATCTTTTTTCTTTACAAATTCGCCTCCGATCACACAATGCAAGAGAAAACAATTTCAATTAATAAAGCTATGATATTTATACAATTTCCAAAAAGTCAACAAAAGTCAACCCCGGGCTCGCCCAGCAAAACCCGGGTCCAACGGACTACCCATAGCCCACAAGTGCATATACGTGTTTGTTTTGTTTCCAAGTTCGAGTCTGATTGTTTTTAAGCAACTATACCACTCGGCAGCACTTTCCTAGTGGCTAATATATAAATAAAATCACAAAATGGGTCCAAAGCTTACAAGATGTCCAAATCAAAATAGAAGTTGCATGAAGCTACTAGCTGTTAAAAGATAGAAAAACATCTAATGAACTAGCTATTACAACATGATAAGTTGAATGCTTCCTTCTCCTATTAGTGTATGTGAATCCAATTGTCATTGGCAAATACCAAGCAGCACCTATCAAGCTCTCACCAAGCGCCACGGTATAATGTCCATAGGATAAAATGAATTCGAAACATCTCCACCACAGAGTTGAAGCCAGCATAGTCTTCTAAGAGTAGCTACTATATGATCGCCATATGCAGTGGACTTATTTTGTTCAAGTATTAATCATGTGCTCACTCATCAAAATTAATATGTAGAAGAGGAGCCTGTATTTAAGCAGGCTTTGCAAGGCAAAAGCCAGGCTTGAGCTGGCTTTAGGCAAGCTTTGCAAGGCAAAGGCCAGGCATGAGCTGGTTTTAGGTAGGCTTTGCAAGGCAAAAGCCAGGCATGAGCTGGCTTTAGGCAGGCTTTGCAGGGCAAAAGCCATGCTTGAGCTGGCTTTAGGCAGGCTTTGCAGGGCAAAAGCCATGCTTGAGCTGGCTTTAGGCAGGATTTACAAGGCAAAAGCCAGGCATGAGCTGACTTTAGCTAGGATTTACAAGGCAAAAGCCAGGCATGAGCTAACTTTAACCAGGCTTTACAAGGCAAAATCCAGGCTTGAGCTGGCTTTAGGCAGGCTTTACAAGGCAAAAGCCAGGCATGAGCTAACTTTAACCAGGCTTTACAAGGCAAAATCCAGGCTTGAGCTGGCTTTAGGCAGGCTTTTCAAGGCAAAATCCAGGCTAGAGCTGGCTTTAGGCAGGCTTTACAAGGCAAAAGCCAGGCATGAGCTAACTTTAACCAGGCTTTACAAGGCAAAATCCAGGCTTGAGCTGGCTTTAGGCAGGCTTTTCAAGGCAAAATCCAGGCTAGAGCTGGCTTTAGGCAGGCTTTACAAGGCAAAAGCCAGGCATGAGCTAGCTTTAGCTAGGCTTTACAAGGCAAAAGCCAGGCATGAGCTGGCTTTAGCTAGGCTTTACAAGGCAAAAGCCAGGCATGAGCTGGCTTTAGCTAGGCTTTACAAGGCAAAAGCCAGGCATGAGCTCGCTTTAGGCTGGCTTTGCAAGGCAAAAGCCAGAAACGAGTCCAATCCTATGAAGCCATCAGTCTTGTGTTCTTCTCTTTGCTATCCTAACCCTAAGGTTAGGTGATTGAGATTGGTCTAGATTGATCAACTTCCTCCATGCACTAGGCAGTTTAGAGAATGAATGAAACTCAGATGTACTTACAACAGAGAACACAATGTTAGCTATAAAATCCGCCACTGAGTTGCCTTCTCTGAACACATGTTGAAAGATCACATTGAAGTTGTCCTTCATCTCTATAATATTTTTCACATCCTGTGGAATTACCCAAGGAAGATCCCATTCCCCTTCTATCGCCTTCTTTATCACCAATGAATCAGTCTCCAGTATGAGAGGATAAAGATCATGCTCCACACAATATTCCAACCCTTGAATAATAGCCTTAACTTCAGCCACCACATTAGTTGTCACTTCTAGGTCTACTGCCCTAGCATACACCACATCACCTTCATCATCCCTCACATAAAAGCCTAGGGAGCTAGGTCCAGGATTGCCCTTTGAAGCTCCATCAATATTACATTTGTACCAACCATGAAAATAAAGTTTCCATGTTACTCTTGTAGTGATCAATATAGGTTTATTTCCTTTAAAGTATTGAAGCATGTCTGGCCATAACAATGGAATATTAGGAATCCAAGCAGACCTCACCCTTGCCAGTTGATGCAATGTCCTATTTATCTTATGAATCACCCTATTTGTGGACACTGAACCACCATGTTTTCCTGTATTTCTTCTCTTCCAAAGCTCCCAAGTGATGATAACTGGTAATGCTTGAAATAGTGGCTTTAATTTTGGACAACACTGAGCATACCACCAATGCCTTATAATCTGCTTCAATTGAATCAATTGCACAAAAATTCCAGCAGCTCCCATGAACAAGTTCCATACCTTAGAGGCAGTAGGACTTGTGACAAATATATGCTCAATGGATTTCTCTTGGGGCTGCTGACAACACCAACACCTAGACATCACCATTTGCCCTTGCCTCCTCCATATGTCATCGGTGTCTATTTTCTGCCTCCATAATCACCACAAGAAAAAGGATATCTTGAATGGCAAATCTTTAATCCAAATTAACTTGAATTCCTGATTAGGATCAGCCCTACGCCTTAATATTTGCCAAGTACTGCTAACACTGAGCTTGCCTGAAGGAGTTGGAATCCAGTATGGCCGATCCCAATATCCCTCACTGCCTTCATAGTGCACATTTAGCCTTATATGTTCTGCAATTTCCTCATTGAAAGTTTGATCTAGCAGCTGAACATCCCATGCTTCCCCTAGTCGCAGTTCTGCCACCTCTTGAAGATGTTCATTGATTGGAGAGTCTTTAGGGAATACGTGATAAAGTGCACCCAATCCAGTCCAATTTTCATGCCAAATATTAGTTGTTCCACTCTTCAATTCCCATACGATCTCATGTTCTACTTCTTCCCTAGCATTCAGCATTTGTATCCAAACATGAGACCCTACCCTAAAATGCACCACTGTTGGTAGCTCCTTCTTGCAATACTTATTCCACATGAGATTAGACTACAAAGATTTTGTGGTCCTAAACCTCCACCATAGTTTAGCAAACAGTGCCCTTGAGACATCATTTAAGGACCTAAAACCTAGCCCCTTCCTCTTTAGGAAGGCAAAGATTTTGCCATGAAGCCCAGTGTCTTCTTCTCCCTTCTTCCTTTGTGCTCCAAAAGAACCTAGCAAATGTCTTATGTAGATGCCCCAGGATGCTGTTTGGTGGATCAAGGACTGATAACATGTGAACTGGCATACTTTGCAACACACTAGAGTTGAGTGTTGCCTTTCCTCCAAATGACAGCAACTTTCCTTTCCATGAATGCAATTTAGCCTTCACCTTCTTCATAAGATCCTCATAATAGTCCTTCATCCTTCTAGTGTAAAACATAGGACATCTTAGATATGTGAAGGGGAATTTACCTCTTGCAAATCCTGTAATAGCTCCAACTACCCAATATCTTCTCATAGTTCCCCAACACTGCCATAATCTTGCTCAAAGAGGGAGGATGAGCAGATACAAAGATTATCGTATCATCAGCATATGCCAAGTGGTTTAAAGGATCAGACCACTTAGGCAGTCCAAATCCCATAAATGACTTATCTTCAAAGAGCTTATTCAAAGACCTGGAAAGTACCTCAGCTAACAAAATGAACAATGCTGGAGATATGGGATCCCCTTTCTTCACACCCCTTGTCGACTTAAAGAACCCTGAGGACTACCTATTCACCAATACTAAATACCAGCTATTTGACATCAAGTTCCATACCATGTTGATGAAGTGTTCAGAAAATCCCATCTTCTTTAGAACATGCAATAAGTACTTCCATGAAACCCTATCACAGGCCTTAACCATATCAAGCTTGATCACCACATTAGCTGGCTTTCCCCTTAACCTTATGTCAGTGACAATTTCTTGAGTCAATAAGATGTTATCAAATATGCTCCTACCCTTTACAAATCCAGATTGATTAGGAGCTATTAGAGAAGGCAAAAAACTCTCCAATATGTCATGTAACACCCTAGACAAGACCTTATTAATGAAGTTACTCAAACTAATAGGTCTTAAGTCATAGAAGGTCTCAACTCTAGGTTTCTTGGGCAGCAACACTAGATTGGTGTGAGTGATGGACTTAGGCTATGCAACTCCTCCATAGAAGTATAGCACCATGTTGTGTATATCAGCACCAATAACATCCTAGCATGTTTGATAAAACAAGCCAGTGCATCCATCAGGACCACTAGCACTCTCCCCACTAAGCTCAAAAATTGTTGCCCTTACTTCTTCAATTGTTGGCAATCTGCTAAGTTCCAAATTCTAATCCATTGTGACCATTGAATGTACATTATTGAGCAAGGAAAATTCAGAAGCATCACCTTCATTTGTGAACTATTTTTGATAGAAGTCTACTGCAGCTATAGCCAATTGCTCCTGGTCTTCAACCCATACCCCACTGCCACTTTTGATCCTCTTCAGTTGCAATTTCTTTCTTTTTCCATTGACATGATTGTAAAAGAAAATTGTATTTCTATATCCTTCAGCAAACCAAGTTATCCCATCTTTTTGCTTCCAATACTACTCCTCAATACTCAAGTATTTCTACAATTCATATTGAGCCTTTTGAAGCACAATCCTATTCTTAGTTGTAGGCTCTTCTTCAAACAACATCTCCTTCACCCTAACAATGTCCTCCAAAATAGCCAATTGCTTGAAGATATCACCAAATGTTTCCCTACTCCATTTTGAGAGTGCTGCCTTCACCCTCTTGATATTCTGCTTGAACATCAAAAATGGATCCCCTATGAAATAAGCTTCCCAATTCTACCTTACCATATCCATAAATGTAGCATGCTTTGTCCAAAAGTTCAAGAATCTGAAAGGCTTGACAAAATTGGTTGTCTGCACCCCACATGTCATTAATAATGGTGCATGATCTAATCTAGTTCTGATTAGATGCTCAACTTCAATAGTTGGCAACATGTTCTGAAATGGCAAATTCACAAAAATCCTATCCAATCTCTTGAATATACACTCAGCATTGGATCTCCCATTTCACCATGTGAATGGACGTGCTTTGTACACTTGCTCAAACAAACCACAAGAGTTTACACAAAATGCAAAATCCTCATATTCTGGGGGGTGTACTGGAAGTCCCCCTATTTTCTCAACTACATGCAATATCACATTGAAATCCCCTCCTACCAACCGTGGTAATTCCATATCACTTGCTAAGTAATACAAGTGATCCCACAAATCCAACCTCTCCATTGCTGAACATTTTGCGTAAATAAATGTCATCATCATGTGCTGCCCCAGGTCATGGTGAAACCCTCTCACAGTCACCTGTTGCTCGGTATTATCCAGTAAATCCCATTCCACCACTGTATCGAAGAATAACCATATTTGACCATTAATATTTGCATAAGCAGTCTCCATATTCAACCTTCTTTTTATTTTTATCAATGAGTCCCTTCTTTTGAAAAGGCTTCATTTATGCAACTACACAAACATTATGCTCCCCATTCATGTTGATCACCCTAGGAAAGGCCTATTGTGTATTCACAGACCTTATGTTCCATATTAATGTTTTGATCATCAACATTTAGATGGAGAGGTTGCCCTCCTGGGCATTATTCTTGAAGGTTGTGGTGGATCTTTACTCTGATTATTCTTAGTTTTGTTTTACCTCCTTTAGCACTATATGTGGGTGATAAATCCCCTTCCCTACCACTTGTTTGAAGTTTTCTGCAGTTTATTCATCTTCTCCTTCATCCTCCATTGGATTTTGTCTCAATAAGTCTTCATCAATTGGTGTCACATTGTGTGTAACTAAATCATATAATTATTGTACAAGAGTCTTAATTGGAAAATTAAGATGTAATTTCATAATCTGATGAGTGCCAGAATCCATAGGCACTTCCTCTATTTGCCCAGATGCTCTTGGAACAATTGCCCGCTCATTAGCCTGTTCATACTCCTTGAGTTGTAGCTCATAGACACTGCCTAGCCCAGAAGTTACTATAGCAGTCTGCTCCGAAAGCACTATAATAGTGAGATCACCACATTTCCCATTGCCTGAAATTTGGTCTGAACCCACTATATCATCCCTAATCTTCACATCAACATCTCCATCAAGTTTGTTCTCTGATGCATACACCGGAACACCATCTACATAGGCCAAAATCTCTCTAGTGGCTCTAAGGTTGGGGTTTATTGTAGCTGCCTCATCAGGTGGACCTGGCTTTAGGCCTGGCGTCCCCAGCCTAATGCCTGGGGAGCCTGACTTTATTCCTGGCGTCGCTAGCCTAATGCCTGGGGAGCCTGGCTTAAGGCCTGATATCCCCAGACTATCGCCAGGTGAGCTTTGCTTGTTATCCTTCTTCATCTTGTCTTCTATTGTCTTTGTTTTTCCCAGATGATCATCCTTAATCTCAACTGCATCGCTCCATAAGACCTTTGTAGAGTTTACCTCATCAAGATCCTCAATCTGCCCAGAATCTTTAAATGTTTGAGATGGAATCGCATGACAAGATTGGTTTGTGATCACATTGAGTTGTTTTAGCTCCTCTTTGGTAGTCCCAAACCTTCTATGAACCCATTCGAGTGTGGATTGAATCCCAACAGGAGTAGGACCATCTTTAGAACTGAAGACTGGTTTTTCCCCCACCGAAACCAGTTTGTTGTTCTCGTTTATATCATTTTTTTCCTCCTCTAATACTACAAATTTATTCCTTGTTTGAACCTTGTTTGTCTGATCTTCTTCGACCTCCACTAGTGTAAATTTATTGTGCACCTGCTGTACACCAGCATTCACTGACACGATTGCATTTCCAGTTTGCCCTTGTACCTGGGTTTTGTTATTTTTGTTGGTTCCCCGAGTATCCCGAACTTCCTTCCACCGTTCACCTACGTTCCCGACTACTTTTCCACTCGTGAGAATCATTAAAGGGGTAGTGTGAATTTTGGTTTTTCCTTGGTCATCTGCTGCAGTATTCAAGTTGTTCAACTAGGCAAGATCATTCCTTTTCTTGTTGCTTCGATTCTCAATAAGCTAGGGGTGCAAACGCCAGCATTCAATTTTATCATGTCCTTGTATTTTACACTCCTTACAATATTTTGGTAGAATGTCACACTAAATTCTCACCCATTCTGTTCGAAAACCACCAGAAGCTTCATCATCAATATCCAATCGCACCTTTTTCGGTAGTTCGGCTAACAAATCTACAAGAACTTTTACTCTTGCGCAACCCGGCCTAGTTTTGTTTGTAGTTGCCGCGTGAAGACATATTGGCCTTCCCACAACTGTAGCCAAAGAAAACAGGGTTTCCTTTACAAAAAAGGTAGGCAGCAGTCCAGGAAAAGAAATCCACGCCATCGCCATCGGAGTTTCTTCACCCGCCTTAAATTTTGCATCATAGATAAAAGTACGTAATTGGTACCCATCTTTGGCTTTGATGTAGTACGTACTTTTCGTTACGAAATTGAGGAAGTTTTGCCATAGAGTTAATCTAATTAACACATGATGATCTCCAATGAATCCGATATTACACTCACCTTTGATACCATATTGAGTTGGAAGTATTCGGCGAAGCTCGTGAATCTCTAGAGATCCATATGAAAGCTTGCCAACGACAACATATTGAAGGCCTTCAATCATGTTCATTCGATCTACTTCAGCCTCTATGAATTTAACCACTGGTTGGCCATTCAAATACATTGCTCGTTGCAGTGGAATGGGTTTAGTTGAAGCTGCAGCAGTAGCCATCGCTGGAGGATTTAAAGAATTTGGTTTCAAAATCTTACAGTAATCTAGAGGAGCTGGGTTGGAGTTAGTTGTTGTATGTTGTTGTGCAACACTGGGGGAGGGCAAACCAGCCGGAAAAGATGGCCCGTCGCCGGCCATTGTTGCCATTGAAGCCTAAAGCTCCAGCTTGTCCGCTATAGTGACGGCAGAAATTTGAGAGAAACAATTCTAGAGAGAGAATGTTTTTACCCATCTTTTTAAACTCCTACTTAGTCCTTTTTACATCTTCCTTCTTTTGAGCTAGTTCGAGTTCGATTCGACTCTCAAATCCCAAATTTTTATTTTTTTAAATTTTTGACAAAATCCCCAAATTATTCCCTAGCTTCTCATGAATTTGATGTTAAATCTAATATCTAATCACGAAATATAATTGAAAGTTGATAATATAACTTACCCGATAGTTTGGTATGAAAATCCTTCTACAAAATAGCCTCGAATCAAGGATGGGGTTAACAATATAATGAAATGAAGCTAAGTCTCGGAATTACTCAAGTATATTCAGGTTGAAGATGTCGCATTTGCGACATGGGGTTCGCAAATGCGAACCCTACAAAAGCTAGCATTCATCTCAAAAAGCGAAACAGGAAACTTCAGCTAACTTCTGCTATGGTCGCATTCATCGCAAATGCGAAGACAACTGCCTCGCAAAAGCGGCAAGGATCTTCCCAAAAGCGAACTGCCAAACTTCGCAAACGCGAGGTATTTCTTGGCAAATGCGAGGGAGGCTTTGCAATTGCGATAGTCGCATTTTCGACAAAAAACATCGCAAATGCGATGAAACCAGTACTAGCTCCCGACAACTTAACCAAAATCAATCTGAAATCCATCCGAAACTCACCCGACCCCTCGAGGCTCCATGCCAAATACCCACACCAGTCTAACATCATAAAACAAACTCGCTCGCATGATCAAAACATCAAAATAACCTCTAGAATCACGAATCGGACTCCAAAACGCATGGAAATCCCCATGAACTTCAAAAACTTCTAGAATCGCAAACAATCTCCGAACCATATCAAGTTAACTCCAAATGATGCCAAATTTTGGAGGCAAGTTCCATATGACAAAACAAACCTATTTCCTATTTTGAAATCAAAAACCGAACCCGGTAGCCTTAAAGTCAAACCATGGTCAAACCTTGAAAAATTCTAAACTTTTAAATTACCAACTTCCGACAAATGATGCCGAAATCCTCTAGGAACATCCAAATGAAATTCTAGGCATACATTCAAGTACAAAATACCCATCCAGATTTATCAGAACTGTCAAAACTCCAATCTGAGGTCAAATGCTAAAAAGTGAAACATGGTCAACTCTTCCAACTTAATGCTTCTATCCTGAATTTTATTCTTCCAAATCGATTATGGATAACTTGAAAACCGAAACCGACAATTCACACAAGTCATAATACATCATGTGGAGATACTCGTTCCCTCAAACTACCGATCGAAGTGCAAATTCTCAAAACAGTTGGCCTGGTCATTACATTCTCCCCTCATACGTCATAACCTTACCATACACATACCCGGTGGTGATCCCACGTCACCCCACTCCGTATAAGCCACCCAACACAACATAACTAGAGATCTTTATTTCAACCTTTGTCCTTAAACCTTAGAACCCAATCTCCAAAGTTCGGAATTGATTACAAGACCTGAATCTCACATCTACACATTGTATAAGTCTGAACAAGTGGTTCCAAGCCATAAATGTAACCCAATAGGTAATCACATGATATACCCCATCACTTAGATACTCACAACAGTAATAGTTGACCACCATGGCTGCCCAAAAACATATTCGGCATCGATAGTAAACCTCAGATCGATTAGAACCTTGTTCAAAACCTTCATACTTTGCCGATGATGAAAGAAACACACATAATCTCTTGACCACTCATCTGATCAATAAGCCAATAAGCTCACTCATCCAACTAGGGCCATCGCCCAAATCCTTCGCAGAAATATAGTATCATTCTTCCAAACATTCCTTATTTCAATACGATAGTGAAAAAATCGGGTCTAGAAATGTCATCTCAGCCAATACAAGCAGCCCAATTGACACGACAAAAATTATATGGAGCCCCATACAACGTAGTTACGTACACTAATAAATAATAATTCAGACATGACAGATAATAGTAAGAAAATTAAATAAGAAGGCTACTAAGCACGTGAAAGTAGGCATGGTAATTCTAACATTTTCCTATGAACTATTTTCATTAAGGTGAAAGCAAAATACACGAAATCAACACAAGGAGTTACATTGCATCATAGTATCGTTGTGGCGCGCAAACCGGTCCCATCATATCAATCCACATAGGGTACCCAACGAGCCATAATACTCGGGCTCACAGATCATATGTGCGTCAACATTAAGCATGACATAGTGCACAAAATATAATTATGGTAAAATGAGTAGGCACAAACAATACTGAGGAAGACAAGCACAACTATAGTGAAATAAACAACTCAACATCATGAAGGCCATCTCACCCATAACGCCGTAAGCCCTAAACAGAATTACAATATGCATGCAAATAATTATGTAACTCTCACAACATGTCATAGTATAAGAGAGAAACACATAACATAGACCAAGGTGCAAATAACATTTATTCTGCCTGATGATATACCCGTCGTAACAGTTGCACATGAGCAAGTAAATCCGATCCGATACAGAATACATATTCTCATTAGGCCAACAAATAATCTCCAAACCAAATTTTGATCATTCCCAAATAGGTAAATAACCTTCCAAAATCCCATAACAACCTTTCCAAACACATATCATCAATCATCGAATCCTCAACATTCCTTCACAATTCGCAATCAAGGAATAGTCTACCAACGAGAACATCCAGTCTCTGAACCTCTTGTATACCAGAATTTCCATATCCGATCTCATCATCACTACTCAAATGGATGATACCTCATTCATACTCCATCAACTTATAGAAAATACCCACAAGTCAAAACACAATGCACCTTCGAACATGCGAACTCTCCTCTGGTGAAAACTAATAGTGACAGCATAATCTTAAACACCCGAAATCACCCGTGTCATTAAGAACTCATATACCTCATTCCAAAACTAAACCGCAACCTTGTACATGCAACTTTCAACCATACACGGCGCATCTCTTCTAACATGCTAACTCGCGACACTGCGAAAATTCCATAATCAACTCTGAACCAGGAACAAATTGAACATCTCATCAACTGCGAACCTTACATTTAACTCAATCTAGAAGAACATCACCACACGCAATATAGCTTCTATACCTATACCAAACACGTAATATGTCATAACCATGATGAATTCTTCGGAACTCAATAACACACGATCGAGTCATCAGGACTGATCGCCCCTAACTAAATCGAATCACCCATACTGCCAACCCGGAAGTAACTCAATCCGATATGATCGCCCTGAAGGAACCTCCCGGGAACCTGAAGCCATTTCTTTCATCCCTCCAACATTGTCATGTAGAATCTTTCTTGACAATGAAATATCGCAGATCCGATCACAATTCGCTACCGATCTCAACCCTACCCGTACATAAATTCAGAAGTCCTTAAATGCTATATAAGACCTGGAGCTCGTCAAAACATTCTCGATAACAATTCACCTTACTCTGATCTTTAATACACAGCTAATACGCATTGAGCAACTCGTGCTTCACCAGCACATGACTATTCCAAGAAATAACCAAGCAATCCCTCGGCCCAAAAACTAATTCAACGCATGATCCTACAATCTGATCGTCATTCGAAAACTCCCCCACTTAGCCTGAAGCCATAGAAAATATCGTTGTTAATTTAATGTACCACAGCTTCATAGCATGCCCCAATCCCGCATGGCTATTTAGCTCAATACTTCAAAAATGCATGCAATACTAGTTATAGAACACTCCGAAGACTCTGCGAAGCGCTTACCCATCCTTGCAATAGTCATAAAACTTCCCCAAATGCTCTGAAATGATAACATATGCACTCCACCGAATGGAAACCTCATACGAGACACACGATCCAACTCATCACGTAGAGGATGACCTGTCGGCTATGCTCAAATAACCTCACCATGAACCCACCTTAATCATAGCAGCTAGGCCGCTAGCCAGTATTCCCAAGCTTGTGCTTACCAACTAGATATATGAACCCGCCTCATAAAATAAATGGACGATTGGAATATTTAACAGTGCATCTTCTCCTGAGACTAGACAACAGATCGCGATGACAATCAAGCATCCATAGCCCTTCGTAATTCATCTGCAGCATCATAGATCGTAGGCGCATAATGAATACCGAGTGTGCCATATCACATATGAATGAATAGGAAGAATCAAAATCATAGGTTTCAAGCTGAAACAAGGCCGCACGATAAGAAAGGAAGAAAAGAAAATTTTCCTATATGCCATGTAGCCTCCCGAAGATAGGTATGGATGTCATCATACCAATTTGAAAGACTCTACTAGACCCTTGCTCATGAATCATAGAACCTACGAACCTAATGCCCGTATACCAACTTGTCACGACCCAAAATCCAACTAGTCATGATGGCACTTAACCCAACCCGCTAGGTAAGCCAATTAACTAAAATCAAATTTAATTAGACTTATCGAGGAAAATAAATTGTAACGACCCAATCAGTCATTTTGATTTTTAGAACCCCATTTCCCAAAGTAAGACTCCCCGTATGTGCTTTACTAATTTATGACCTACGGGTATGGTATGTTTGGGATTTGGAAGTGTTCGGGTTGAAATCGGAACACTTAGTTCCTTAATTTGCTTTTAAAAAAAAGCCAAGTTTGACTTCGGTCAACATTTTTTTAAAACAACCCCAGAATTAGGATTTGACGGTTCCAATGGGTTCGTATGATGATTTTGGACTTGGGTGTATGTTCGAATCGGGTTTTGAACAACCCGGGAGCGTTTTGGCGCTTAATAGTGAAAACTAGTTAATTGAATGTTTTAAGGTTTGTTAAATTTGGTTTTGGTGTAGGTGTTGGAGTAATCGAGGTCCATTTGAAATTTCGAGCCCGAGAATAGTTCCATATGGTGATATAGGACTTGCACGCAAAATTTGGTGTCATTGCGAGTAATTTACGTGTGTTTCGGCGTGCTCGAAGTAAGTTTGAAGAATATTAAAATTCTAAGTTGAATCAACTTGGTTTGAGGTTTGATTCTTAGTTTTGATGTTGTTTTACATGTTCCAAGGATTCGAGCGAGTCCGTTTTATGATTTCTAAATTGTTGGTATGTTCGGGCGGTCCCCCGGGGGCCTCGGGAGTTAACCGGATGGGGCTCAGACCAATTTTGGAAATTTGAGCAACAACTAAAGCTTCTTCTGCAATCGCACCTGCGGTTCGGAAGTCGCAGGTGTGAGTATCGCAAGTGCAACATTTTGCTCACTGAAGCGGAAAAGGGAGGGCTCGTTGGGCACCATAGAAGCGAGCCAGGAAGTGCACCTGCGCACACGTAGGTGCAAAGGGGGACGCGAAAAAGCGAAATGGGCGCAAGTGTGAAGGAATTGGGCGCACATGCGGACGCGCAAAAGCAGCTCCTTGTTCGCAGGTGCGGAGCTTGACCAAATGGTGGGGTCTCGCACCTGCGGCTCCTTGTCCGCAGGTGGGGCTAACCCTCCGTAGGTGTGAAAACATTGTTGGACAGAATGTTAAAAAGGGGCAAGGCTTAGTCATTTAAATCTGTGTTTCCTCCATTCTTTTGGCGATTTTGGAGCTTTTTGAGAGAGGATTTCAACTAGCAACTTGAAGATAAATTAATTCTACACACTTTGAGTTAAATATATAGATTATAGGTATATTATAACCTGTAAATTTTGAAAATCAAGGGTTTAGATAAAAAACCTAGGTTTTGAGAAAAATGAGATTTTAACCACGAAAATGGTTATGGAATTGGAAGGAAATTATATATTTGAGTTCTTGAGATTATGGGTAACGATTACCTCCAAATAGTTCCGAAATCCAGGCCCGTGGTGAATTTTAGGACTTTTACCATTTTGGGTAATTAATTTAATAGTCTAACTTTGGATTATTTAGCATATATTAGTTATTTATATATAACATTTGGATAGTTTCAGATTTTTCGGCATCGAATTGAGAATTTAATGCGGCGTGGTGATCGGAAGTGGACTTTGAGACAAGGTAAGTCTCTTGTCTAATCTTGTAAGAAGGAATTTACCCCATAGGTGATTTAAATTAATAATTGTTGCTAGTTGTGGGGGCTACGCACGCACGAGGTGAGGAGAGTCCGTGCGTAGCTACTATTTATACCAAGTTCGGGTAGTTTAGGTTTCAAATTATGAATTACGTGTGATAATTGTATCCTTTATTTAATTAAAGTATTGGAACTATATTGTAAATTGTTAGAGAAAATAGTAAAAGACTGAAATTTCACATACTTGAATTTTTGTGAAAAATCTTTAACTGTTAATTGAAATGCGTACATCCTCTCGTACTAATCTTATAATATATATATTCTCATTTCGGAGGTACATAAGAAAATGTTCTCCTTTCTTGTGGAGCGGGCCGAACGCATCAGCAGTATAGATGAATCTATGGATCGTGTCGCACGTCCCTCGGCAGTGTACACGATACTCAGGACCGGGCCGAACGACCTCGGTAGAAATCATGCCTAATAATAATAATTACACGATACTTGGATATTTTATTGCAGTTTGTGAAGCTAATTGATAAATTGGAAATTATTGAACTTGAAAGAATTAATTATTTCTGCTTGTTAAAGAAATTATTATTGTTTACATAAATCAAGTTTATTTAAGTAATTATATTTTAATATTTTTGACCCATAGTGAGTGTCAAAGTTGACCTCTCGGCACTACTTCTTCGAGATTAGACTTGATACTTACTGGGTACATGTTTGTTACATACTCATGCTACGCTTGCTGCACTTTTTGTGCAGGATCTGAGACAGGAACCTTAGGAGGTCCTACTGGTGCGCACCTATGTTATCTTGATGCATAATGGTGAGCTGGTTCTCCTAAGCTATTCCGCAGCACCCGTTGTCTCACTTTGTATTGTCTTTTTGTCTATTTTGTGTTCAGACAGTATTTTGGATTTCTTTTTGTATAATCTACTAGATGCTCATACACTTATGACACTAGGTCTTGGCACACACATTAGTAGAATTTGGATTTAATTATTTTTCTTGATTTATTTTTGTAGAACATTTTTCATTATTCTTAAATCTTTCAAATAAGAAGGGAGTAATTATTTGGATAATTATTAAAGGAATAAGTATATATTTAATTCACTAGTTGGTTGGCCTAGTTGTAATGTTGGGCGCCATCATGGCCTATAGGTGAAATTAGGCCGTGACAACATGGTATCAGAGCCCTAGGTTCACGTAGGTCTCACAAGTTATGAGAAGGCCTAGTAGAGTCTTGTGGATCGGTACAGAGACATCTGTACTTATCTTCGAGAGGCTATAGGGTGTTTGGAAACTACCTTTCTTCATCCCCCATCGTGCAGTTGATTTAATACTAAATAGATTTTCTCTAATTCTCTCATAGATGGTGAGAACGCGCTCTAATGAGGTTCCAGACCAGGTAAGAGCTACTCCCCCAGTTGTTAGAGGCCGAGGGAGAGCTCTAGCCCGTGGTAAGGGACGAGGACGTCCTAGAGTTTTTCCAGTTATACCACCAGTGGATCCAGTAGGGGATCCTATTATCGAGGAGCAGGGCGAGGTGCCCGCAGTACAGCCAGCTCCGGTGGATTTCACCTCCGGACCAGGATTTCAGGTGGTCATAGGCTGTATGCTGCGGTTCATCGACAATATGACTCGGGCCAGTTTATTTCCGGCAGACCCAACCACATTTCAAGCACGCGGTGGAGTATAGAACCCTGCCACACATGCTCATGGGTAGACATCTATTGTATATCAGACTCAGGGTGCACTACCCGTTGGTGGATCCCAGCCAGTGGAAGCAACCACACCAGCTGCAACCGCCGAGGTGTAGGAGCTGTTGGACAGATGGACTAGGCTACATACTCCTTTCATTGGTGGTGAGTGACATGAGGATACCTAGGACTTCATTGATCGGTGCAGGGACAGACTACAACACATAAGGATATTGGAGTCTCATGGGGTAGACTTTGCTACTTTTCAACTGGAGGGCAGGGCCAGTAGGTGGTAGAAGTCCTATCTTCTTGAAAGCCCAGCTGATTCTCCTCCTATGACTTGGTATAGGTTCACCCGTATTTTCTTGGATAGGTATATTCCACTCTCCAAGAGGAAAGAGTTGCGGTTTTTGTTTGATCATCTCCAGCAGGGTCAAATGTCGGTGAACGATTATGAGGCGAGGTTCTTTGAGTTGTCTTGCCATGCACTTATGATACTCACTACTAATGCGGAGAGAGTATGGAGGTTTGTTGCGGGTTTTCATATTGGCATTCAGGCCACTATGGACTGAACGGTTGAGATGAGGACTTCTTATGAGTTAGTTGTGGAGATAGACTGGATGATTGAGGGTGTGCGTCAGCGTAGGTGAGAGCAGGTTATGAGAGATAAGAGGTTTAGATATTCTGGAGAGTTCAGAGGTGCCCTGTCTAGGGGTAGAGGTTAGTTCGTGAGAGGGAAGTTCAGCAGGCCCCCATATCCAACACCACCGCCTCCTTGGGGTGTTTCAGTGTGACCTTATTTTAGTGCTATACCATAGAGTTCATACCGCCCACCAGCTATTTAGGTTCTTCCAGTGGGTATTCAGGTCATCAGGGCCAGACTTTGGGTTAGTATCCCATCATACCGAAGGGTTGTTTACAGTGCTGGGATTTCAGTCACGTACAGAGATTCTGCCCTAGACTTCGGGGTAGACTAGTGCAGCAGGGTCAGCAGCCTATGATTACTGCACCAGTTGCTCCACTGGCCGTTCGTATGCCCATAGGTGGAGGGTAGGTGGGTAGGGGTTATCCTAGAAGTGGAGCCCATCTAGGTGGTGCTCCAACTCGGTTTTATGCTTTTCCGGCCAGACCAGATGTAGAGGCCTAAGATGCCGTGATCACAAGTATTATTTCTGTTTGCGAGAAAGATGCCTCCATATTATTTGATCCGAGGGCCAAATATTCCTATGTCTCATCTCTATTTGCTCCATTCCTATGTGTTTATCGTGAGTCCTTGGGTACTCATATAGGCGATTTTGTTATTGTGGATCGGATCTACCGGTCTTGAATTCTTACATTTTGTTGTTATGAAACTAGAGCAGATTTTCTGTTGCTTGAGATGACTGACTTTGAGATCATCCTGGGCATGGACTGGATATCTCCATTTCATGCCATCCTAGATTGCCATGCCAAGACTGTTACCTTGGCTATTCCGGCATTGCCTATGTTGGAGTGGAAGGGTTCGTCTGTTAATGTATCTAATCAGATTACTTCCTTTCTAAAATCTCGACACATGGTCGATCAGGGTTGTCTGGCTTATCTAGCCTATGTTCGGGTTACCGCTGCAGAGACTTCGGTAATTGATTTAGTTCCTATAGTCCGTAGTTCTCCGATATGTTTCCTTCAGATCTTCCAGGCATGCCACCAGATCGTGATATTGATTTCTGTATTGACTTGGCTTCTATTACCATGTATATATCTATCCCACCATTTCGCATGGCTCCAAAAGAGTTGAAAGAGTTAAAAGAACAGCTTCAGGAGTTACTAGCCAAAGGGTTTGTCAGACCGAGTGTATCGCCTTGGTGTACACCGGTATTATTTGTGAAGAAGAAGGATGGAACAATGCGAATGTGTATTGTTAATTGCCAATTGAACAAAGTTCCAATTAAGAACAAGTACATGTTACTGCGTATGGATGATCTATTTGACCAGTTGCAGGGTGCTAGGGTGTTCTCTAAGATCGACTTAAGGTCAGGGTACCATCAGTTGAAAATTCAGGATTCGGATCTTCCGAAGACTGCTCTCCGGACTAGATATGGTCATTATGAGTTTTTGGTGATGTCTTTTGGTTTGACTAAAGTCTTGGCGGTGTTTATGGATTTGATGAACAAGGTATTCAGGCGATAGATTGATTCGTTTGTCATTGTCTTTAGTGATGAGATTTTGATCTACTCGCGCAGTAAGGAAGAGCACGAGCAGCATATGAGAGTGGTGCTTCCGACCTTGCGAGAACAAAGGCTATATGCTAAGTTCTCCAAATATGAGTTTTGGCGATATTCTGTAGCAGTTTTGGGTCATATTGTATCGGGTGAGGGTATTAAAGTTGATCCCAAAAAGATCAAGGTAGTTCAGAATTGGCATCGTCCCACTTCAGCGACTGAGATCAGGAGTTTCATAGGATTAGCAGGTTATTATCGTCGGTTCGTGGAGGGGCTTTCATGTATTGCAGCACCTCTGACCAAATTAACCTAGAAGGGTGCTCCGTTCCGATGGTCCGATGATTGTGAGGTGAGCTTTCAGAAGCTCAAGACAACATTGACTACAACATCAGTGTTAATGTTGCCTTCCAGTTCGGTGATGTATATAGTGTATTGTAACGCTTCACGCATTGGTTTGGGTTGTTTATTGTGCAGGATGGGGTTAGTTATTGCATATGTTTCACGTCAGCTGAAGCTCCACGAGAAGAATTACCCGTTACATGATTTGGAGTTAGCTGCGATTGTTCACACTCTTAAGATTTGGAGGTATTATCTTTATGGGGTTTCTTGTGAAGTTTACGCTGATCATCGCAGTTTGCAGCCTTTGTTCAAGCAGAGGGACCTAAATTTGAGGCAGTGCATATGGCTTGAGTTACTCCAGGGTGTAGTTGCAGACGCCTTGAGTAGAAAGGCGAAAAGTATGGGTAGTTTGGCTTTTATTTCAGCAGAGTAGAGGCCATTAGCTTTGGATATTCAGTCCTTGGCTAAAAGACTTGTGAGGCTGGACATTTCAGAGCCCAATCGAGTTCTTGCATGTGTTGTTTCCTAGTCTTCACTATTTGAGAGAATCAAGGCTCACCAGTTTGATGATCCACACTGATTGGTTCATCGTGAAACGTACTACAGGGTGGTGCCAAGGAAGTTACTATTGGCAAGGTTGGTGTTCTGCGACTCCAGGATCGTCTATGTCTTCCTAATGTAGATGGGATGAGGGAAATATCCTAGAGGAGGCACACAATTCTAGGTATTCTATTCATCCGGGTGCCACGAAAATATATCGTGACCTAAGGTAGCATTATTGGTGGCGGCGGATGAAAAAGGACATACTGGAATATGTAGCAAGGTGCCTAAATTGCCAGCAAGTTAAATTTGAGCACCAGAGGCCAGGTGGCCTCCTTCAGCAGATGACTATACCAGAATGGAAATGGGAACGCATTACTATGGACTTTGTAGTTGGTTTGCCGCGGACCTTGCGGAAGTTTGATGCAGTTTGGGTCATTGTCGACAGGCAGACCTAGTCGGCAAACTTCATTCCGATTCTGACTACTTATACTTAAGAGAGGTTGGCCCAAATTTATATTAAGGAGATAGTTTGGTTGTACGGTGTGCCAATTTCCATCATATCATATAGAGGCCCATTGTTTACTTCACATTTCTGGAGAGTAGTACAAACTGAATTGGGGACCCGTGTAGAGCTCAGCCCAGCCATTCACCCACAAAATGATGGGCAGTCAGAGCGGACAATTCAGATTTTGGAGGATATGCTCAGGGCATGTGTGATTGACTTTGGAGGTCAGTGGGATCGTTTCTTGCCTTTGGCCGAGTTTGCTTATAACAACAGTTACCAATCCAACATCGAGATGGCTCCATTTGAGGATTTATATGGTCAGCGATGTCGTTCGCCCATCAGATGGTTTGAGCCCGGTGAGGCTAAGTTATATGGTACTGATTTGGTGAAGGATGCCTTAGAAAAGGTAAAGTTGATCCAGGAGCAGCTTCGTACAACACAGTCTACACAGAAGAGTTACGCGGATCAGAAAGTGCGTGATTTATTATTTATGATGGGTGAAACAGTTCTCTTTAAAGTTTTGTCGATAAAGGGAATCATGAAATTCGGGAAGAAAGGCATGTTGAGCCCCAGGTATATAGGCCCATTGGAGGTGTTGAGACAAGTTGGGGAGGTTTCTTACGAGCTTGCTTTGCCTCCTAGTCTATCGGGAGTTCATCCGGTTTTCCATGTATCTATGCTTCGGAAGTATCATGCAGACCTGTCACATGTGTTAGACTTTAGCACAGTTCAGCTAGATATTAGCTTGGGTTATGAAGAAGAGCCAATTTCCATTGTTGATAGATAGGTTCTCCAGTTGAGGTCCAAGAAGATTTATGTGGTAAACGTCCAGTGGAGGGGCCAACCAGTCGAGGAAGTGACTTGGGAGGCCGAGGAGGACATGCAGAGTAAATATTCACACTTATTCAACACTCTAGGTATAATTCTAAACCAATTTGTGGACAAACGTTTGTTTAAGAGGTGGAGAATATAATGACCCAACAAGTCGTTTTGACTTTTAGAACCCCATTCCCCTAAGTAAGACTGCCCGTATGTGCCTTTACTAATTTATGACTTGCGGGGATGGTTGGTTCGGGATTTGGAAGTGTTCCGGTTGAAATCAGAATACTTAGTTACTTAATTATCTTTATAAAAAGGCCAAGTTTGACTTCACTCAATATTTTTAGAAAACGACCCCGGAATCGGGATTTGGCGGTTCTAGTGGGTTCGTATGATGATTTTGGACTTGGGCGTATGTTCGAATCGGGTTTTGGACAACCTGGGAGTGTTTTGGCACTTAATAGTGAAAACTAGTTAATTGAAGGGTCTTTAAATTTGGTTTGGAGTAGGTTTTGGAGTAATCGAGGTCCGTTTGAAAGTCTGAGCATCAGAATAGTTTCGTATGGTGATTTAAGACATGCATGCACAATTTGGTGTCATTCCGAGTAGTTTTATGTGTGTTTCGGCCCATTCGGAGTATGTTTGAAAACTTTGAAAATTCTAAGTTGAATCAATTTGGTTTGAGGTTTGATTCTTAGTTTTGATGTCATTTTACATGTTTTGAGGGTTCAAGTGAGTCCGTTTTATGATTTCAAACTTGTTGGTATATTCGGGCAAGGCCCCGGGGACCTCGAGAGTTAACCGGACGAGGCCCGGGCCAATTTTGGAAATTTGAGCAACTGCTGAAGCTTCCACCTTCTGCTACAATAGCACATGTGGTTGGGAAGTCGCATGTGCGAAGGAAGTGCACCTGCGGACGAGCAGAAGTGGCTCCTTGTCCGCAGGTGCAGAGCTAGGCCAAAGGGGGGAGTCTCGCACCTGTGAGGATTTGTCCGCAGGTGTGAAAACAGTGTTCGACAAAATATTAAAAAGGGGCGAGGTTCAGTCATTTTAGTCCATTTTCCCTCCATTTTTGGGCGATGTTGGAGCTTTTTGAGAGGGGATTTCAACTAGAAACGTGAAGGTAAGTTATTATATACACTTTGAGTTACATACATAGATTATGGGTAGATTATATCCTGTAAATCGTGGAAATCAAGGGTTTAGATGAAAAACCTAGTTTTTGAGAAAAATGAGATTTTAACCACGATAATGGTTATGGAATTGGATGAAAATTATATGTTTGAGTTCTTGAGATTTTGGGTAATGATTTCCTCCAAATATTTTCGGAATCCGGGCACGTGGACCCGAGGTGAATTTCAGGAATTTTACCATTTTGGGTTGGGTAATTAATTTAATAGTCTTATTTCGAATTATTTAGCATGTATTAGTTATTTTTATATAACATTTGGATAGTTTCGGATTTTTCGGCATCAAATTGAGAATTTAATGCGATGTGGTGATTGGAAGTAGACTTTGAGACAAGGTAAGTCTCTTGTCTAATCTTGTAAGAAAGAATTTACCCCATAGGTGATTTAAATTAATAATTGTTGCTAATTGTGGGGGCTACATACGCACGAGGTGAGGAGAGTCCGTGCATAGCTACTATTTATGCTAAGTCCGGGTAGTTTAGGACTCAAATCATGAATTAAGTATGATAATGGTATCCTTTATTTAATTATAGTATTGGAACTATATTGTAAATTGTTAGAGAAAATAGTAAAAGACTGAAATTTCACATACTTGAATTTTTGTGAAAAACCTTGAACTGTTAATTGAAATTTGTACATCATCTTGTATTAATCTTATAATATATATATTTTCATTCCGGAGGTACATAAGAAAATGTCTTCCTTTCTTGTGGAGCGATCCGAATGCCTCGGCAATATAGATGCATCTATGGATCGTGCCGCATATCCCTCGGCAGTGTACACGAAACTCTGGACATGGACGAACGACCTCGACAGAAATCGTGCCTAATAATAATAATAATTACATGATACTTAGATATTTTATTGCAGCTTGTGAAGCTAATTGATAAATTGGAAGTTATTGAACTTGAAAGAATTAATTATTTTTGCTTGTTAAAGAAATTATTATTGTTCACATAAATCATGTTTATTTAAGTAATTCTACTATAATATTATTGACTCATAGCTAGTGTCAAAGTCGACCTCTCGTCACTACTTCTTCGAGATTAGACTTGATACTTACTGGGTACATGTTATTTACATACTCATGCTACACTTGCTGCACGTTTTGTGTAGGATCTGGGATAGGAACATTAGGCGGTCCTACTGGGGCGCACCCACGTTATCCTGAGGCATAGTGGTGAGTTGCTTCTCCTGAGCCGTTCTGCAGCACCCGATATCTCTCTTTGTATTGTTTTTCTATATATTTTACGTTCGGACATTATTTTGGATTTATTTTTGTATAGTCTACTAGATGCTCATATACTTGTGACACCAGGTCTTGGTACACACATTAGTAGAATTTGAATTTAATTATTTTTCTTGGTTTATTTTATTAAAACATTTTTCTTTATTCTTAAATCTTGCAAATAAGAATGGATTAATTACTCGAATATTTATTAAAGGAATAAGTATATATTTAATTCACTAGTGGCCTAGCTGTAAGGTTGGTCGCCATCACGACCTATAGGTGAAATTGGGTCGTGACATAAATGATAAAATAACTCAACCTTTCTGCTTCTCCCAAGGACCGGTAGTACAAATCATGAGCAGTTAAGATTTAGGATTTTATAAACTAGAAAGAAATAAAATACATCATCTGCTGGAAATAAACGTGAACAAATTAAAATTCTAAAGCTACCAAAAACAAACGACAATTATGACCAGATCGCAGAAATATTTTCAATGCCAGCTCCTGCCATACACCACAACATCAACATCCAAAATCTTCATGTAAGGTGTAGAAGTGTAGTATGAGTACAACTGACCCCATGTACTCAGTAAGTATATTGTCTAACCTCGTCGAAGTAGTGACAAAGATTGTTTTAGTAAAAAAGATACTCACTCTTATAACCTGTGTAGTAGACGAATAGTAGAAATAGTTATAGAACATAACATATAAAGGTACCATAAAATAACTATGTGAGGCAATAAATGAATATTAGGAGAAATCACAGTAGTAAATTCATAATTTTCCCGGTGTGAGAAGTATATTAAAGACATCAAATCAAATGTCACGGTAACACTTTTCATGCTTTTATCTCTTCCTCACTATATATATATAAATATGTGTCAGATCAATTAACATGACAACACCCTTCGTGCATTTATTTCATTCTTGCCAAATGTGCATGTAGTAGTACCAACCAGGTAGAATAATTTACCATATTAATATCCACTAAGTAGAGAGTACCCAGATAGTAACAAATAACAAGTCGGAAACATATAGAAAATAGAAATAGACGAGATAGAGGCCACAAAAGTAATGACAACAAGTATGGTAGAAAACATAAATTTCACTAACTAACATGGTAGAAGGATTAGATGTGAATATAACAAACAAGAAGAAAGAGCTTGATCTTTATAAGCTAACACGTAAAGGCATGAATGACTAACATGGTATAAGGCTTGTACTAAAGTGCAACAAAATAGTTACGACATGGATGTAAATATAACAATCGGAAGCAGGCATGATATTTGCAAGTTAAGCAAGTAGAAGGCATGGGCAACACAACAACAATTGAGATAGAGAACAAAAGACAGGTTAATAATGACAAGTCACGTAGGAAACATAGGTACGACAATGATATATCAATGTAAAGGCATGAACGTATACACGAGGAAACGATATCACAACATAATGCATGTCCCTCGTCCTCACCTGCACGAAAACATCCATCATGCCATGAGCTCGTGATAATATAAAAGCATGATAACACTGTATCACCTTTCGTGCTTTTACTCTCAAATGAAATGGCACGGTATCACCCTTCGTGCTTTACACTCAAATGAAATGGCACGTCATCACCCTTCTTGCTTTACACTTTCTTTCACATGATAAAATATATGAAAAGGCACAGAATCACCATTTGTGCTTTACACTCTTATATATAAATATATGTGTCAAATCAATTAGCACGGAAAGAATTTCATTTCATTTAGTGCTATATTCGTTGTTCTAGGTGTTATTTTGGTGATTTGATTACGCGAGCAAGTTCGTATGATGTTTTAGGACTTGTGTGCATGTTTGGTTTGGAGCCCCGAGGGCTCGGGTGAGTTTTGGATGGGCTACGGGATGCATTGAACTTGGGAAAAGTCTTGTTTTCTATAGTTTCAGGTGCCTTCTGGTTTCCTTCTTCGCGACCGTGAAGGCACTCTCGCGAACGTGAAGTAGAAACTAGCATGGCTGAATTTTCTTCTTCACAAACCCGAAGGATTGGTCACGAACATGAAGCAATGGGAGCATTACCCTTCGCGAACATGTAGTGTTACGGACCTGGGGGAGGGGTTAGTCTTTCCTTCATCGCGAACACGAGCAAGGTCTCGCGAATACGAAGGCCAAGGGGAGTATCCTTCGCGAACGCGAAGGAGGACTCGCAAACGCGTAATCTTGGCAAGCTTTGCTCTTCGCGAACGCGACAGTGTCCTCGCGAACGCGATGAACATTGTCGCCGAGTTCATAAAACAGTCCCAAAACGGGACTTAAGCCATTTTTTTCAACTTTTCAAACACCAAACGGGCTAGAGGCGATTTTCAAGAGATATTTTCTTCCCCAATGTGTTGGTAAGTGATTCTAAACCAATTCTTTCAATTACCCATTACATTTTAAGAATTTATAACCTAAATATTTAGAGTTTTCATGGTAGAATTGGGGGTTTTGGGTAGAAACTAGGGATTTCGAAATTTGGGAATTTAGACCTCAAATTGAGGTCGGATTCAAAAACCAATTATATATCCGGGCTCAGGGGTGAATGGGTAAATGGATTTTGGTCTGTACCTCGGGTTGTGACCAAGCGGGCCCGGGGTCGATTTTTGACTTTTTGGGGGATGTTTGGGAAAATATAAATTTATTCAATGTAATTGATTCTTTTAGAAATATTTGATATTATTAAGTAGTTTTTGAATAGATACGAGTGATTTGGAGGTGGATTCTAGAGGAAAGGCTGTGATTGAGTATTGAGTGGCTTTCAGAGCGAGGTAAGTGTCGTGGTTAACCCTGACTTGAGGGAATTAGGAACCTTAGACTATTTTCTATGTGAAATTCTTGCGAGCGGTGTATATGTGAGGTAACAAGTACTTATGCACCGCCAATTTACCTATTTTCCATGTTTCGTCCGTTTTTCTTATATTGCCTTTTTCCCATGCCTAATTGCTACGTGTTTAGACTAGTGTTTTTAATTGACCGTCCTTATAATGTTTACGGATCTTCTGGTGATAATTGAGTATACATTTTGAAGTTGAGGTTGATATTGTCAAACTAAGTGTCGATGTAAGGCTTGTACTTGTTATTCTATCTCCCTGTTGCTATTTGTTCATTGCATTGTGGTAAGGGAGAGTGTTAATGCACGAAGGGTGATGTCGTGCCATATTGTGAGTGTTAATGCACGAAGGGTGATGTCGTGCCATATTGTGAGTGTTAATGCACGAAGGGTGATGTCGTGCCATATTGTGAGTGTTAATGCACGAAGGGTGATGTCGTGCCATATTGTGAGTGTTAATGCACGAAGGGTGATGTCGTGCCATATTGTGAGTGTTAATGCACGAAGGGTGATGCCGTGCCATATTGTGAGTGTTAATGCACGAAGGGTGATGTCGTGCCATATTGTGAGTGTTAATGCACGAAGGGTGATGTCGTGCCATATTGTGAGTGTTAATGCACGAAGGGTGATGTCGTGCCATATTGTGAGTGTTAATGCACGAAGGGTGATGTCGTGCCATATTGTGAGTGTTAATGCACGAAGGGTGATGTCGTGCCATATTGTGAGTGTTAATGCACGAAGGGTGATGTCGTGCCATATTGTGAGTGTTAATGCACGAAGGATGATGTCGTGCCATATTGTGAGTGTTAATGTACGAAGGGTGATGTCGTGTCGTTTCTATTAATCTTATGGTGGGGTTGAGAGTAAAAGCACGAAAGGTGATGCCGTGCATTGTTTCCTTTACTGTATTCACTTTTCCTGTTGCCTCATAGTATATTGACTATTCCAGTTATCATTCTGCCTTAGTTCTTTATCTTGTATTCCCCTCACCATGTTTTCCCCCTCCCGATATTACCTGTCTAGATCTTCATTGCTGTTATTTGCATATACACTGTTAAATTGTACAAGTTGATTTGTAGGTGTCTTGTCTTAGCCTCGTCACTACTTTGTCAAGGTTAGACTCGACACTTACCAGTACATGGGTTCAGTTGTACTGATACTGCACTCTGCACTTTTTGTTTAGATTTTGGTACCGGCTGGAGTTGATCGAGATTTTAGATTTTAAACCCGCTATCCGGAAACTCAAGGTAGATCTGTCTGCGTTCACGGACCTTGAAGTCCTAGTCTATCTTTTATGTTTTACTGTTTCTATCATCCAAATAGTTGTAGTTCTTTTAGACTATTACTTGTAGTGAATTCTAGAATGCCAGTGAATTGCGACTCCAGATCCGGGTGGTAGTAATTAATGCAGTTTCTATATTATCCCGCACTCGCTATATTTCAGCTTAGCTTATTTACTGTTATTTACTAAATGGAATAAGGATTGGTTTAATTAGTCTCTAACGTTGGCTTGCCTAGCAAGTGAAATATTAGGCGCCATCACGGTTTCGACAGTGGGAATTCCGGGTCGTGACAAGTTGGTGTCAGAACACTAGGTTGCCTAGGTCTCACGATTCACGAGCGAGCTTAGTAGCTTCTGGAGGATCGGTACAGAGATGTCTATGCTTATCTTCCAGAGGCTATGAAGTTTAGGAACAAATTTCACTTCTATTCTTCTCTGCCGTGCGATTTTGTTTCTCAATACTAATTGGACTCTTCTACTCTTATTCTCTCATAGATGGCAAGAACACGTCCATTTCCTCAGCTGAGCAAGAACCAAAGCCTCTAGTGGCAGCTCCTACGCAGGGCAGATGTCGAGGCCGAGGCTGAGCCAGAGGCCAAGGTAGGGGTAGGGCTCAGCCCAAAACCTGAGCAGCAGCCCCAGCAGTGGAGCCTGAGATAGAGCTTGACGAGGAGGTTCCATCCCAGACTGTTCCTGCCGAACCAGCTCAGGCTCCGGAGGGGTTCATTGCCACCCCAATACTTTAGGACGGTTTGGTCCGTTTGGTGGGCCATATGGTGAGTATGGCCTAGACTGGTGCATTTCCCTTGGCACCAACAGTCTCTCGGGCTGGAGGAGGAGCCCAGACTCCTACTACTCCCACTTTGGAGCAGATATATCCCCAGTACCAGGCTCCAACAGCTCAGCCAGTCAGAGTAGTTCAGTCGGTTGTTGCGCCACAGGCTGGAGATGGGCCAGCTATGTTTTCTGAGGCTTTATGGAGATTGAACAGGTTTACCAAGCTCTTCCCAGTTCATTTCAGTGGTGCCACTTCAGAGGATCCCAAGGAGTATCTTGACAACTATCACGAGGTTCTACGGAACATGGGTATAATGGAGACCAATGGGGTCAATTTTGCTGCATTTCAGATGACCGGTTCCGCCAAGAAATGGTAGAGAGATTATTTGTTGACCAGACCAGCTGGGTCACCTGCTCTTACTTGGGACCAGTTCTCTCAGCTCTTCTTAGAGAAGTTTCTGCCTATCACGTTGAAAGAGGAGCATTGCCGTCCGTTCAAGCGTCTCCAGCAGGGTAGTATGACTGTTACTCAGTATGAGACCCGTTGTTACATCCCGCATTTTTATATGTTAAAGTTTCATCGTAAGTTAATCGACATAAAGTTCGAGAATGAGATTATTTTGAGATTATAAGCATTATGCTATTTCAAACAAGTGATCAGTAAATTCGTGAAGGTGAGAGGTAAGCAAATCGAAGAAAAGCACTTTCATCAAAGTTTGAAATTTTGGGATAAAATGCTCGAGCTAAAATACCCTGTTTTTATGGACTAGTACCATATAAGGTACCACATGGCCATGATAGTAAGGTGTATAAAATGTATTAAATGTGAGTAGTATTTTAGGTAATTTGAGATAATTCTTAATTATGTGGGTAATTGGTTAATTATTGGATTAGTGGTGAATTAATAAGTTGATCAAGGAGTAAATGGATGGTTAATTAAGGTCTTTGGATAAAGACCAAGGAATCAAACGTGGCAGCAATACCTTGTCCAAATTACGACTCTTACATTATGAGTGAAAAGGTGGCATATTTGAGTTATAAGTGACTTAGTCATACCATTTCAAGCCTAACACCTCTCTAATTCAAAAGAAGGATCTTATATCAAAGTAGGCAACAGACAAGAATTCAAGAATTCAAGCAAAATACCTTATCATCTTAGCAACATGAAGCAACTTCAATCTTTCATACAAAAACTACATAATGTTATAGCAACGGGATTTGGTAAGTTATATACCGAGCCTACTGTGGCCGTGCGCCTTTGAGCAAGCCTACTACAGTAGAGCAGTTATATATATACCGAGCCTTATAAGGTCGGAAAACTATTTTACTTACTATATTGAGAGAGTTGAGTCAATAGCAGCAGGTGAGTATATCTTCAGATTATATTTGACTCTAAGTTACTTTCAATTAATATATTATCAGTTCAGTTTCGGCTTTCAATATATTACCTTACATACTCGGTACATTATTTCGTACTGAAGTCCCTTTTCTGGGGGCGCTGCATTTCATGCGTGCAGGTTCAGACATACAGACAGGTAGTCCTCCTCATTAGGTGTTACCTGAGTTCAGTTTGACCGGTAAGCTCTATGCCCTTCGAAGTTGCAGGGTCTAGAGCTTAATGTACATCTTATGTATATATGTATATATGCTATGAGTAGGTCGGGACCTGGTTCCGATCACGGTATATCCATCAGTACAGGCTTGTAGACGTATCCTGTCAGTTAGTGCAGTATGTTGGGCTTGTAGGCCTTTTATGTATATTTTGTTGGTTTGCCAGCTGTAGTAGTTATGACGGCTTTGTCGACCCAACTTTATATTGATGTTTAGTTAGCATTCGCAATTGTCTTGCAATGTGGCCAATGGCCAAAGTATGACATTATATGTTCAGAGTCCCTTAGTCGCAAATTGGTACGCAAGGATAGGTGAGACACCGCGTGCCGGTCTTGCCCCCAGAATCAGGGCGTGACAAAGGTGGTATTAGAGCAGTTCTGTCCTAGGGAGTCTACAAGATGTGTCTAGTAGAGTCTTGTTTATGGGTGTGTTATGCACCACACTTATAAGTAGGCGGCTAAAGGGCATTTATGACTGTCACTCTTTCTTTTTACTCTAGATCGTGTGAGAGAGCTCAGTCGTAGAAATTCAAATTCCTAAATTTTATTATATTCGTAATACAACGATACCGACATCTAGAAAAACGGTTGGTAATGGAATGAATATGGCTTTGGAAGAATTGAATCAGAGGAACTCGATTTTGCATCATGCTTATGATGAATAAATGTAAGGGCTCCAGCAGAATATGTGGATACTAAGACGTGCAAGCCTCTTGATAAGGAGCCTTAAGGCGAGAATATCTATCCACCCCTATGGTGAAAGGCAATGACAGATTTAGAAGATAGATACAAATTTCAACAAGTAAGAGAACCAAGGTGAAGAAGGGTACGAGGTACCCAGTTAGTAAAGATGAACATTATCTACAATTCAGGAAGAGAGATATAAGCATTTTAAGTTACCTTCAACAGTAACAAAGGTATGTACAATTGGCCACACTCATTTTAGTTATGCCATGTGAGGGCTATCAAGTGTAGTTTAAGGGAAGGACGGTATATCGGGATATGACTTGGGTTATAGTAACCCAAAATGGTGAATGTATTGTTTGCGTTAGTTGACATTTTCGAAGGATATAGCAAATGTGCTAATAGATCTCCTTGTGAGACACCTAGATGGTGCACTCTAAAATAGTACAACTAGATATGGATAGTATAATGTTCAAAGACAGGCACTGGAATCCTGGAAGGAATAAATATTACCTTAGTATGGCTCCCGTCCCTAGTAGAGCGAGAATGCTAAGAAACCCCAAGAGCCAATGGATGAAGCAAGGGGAGCTAAAAGCAAAAGAATGTCTTTTTGAAGTTTTCAAAAGAAAGCGATAGGCAGAAATATTACTAGGGAAATAAGGAGAGAGATAAGGAATCATTATGAGTAAGGTGTGATACATGGATGACAACAGTAGATAAAAACAAATGACAGTATTACAGAGTCTTTAGTCATGTGAAGGAAGAAACGAGAGGTGATAGGCCTTGAGACAATAAAAGAGTATAGGCCATAAAGTCATATCATTATTTCGAGAAATAAGTTCGTGACTCTAACGCGATTACTAGAGGGAAAAGCTAGACCTTCAAAGTAATAGAAATCAGTATGGGCTGACGAACAAGATAAACTAAACATGGATTTGGGACGGAGTGATTTGATAATGGTCGACATCATAAGAATTTCTGATTTCGTTCTGACAATAATAGAATAGACAACAGAAGAAGATTCATGAAACATTCAGAGAATGGTCATTCAGGGAGACACTTCCCTAAAGAAAGCAATGTGAGCAAAGTTAAGCTTAAGGGACTGTATGTGCCAGTTACACTAAGTGTAACCCTCATGAGTAAGGAAATTTTGTTATCCTTGATACAAAAAGATTACTGCAAGGCAAGCAAGGGTCATCGATAATATGAAAAGACGCCAAATATGAAAAGGTAAAACATTTATAGGTAGATCCTCGTGGCTCCAACTCTTAGTACTCCCCTAAAGGGGGGAATATGGGTGATGTGGTATTAAGTTGGAATTAAGTGGTTCTAGTAACTATGGGATGGTGAAGGAAGAATGCGAAAAAAAAATGAGAGAGGAATGGGATTGCACTTATCCAAATCCTACAGATATGCTATGATTTCAGAACATTTTGCAAGCACGATGTCAAGGAGAGGAATTAAGGGTTCCGGCTCGGGATATTTTTGATAAATAAGGAGCTAGTGTGAGACGTAAGTTAAGACAAAAGAAAATAACCCAAGAAAGATTATGCAGAATATTGATAAGAAAATGGGCCAACGAGTAGTTAGTAGTTGATTCAGGAAAAGCCTAGTCATGGCTAGATAAGAGGTTACAGATAAATCAACAGCTCATGCAATATAAACGTAGTGAACCCCAACATAGGAAATTCAGTCTCACATATATGACATTGTGATCCTTGAGAAATATTCAGATAGGAGTTAGGGTAGTTAAAGGCATTGTATGAGTGTTATGGAAATAAAAGAGAGTCCCACTGGGAAGACAGTCAAAACTTCAGTTTAGAAGCAATCGCACGAGCACATAAGTGTGGAGGTAAGTAAGTAAGGATAATTATAGGTGAATATGAACATAAAAACAAATATACGATATGATAAGCTCGCAGCCCTGCAAGAAACAGAGGGTCCTCCCTAAGTACTACAATGAAAGACTAGCTGAGGAAGTAAGGAAGGAGGCTTCAACCTAAGCAAAGTGACCCAAAGAGGAAATGGTCTTGCAACAACAAGTCTCATAAAAAACATTGTACGCACTCCATAAGGACGTGGAACCTATCGTGGCTAATGAACGGGAAGAAAAAAAATCAAAAGTTGATAATTCAAGATTATATGGGTTGTAGGGAATTCCAATATATGTGGGCACTAAGATAAGCCAAGTATTCATGCAACAAGTCGCAGGACGACTAGAAAAAGAAATTGTTTGCATTTAATGATCCAGAGTTAGTTACGTGATGAACACACTTAAGAGTTCGGAGTATTATTCATGTAGCATATATATTGACAATCATACAGCCATGGAAGACTCCGTTATAAGTTAAAAGAAAGAATTAAGTCAAGACATAGACAACAGATTGAATTATTAGAAGATTGTATCATGGATATTCCAAAGCATCCATGAAAGGCTAAAATAATAACTAATACCATGAGCCGCAGATCGGAAAATATCTTAAGCCTACATAAAGGCTGATCAAAAGGAATAGGAAACTAAAGAGTTACATCAATAAATTAAATCAGTAGTTTGATTATTGGACCCAGAAACCTATAAAAACCGTGATTAAGAACATAGCAGAGTCACTCTTAATATCAGAGGTACAAGAGAGATGGTACAATAACCATATTCTATAACGGCTCTACGAGAAAGCAATTAGAAGAGTACCATGCTCATAAGAAGTCAGTATGAAGCTCCCACTAGATTGTGTATGCACTAGAGGTGCAAGTATTATAATAGAGCTTCAAGTTGTGGATGTAATTATACTTATGTGGTAGGGAGGTCGTGAAAGAAATAAAAGATGTGATGTGAGATTTTAAGGCAAGGTAAAGGTGAGCAACGTACGGGATACTCAAGTGCAGAAGGTTGTGAATAGTCCAAACTTCGGATAGAAGACTAGAAGCACTGGGATTCAGTATCCAGGATTGATAGCGATGTCGTCAGTGACATATCATCCAGCCTATAGTTTCTAGGTATCGAGAAGACTAGTTAAGAGAGTAAATAAGAGTTAGAGATGATGCGATGTCTCACTTGATGTTTCAGAATAACACAAGGAAATCTATGGTACAAGCAAGTTGAAGGAAGGTTGCGAGTAGTATAAATAGATATGTGTAGGTCGCAAACTAAAGTATGGTAAAGCAACAAGGTTTTAGGAAGACAGGAGTAAGGATAAGAAACAACAAGTGAGAAGGTGACGAGAAGGGCTAAGTCCTCGAAATTAAGCCCCCGAGAATAAGAATTATAGAAAGTTCAGTATAGTCTGAATATACTCAAGGAATTCTAAGACTCGTAGAATATAAAAGAGATGGAATGCTGCCCTGGCAATAGAATAAGGGTGTAATTGTGACAGATAAAGGATAACGTTTGGGCCTTCGATTGAGTAATGATTTGATGAATTGTAAAGGATTAAAATACCCTCATAAGGAGAATCACATTGGGATGCTATGAAATATGGTTAATGAAGTATAGTACCGCCTCTAGGTGGATCAGTCTAATCACTTCAGATGTTTTCCCAATGACACATGAGCCCTAGTGATAATATATTACGTAAGAAATTTCAAGTTATTAGTGGTAAATTGTAGAACAATATTGAGGTGAATCAACAATGGTTGGACGAAAGTGACAAAGTAGGAGATGAGATTAGGCCACCATTCTTAAGTTAAACAGTAATGAGGAAGCATTAAAGGACTTAGATTTATACATATAGGATAAGCACGGGAGTAACCTGGAGTTTGGTAGCAGACCTCAGCAACGTTAAATCAAAGTAAGTGTTATGGAAGTAAATTCATACAGATGGATAAACAGACCTATAAAATAAGGTATAACGATATTCGTAAGTTCAACAAAGTACCGAGCGAAGAACTTTAGTATACTCATAGATGCCCAGAGGGACATCTTATCAAGCTCTGTGTATGTTTACAAAGTGAAGCCTAGAGATTGGCTAAAAGCTGAATGCAAATAAAGAGAGAAGAATCGCATAGGCACACTAACAAGTTCAAAGTCGTATAGGCTGCATGACAGAAGGTAGCGACAGTTACGAGATTGGAAGGATTCCGACCAAAAGTCGTGGTGTAAGAAAGAGGCCTAAAGGGGGGAATGCCCTTGCCTTTGGACTTATTCACAAAACAGTTATCTAGATGGCAAGGAGGGTACTAAGGTATTCGGAAGACATAGGTTATGAAAATGATAAGTGCATCAGTCAACATTCCAGGACGAATGTTCCAAAGGGGGGTAATGATGCTACATCCCGCATTTGCGTATGTTAAAGTTTCGTCGTAAGTTAATCTACGTAAAGTTCAGGAATGAGATTATTTTGAGATTATAAGCATATGCTATTTCAAACAAGTGATCAGTAAATTCGTGAAGGTGAGAGGTAAGCAAATCGAAGAAAAGGAACTTTCATCAAAGTTTGACATTTTGGTATAAATACGGCCCGAGCTACAATACCCGGTATTTATGGACCAGTGCCATGCAAGGTACCACATGGCCATGATAGTAAGGTGTATAAAGTGTATTAAAAGTAAGTAGTATTTTATGTAATTTGAGATAATTCTTAATTATGTGGGTAATTGGTTAATATTAGATTAGTGGTGAATTAATTTGTTGATTAAGGAGTAAATGGAAGGGTAATTAAGGTATTTGGATAAAGACCAAGGAATCAAACGTGGAAGCAATACCTTATCCAAATTATGACTCTTACATTATGAGTTAAAAGGTGGCATATTTGAGTAATAAGTGACTTAGTCATACCATTTCACGCCTAACACCTCTCTAATTCAAAAGAAGGGTCTTATATCAAAGTAGGCAACGGACAACAATCCAAGAATTCAAGCAAAATACCTTATCATCTTAGCAACCTGAAGCGGCTTCAATCTTTCATACAAAAACTACGTAATGATATAGCAACGAGATTTTGCAATTCTAAGGAAGTACGGTGCCATCTTTCTCAAAGAATATCATAGGTATTTTCCCCTACTTTGGTCCGCCGTTATGTAATTTGTCACAATTGACATGTGTTAGAGGGATTGTCAAGAGAACCAACTCATGAATATTAAGGCTAAGCCCTTCCTTTATTTTGGCATGATCTCATAATTACATGTGTTTGATAACGAGGCATAAAAATAAGTTTATTCTCCCGAATTTATATATATTATCCCAGTCTCATAAATTATAATATTCTCCTTATCAGGACTTCATATTTAATTGAGTATTGTCTTCTTCCAGTCAAGAGAGTAGAGAGCCTATATATACAATATTACTGTATTTTCATTACCATCGAGGTATAATCGATGGGCAAGCCCCTATTGGGCAACCTCTGATCAGATGGTAAGTTATATACTGGGCCTACTGTGGCCGAGCTCCTATGAGCGAGCCCAGCTGGTCGAGATACAGAGCCTAGTATGGCCGAGTGCCTATGAGCGAGCCTACTATGGCAGAGCAGTTATATATATACCGAGCCTTATAAGGCCGGACAACTATTTTACTTACTATATTGAGAGATTTGAGTCTGTATCAGCAAGTGAGTATATCTTCAGATTATCTTTGACTCCCAGTTACTTTCCATTATTATATTATCAGTTATGTTTCAACTTTTAATATATTGCCTTACATACTTGGTACATTATTTCGTACTGATGTCCCTTTTCTGGGGGCGCTGCATTTCATGCGTGCAGGTTCATACAGACAGACGGGTAGACCTCCTCAGTAGGTGTTGTCCTAGTTCAGCTTGATCGGTAAGCTCCATGCCCTTCGGAGTTACCGGGTCTAGAGCTTTATGTACATCTTGTGTATATATGTATATATGCTATGAGTAGATCGGGGCCCTGTTCCGATCACATTATATCCATCAGTAGAGGCTTGTAGACGTATCCTATCAGTTAGTGCAGTATATTGGGCATGTAGGCCTTTTATGTATATATTGTTGGTTTGCCAGTTGTAGTATTTATGACAGCTTTGTTGGCCCAGCTTTATATTGATGTTTATTCAGCATTCGCAACTGTATTGCAATGTGGCCCATGGCCAAAGTATGACATTATATGTTCATATTCCCTTAGTCGCAAGTTGGTACGCAAGGATAGGTAAGTCACTGAGTTCCGGTCTCGTTCCCAAGTTCGGGGTGTGACACCCGTTTTGTGGATTTGGCCCGGCATGCTATTCTTCTGCTTCCCACCGAGAGAGAGAGAGAGGGTGATGAGGTTTATTGACGGACTTGCTCAGCCTATTCGATTGCAGATGGCTAAGGAAACTGTGAGTGAGATTTCTTTTCAAGCGGCTGCTAATATCGCCAGACGAGTCGAGATGGTTCTTGCTCAGGGAGGTTAGGTGTATGACAAGAGACCTCGTCCATCCGGCGAGTTCAGTGGTGCCTCACCTAGAGGCAGGGGTACGTTTGGTAGAGACCATCCTCCCAGGCCGTTTCATTCAGCTCTCCAGGCATCCCACGGTGCCTCAGGTGGTCGTTATCCTCATATGCCTTATTTCGACCAGCTAGCCTACAGTGCACCACCAGCTCCTATTAGTGCACCTCCACTCTAGAGTTATTAGGGTGGTTACTCAGGTCGACACAGTCAATTTCAGGGTCAGCAGTCTCAGTAACCGAGATCATGTTATACTTGTGGTAATGCAAGGAACATTGCTAGATTTTTCCCTCAAGCAACGGGCAGCTCACAACATCAGAGTTCTTGTGCCATGGTTCCGGCACCAGTTGCTGCACCACTTGCACAGGCAGCCTGAGGTAGAGGCCAAACTGTTAGAGATGGAGGTCAGGCCATTAGAGGTGGAGACCAGCCAATTAAAGGCCATCCCAGGGACGTAGTTCAAAGTGGCGGGCCCCAACCTTGGTGTTATGCTTTCCTAGCCAGGCCTGAAGCTGAGTTATCTGACGCTGTTATCACATGTACTGTTACAACTTGCAGTAGAGATGCTTCAGTTCTATTTGATCCGGGGTCTACTTACTCCTATGTGTCATCCTATTTTGTTTCATATTTGGTTGTGACCCGTGATTCTTTGAGTCCTCTTGTGTATGTGTCCACACCAGTGGGAGTTACTATTGTTGTAGATCATGTTTATAGTTCGTGTGTGGTCACCATTGGGAGTCTTGAGACTCGTGTAGATCTTTTACTTCCGATATGGTTGATTTTGATGTCATACTGGGTATGGATTAGCTGTCACCTTATCATGCTATATTATATTGTCACCCGAATACTGTGACCTTAGCCTTGTCAGGGTTGCCTCGATTAGAGTGGAGAGGGACTATTGGCCATTCTACCAACATGGTTATCTCTTATACGAAGGCTCAGCATCTGGTCGAGAAGGGGTGTCTATCTTATTTAGCTTATGTCCGCGATTCTAGTGCGGAGGTTCCTTCCATGGATCTAGTGTCAATTGTTCGTGAGCTTCCAGATGTGTTTCCTATAGACTTGTCGAGGATGCCACCCAACAGGGATATAGATTTCTGTATTGATTTGGCCTCGGGCACTCAGCCCGTTTCCATTCCGCCATATCGCATGCCCCCGCCTGAGTTGAAAGAATTAAAGGAACAATTGTAGGATTTGCTTGATAAGGGGTTTATTAGACCTAGTGTCTCGCCCTGGGGTGAACCTATGTTTTTTGTGAAAAAGAAAGATGGATCGATGAGGATGTGTATAGATTATCGGCAGTTGAACAAAGTCACCATCAAGAACAAGTATCCATTGCCCATGATTGATGATTTATTTGATCAGCTTCAGGGTGGCAAGGTGTTTTCAAAGATTGATTTGACATCTAGCTACCATCAGTTGAGGATTAGGGCATCTAATGTCCCTAAGACAGCTTTTCGGACTAAGTATGGGCATTGTGTGTTTGTAGTGATGTCATTTGGGATGACAAATGTCCCATCAGCATTCATGGATTTGATGAACCGGGTGTTCAGGCCCTACTTGTATTCCTTTGTGATTGTGTTTATTGATGATATCTTGATCTACTCCTACAGCCGAAAGAAGCATGGGCAGCGTCTTCGGATCGTTCTTCAGACTCTGAGAGACATCCAGTTATATGCTAAGTTCTCCAAATAAGAGTTTTGGTTGAGTTTAGTTGCTTTGTTGGGTCATGTTGTATCAGTATAGGGTATTCAGGTGGATTCTAAGAAGATTGCGGCAGTTCAGAAATTGCCTACACCCACATCAGCTACAGAGATCCATAGTTGCTTTGGTTTGGCGGGCCACTATCGTCGATTCATGGAGGGGTTTTAATCTATAGATGACCCGTTGACGAGGTTGACCTATAAGGGTGCCTAGTTCAGATGGTCAGACGAGTGTGAGGTGATCTTCCAGAAGCTCAAGACAGCTTTGACTACGACACCGGTATTGGTGTTACTCTCAGGTTTAGAACCTTATACAGTATATTATGACGCATCTCGTGTTGGTGTGGGTGCGATATTGATGTAGGGTGGCAAGGTTATTGCATATGCTTCGTGGCAGCTGAAGGTTCACAAGAAGAATTACCCTGTTCATGATGTAGAGCTGGCAGCCATTGTTCACGCGCTGAAGATTTGGGGGCACTATCTTTACGGCGTGCCATGTGAGGTGTTCACGGATCATCGAAGCTTGCAGTATTTGTTCAAGCAGAAGCAGCTCAATTTGAAGCAGAGGAGGTGGTTAGAGCTATTGAACGATTATGATATCACCATCTTGTATCATCCTTGGATGGCCAATGTGGTGGCCGACGCTTTGAGTAGAAAGTCAGCTAGTATGGGTAGCCTTGCATATATTCCAATTCGTGAGCGACCACTTGCATTGGATGTTTATTCCTTGGCCAATCAGTTCATGAGGTTGGATATTTCTGAGCCAAGTCATGTTCTATCTTGTACAATTGCTCGGTCTTCTTTGTTTGAGCACATCAGAGGTCGGCAGTATGACGAACCTCATTTGCTTGTCCTTAGAGACACAGTATGGCAAGGTGGTGCCAAGCAGGTTACTGTTATAGATGATAGAGTTTTAGGTGGATTCTAAGAAGATTGCGGCAGTTCAGAACTTGCCTACACCCACATCAGCTACAGAGATCCGTAATTGCTTTGGTTTGGCGGGCCAATATCATCGATACGTGTAGGGGTTTTCATCTATAGCAGCCCCGTTGAACTATAAGGGTGCCTAGTTCAGATGGTCAGACGAGTGTGAGGCGATCTTCCAGAAGCTCAAGACAGCTTTGACTACGACACTGGTATTGGTGTTACTCTCAGGTTCAGAATCTTATACATTATATTGTGACGTATCTCGTGTTGGTGTGGGTGCGATATTGATGTAGGGTGGCAAGGTTATTGCATATGCTTCGTGGCAGCTGAAGGTTCACGAGAAGAATTACCCTGTTCATGATGTAGAGTAGGCAGCCGTTGTTCAGGCGCTGAAGATTTGGGGGCACTATCTTTACGCCATGCCATGTGAGGTATTCACGGATCATCGAAGCTTGCAGTATTTGTTCAAGCAGAAGGAGCTCAATTTGAAGCAGAGGAGGTAGTTAGAGCTATTGAACGATTATGATATCACCATCTTGTATCATCCTTGGATGGCTAATTTATGGCCGGCGCTTTGAGTAGAAAGTCAGCCAGTATGGGTAGCCTTGCATATATTCCAATTCGTGAGAGACTGCTTGTATTGGATGTTCAGGCCTTGGCAAATCAGTTCGTGAGGTTGGAAATTTTTGAGCTAAGTCATGTTCTAACTTGTACAATTGCTCGGTCTTCTTTGTTTGAGCGCATCAGAGGTCGGTAGTATGACGATCCTCATTCGTTTGTCCTTAGAGACACAATATGGAAAGGTGGTGCCAAGCAGGTTACTGTTAGAGATGATAGAGTTTTAGGTGGATTCTAAGAAGATTGCGGCAGTTCAGAACTTGCCTACACACACATCAGCTACAGAGATCCGTAGTTGCTTTGGTTTGGCAGGCCACTATCATCGATACGTGGAGGGATTTTCATCTATAGCAGCCCCGTTGACCTATAAGGGTGCCTGGTTCAGATGGTCAGACGAGTGTGAGGCAATCTTCCAGAAGCTCAAGACAGCTTTGACTACGACACCGGTATTGGTGTTACTATCAGGTTCAGAATCTTATACAGTATATTGTGACGCATCTTGTGTTGGTGTGGGTGCGATATTGATGTAGGGTGGCAAGGTTATTGCATATGCTTCGTGGTAGCTGAAGGTTCACGAGAAGAATTACCCTGTTCATGATATAGAGCTGGCAGTCGTTTTTCACGCGCTGAAGATTTGGGGGCACTATCTTTACGGCGTGCCATGTGAGGTATTCACGGATCATCGAAGCTTGCAGTATTTGTTCAAGCAGAAGGAGCTCAATTTGAAGCAGAGGAGGTGGTTAGAGCTATTGAACGATTATGATATCACCATCTTGTATCATCCTTGGATGGCTAATTTGTGGCCGGCGCTTTGAGTAGAAAGTCAGCTAGTATGGGTAGCCTTGCATATATTCCAATTCGTGAGAGACCGCTTGCATTGGATGTTCAGGCCTTGGCAAATCAGTTCGTGAGGTTGGATATTTTTGAGCTAAGTCATGTTCTATCTTGTATAATTGCTCGGTCTTCTTTGTTTGAGCACTTCAGAGGTCGACAGTATGACGATCCTCATTTGGTTGTCCTTAGAGACACAGTATTGCACGGTGGTGTCAAGCAGGTTATTGTTAGAGATGACAGAGTTTTGAGGATGCAGGGTCGTATTTGTGTGCCTAATATGGATGGACTTCGTGAGTTGATTCTGGAAAAGGTCCATAGTTCCAGATATTCTATTCATTCACGTAGCGCAAAAATGTATCACATTTTGCGGCAACATTGTTGGTAGAGGAGAATGAAGAAGGGTATAGTTGCATATGTAGCTTGGTGTCTGAATTGTCAGCAAGTTAAGTACGAGCACTAGAGACCTGGTGGTTTATTTCAGAGGTTAGAAATTCCTGAGTGGATGTGGGAGCGTATAACTAGGGATTTTGTTGTTTCCTATAGACTCAGAGAAATTTGACGCAGTGTGGGTCATTGTGGACAGGTCGACCAAGTCATCATGTTTGGAGGATATGCTCCGCGCATATGTCACTGACTTTGGAGGATCGTGGGATCAGTTCTTGCCCCTTGAAGAGTTCGCGTACAAGAACAGCTACTAGTCGAGCATTCAGATGGCTCCCTATGAGGCACTATATGGTAGGCGTTGTTGGTCACCAGATGGGTAGTTCGAGCCAGGGGAGGCTCAGTTGTTAGGCACAGACTTAGTACAGGATGCCTTGGATAAGATCAATATTATTCAGGATCGACTTCACACAACTCAGTCTAGGCTGAAGGGTTATGCCGACCGCATAGTTTGTGATGTTGCATTCATGGTTGGGATAGAGTATTGCTTCGGGTATCACCCATGAAGGGTGTAATGAGGTTAGGAAAGAAGGTCAAGTTGAGCCCTAGGTATATCAGACCTTTTGAGATTCTGGAGAGAGTGGGAGAGGTGGCTTACAGAGTTGCATTGCCACCGGGGTTATCATAATTTCATCCGGTATTCCATGTGTCCATGCTTCGAAAGTATCATGGTGATCCGTCCCATGTGTTGGATTTCAGCTCTGTCCAGTTGGACAAGGATTTGACTTACGAGGAGGAGCCGGTGGCTATTCTAGCCCGACAAGTTTGCCAGTTGAGATCAAAGAGTTACCCTTCAGTTCGAGTGTAGTGGAGAGGTCATCCTGTTGAGGCAGCTACTTGGGAGTCCGAGTCTGATTTGCGGAGTAGATATCCCCACCTTTTCACCAGCTCATGTACTTTTCTATGTTCGTTCGAGGATGAATAATTGTTTTAGAAGTGGAGAATGTGATGACCCAAAAGGTCATCTTATGTTTTAGAACTTGATTCTGCGCGCTTAAGCCTTAGAAATCTTATTTTTACCATGCTCGATTTGCGTGCATAGTCCCGACGTGTTTTCGAAAAGCTTTTATGTTGAAAATTGATAAATATAAGAATTTTTGCCTTACAAGTTGATTTTTGTTGACTTCGGTCAACAATTTTGGTAAACGGGCCCGGATCCATGTTTGACGGTCCCGGTGGGTCCGTATCGAAATATGGGACCTGGGCGTATGCCCGGAACCGAATTCGGAGGTCCCTAGCTTGAGTTATGAATTATTTATGAAACTTTAATGGTTTTAAGAATTGGTTGATGTTTGGTCTTGTTGATACTGGGTCTATATTTTGGTTTTGCGGCCTGGTATAGGTCCAATATAATATTTATGACTTATATGTGAAGTTTGGTGAGAAACGGAGTTGGTTTGACATGATTCGTACGTCCGGTTTAAAATAGGAATTTTAAAGTGTTCTTGAGAATTGTATTTGATTTGAGCAAGGTCTCGCGAACGCGAAGGCCAGGGGGAGTAGCCTTTGCGAACACGAAGGAGGACTCGCGAAAGCGTAAGCTTGGCAAGCTCTACTCTTCACAAACTCGACAGTGTCCTCGCGAACGCGATGAACTGTGTCGTCCAGTTCATAAAACAGTCCCAAAACGGGACTTAAGCCATTTTTTCAACTTTGCAAAAACCAAACGGGCTAGAGGCGATTTCCAAGAGACATGTTCTTCCCCAAAGTGTTGGTAAGTGATTGTAAACCACATTGTTTCAATTACACATTATAGTTTATGAATTTTTAACATACAAATCTAGAGTTTTCATGGTAGAATTGGGGGTTTTGAATAGAAACTAGGGATTTCGAAATTTGGGGATTTAGACCTCAAATTGAGATCGGATTCCAAAACCAATTATATATCCGGGCTTGGGGGTGAATGGGTAAATATATTTTGGTCCGAACCTCGGGTTGTGACCAAGCGGGCCCGGGGTCGATTTTTGACTTTTTGGGGGAAGTTTGGAAAACTCTGAATTTATGCAATGCAATTGATTCCTTTAGAAATATTTGATATTATTATGTCGTTTTTGAATATATATATATATATATATATATATATATATACGAGTGGTGTGGAGGTGGATTCTAGATAAAAAGTTGTGATTGAGTATTGAGTGGCCTTCAGAGCGAGGTTAGTGTCGTGGTTAACCCTGACTTGAGGGAAGTAGGAACCTCAGACTATTTGCTATGTGAAATACATGTGAGCGGTGTATACGTGAGGTGACGAGTACTTATGCACCTCCAATTTACCTGTTTTCCATGTTTCTTCTCTTTTTCTTATATTGCCTCTTTCCCATGCCTAATTGCCACGTGTTTAGACTAGTGTTGTTAAATTAATCGTCCTTATCATATTTACTAATTTTCTGGTGATAATTGAGTATATATTTCGAAGTTGAGGTTGATATTGTTAAACCAAATGTCGATGTAAGGCTTGTACTTGTTATTCTATCTCCCTGTTGTTATTTGTTCATTGCATTATGGCAAGGGAGAGTGTTAATGCACAAAGGGTGATGCCATTCCATATTGTGAGTGTTAATGCACAAAGGGTGATGCCATTCCATATTGTGAGTGTTAATGCACAAAGGGTGATGCCGTGCCATATTGTGAGTGTGAATGCACGAAGGGTGATGCCGTGCCATATTATGAGTGTTAATGCACAAAGGGTGATGATGTGCCATATTGTGAGTGTTTATGCACGAAGGGTGATGCCGTGCCATATTATGAGTGTTAATGCACAAAGGGTGATGATGTGCCATATTGTGAGTGTTTATGCACGAAGGGTGATGCCGTGTCGTTTCTATTGATTTTATGGTGAGGTTGAGAGTAAAAGTACGAAGGGTGATGCCGTGCATATCTTTCTTTACTGTATTCACTGTTCCTGTTGACTCATAGTATATTGACTGTTCCAGTTATCATTCTGCTCTTCATTGTTGTTATTTGCATATACAATGTTAAATTGTACAGGTTGATTTGTTGGTGTCTTGTCATAGCCTCGTCGCTACTTCATCGAGGTTAGGCTTGACACTTATCAGTACATGGGGTCGGTAGTACTCATACTGCACTCTACTTTCTGTGCAAATTTTGGTATTGGCTCGAGTTTATCGATATTTTAGCTGTTGGATCCGCTATCCGGAGGCTCAAGGTAGATCTGTCGGTGTTCACAGACCTTGAAGTGCCCGTCTATCTTTTCTGTTTTACTGTTTCTTTCATCCAAACAATTGTATTTCTGTTAGACTATTACTTGTAGTGAATTCTAGAATGCTCGCGAATTGTGACTCCAGATCTGAGTGGTAGTAATTAATGCAGATTCTATATTTTCCTGCACTCGCTATATTTTATCTTAGCTTATTTGTTATTATATACTGAATGGAATAAGGATTGGTTTAATAATTCTCTAACTTTGGCATGCCTAGGAAGTGAAATTATTGGCGCCATCATGGTCCCGACGATGGGAATTCCGGGTCTTGACACAAAATGACAAATAACAATTGCATGGTAGATATTGTCATGACCCAATTTCCCCTCCGTATGACATCGTGATGGCACCTAGTATCTATGACTAGGTAAGCCTAACATTTTGCGGAATAATGAGATAAAAACATAAATTTAACAACTAACTGTAGCAATAACAACATAACTGGGTACCATGCCATCTGACATATACAATAACCATCTATTCAAAAATACAAAGCAATCCCAAAACACCGTGAATCACAAACTACAGAAGGATGTCTTGTGTCTCTATACATCAGAGTCTAACAAAAGAAAAATACAGAAGATAATGGACATGGGGAAGAGTAGAAGGGAACTCCGAGGTCTGCGGAAGCGGCAGATATACCTTGAATTCTCCAAAGTTATCCCGGCTCATTGATAGTGCGGCTGATAAGGAGCACCTGGATCTGTACATGAAAACTATGTGCAGAAGAGTAGCATTAGTACACCACAAAAGTACCCAATAAGTGCCAAGCCTAACCTCGGTCGAGTAGTGACGAGGTCCGGTCAAGGCCCTACTGGTATATATAATAATAAAGCAAGGCAAGAATGAAATATTGCAGTAAAATAAAGACTGAAATTTAACAAGAAAGAATTCATAAAAGGTAATAACGCAGTACACAAAAATACAACAAGGGATCTCCCAAGATACCGTCTCGTAGTCCCAAACATAAATGTGCAGGGGGGTCTCCCGGAATACCGTTCCGTAATCCCAAAGTAAATATGGAAGACAGGGGGATCTCCCGGAATGCCGTTCCGTAGTCCCAAAGTAAATATGCAGGGGAATCTCCTGGAATACCGTTCCATAGTCCCAAAGTAAATATGCATGACAGGGGGATCTCCCGGAATACTGTTCCATAGTTCGAAAGTAAATATGCAGCTCAAACAATAAAACTCGACAACTACCACACGAAATCATGCAATTTAGACTAAGTACAAGTCAAGGAAAAAATAGGGAAATTCATTAAACATGCTGCACAGAGTTTAGATAAACAATTAAGGTAAGTAGGCATGTTATTTTAGTCTAACATGATACTACACATGTTTATAAGACTCAAAAAAGAAGGAAAAATAGGTTATTACTTAGTAGAAGTCGGGTTTTTACAACAATTTGCCCGTGCACGTACTCGTCACCTCACGCACACGACGCTCACATATCAAAAACAGTACCAAGTCTTAAGGGGAGTTCCGCCTCACAAGATTAGGCGAGCCACTTACCTCGAACCAAGCTCAATCATTCGATTACAATGCCTTTTTCATAAATATTCGAATCTGAATGGCCCAAATCTAGCCAAAAACTATTACATATCATAAATACAACTATAATAGACTAATCTAATTAATGAAATCAAGATTTTAACAAAATTTCCAAAATCCATCTTAAAGAGTCGACACGAGCCCACGTCTCGAAATCAGGTAAAAATCACAAAATACGAACACCCATTCACTCACGAGTTCACTCATACCAAAATTATCCAAATTTGATTTCTAAATCCCAATCAAAACTCAGAAATTTGGTTGAAGAACTTCCACCCCCCCCCCCCTTTTCCCAACTTTATCACCCAATTTCCTTAAGTTAATGAAGAAAACAACTATAGATTAATGAAATACAACCAAAATCGAGTTAGGAATCATTACTCCAAAGCTCCCTCAGAAGATCCCTTGAAGAATCGCCATTTTCCGAGCTCTCAAGTCAAAAAATAAAGAATGAATTCAAACCCTCGCACTTAGGTCTTTTATGCCAGTCAAACCGCACATGTGGTCAATTACTCGCTTCTGTGGTCCCGCATCTGTGGAAAATACATCGCAGGTGCGAAAATAGCTTACATGGGCTGGGACCGCATCTGCGAGCAGTGGGCCGTACCTGCGAGCTCGCTCCTGCCGTCCCCTACAGCTTCAGCAAACCACTCGCCGCACCTGCAGCCCCAACTGGACAAGGCCAATTCCGCTTCTTCGGTTCCATGGCCGCTTTTGGGGTGCTGCACCTGCGTCCCAAAGTGCGCAAGTGCGATTACTCCAGGTACAACAGCTTCAGCAATTGCCTAAGTCCCAAACTCAATCCGTAAAGCACCCGAAACCCACCCGAGGCCCCCAGGACCTCAACCAAACATACCAACCAATCCTAAAACACCATACGAACATAGTCGAGGCCTCAAATCACAGCAAACAACGCTAAAAACACAATTCACCCTACGATTCAATCTTAAAGAACTTGAAACTTCAATTTTCTACAACCGATGCTGAAACCTATCAAACCACGTCCGAATGACCTCAATTTTGGCATATAAGACATATTTAACATTACAGACCTACTCCAACTTCCGAAATCGGAATTCGATCCCGATATCAAAAAGTCCACTAACAGTCAAACTTCCAAAAAATTCAAGTTTCGCCATTTTAAGCTTAATTTAGCTACAGATCTCCAAAACACATTCCGGACACGCTCCTAAGTCCAAAATCACCCAACGGAGCTAACAGAGACAACGAAACTCCATTTCAGAGTCGGATTCATAAAGTTTCAACTACAGTCCAAATCTTAAGACTTAATCTTCTGTTTTAGGGATTAAGTATCCCAAAACACTCTAAAACCAAAAACAAAACCTCCAGCCAAGTCACATAAGCAGAAAAAGATATGGGGGATAAAGAAAAATAGGGGATCGAGGCTATTACTCTCAAAAGGACCGACCAGGTCGTTATATCCTCCCCCTCTTAAAACAATAGTTCATCCTCGAACGAGTATAGAGACATAGCCGAAGTGGTGAAAAGATGAGGATAACGGTTGCACATATCCTGCTCGGTCTCCCAACTCGCCTCCTCGACCGACTGTCCCGTCCACTGAACTTACACAGAAGCAATGTTCTTTGACCTTAACTTTCTGACCCGCATGTCTAAAATAGCCACTGGCTCCTCGACATAAGATAGATCCTTTTCCAATTGGACTGAGCTAAAATCCAACACATGAGACGGATCGTCGTGATACTTCGGGAGCATCGAAACATGAAATACCGGATGAAGCCCTACTAGGCTGGGAGGTAAGGAAAGCTCATAAGCAATTTTCCTAACACACCGTAACACCTCAAAAGGACCAGTAAACCTTGGGCTCAGCTTGCCCCTCTTTCCGAACCTCATAACGCCCTTTATAGGCAAAGCCCGGAGTAAGACCCACTCTCTAACCATGAATGCAACATTGCAAAACTTCCAGTTCGCATAACTCTTCTATTTGGACTGGGTTGTGCGAAGTCTATACTGAATTACCTTAACTTTCTCCAAGTCATCCTGAACCAAGTCCGTACCCAATACTCTGGCCTCGCTCGGCTCGAACCAACCCACTGGAGACCGACACCGCCTCCCATACAAAGCCTCATACGGTGCCATCTGAATGTTGGGCTGATAACTATTGTTGTAGGCAAACTTCGCAAGTGGCAAGAACTGATCCCAAGCACCCCCAAAATCTATCACACACGCACGGAGCATATCCTTGAGTATCTGAATAGTGCGCTCGGACTCTCCATCTGTCTGAGGGTGAAATATTGTGCTCAACTTAACCTGAGTACCCAACTCATGTTGTATGGCTCTCCAAAACCGTGATGTAAAGTGCGTACCCTGGTCAGAGATGATAGATATCGGTACGCCATGAAGCCTAATGATTAGGCGGATGAAGATTCGAGCTAGATGCTCGAAAGAATAGGTAGTCATCATAGGAATGAAATGAGCTGACTTGGTCAGCATGTCCACAATCACCCAAACTGCATCAAACATCTGTTGAGTCTGTGGAAGCCCAACAACAAAATCCATCGTGATCCGCTCCCATTTCCACTCCGGAAACTCTATATTCTGAAGCAATCCACCTGGTCGTTGATCCTCATACTTCACATGCTGGCAATTTAGACATCGGGCCACATACTCTACTATGTCCTTCTTCATCCTCCTCCACCAGTAATGTTGCCTGAGGTCCTGATACATCTTCGCGGTACCTGGATGAATGGAGTACCGTGAGCTGTGAGACTCCTGAAGAATCAACTCACGCAAACCGTCCACATTAGGCACACAGAGCCTGCCCTGCATCCTCAATGCACCATCATTTCTAATAGTGACATCCTTAGCATCACCGTGTTGGACCGTGTCGAAGATGGGGGTCATCATATTGACGCTCCTTGATACGATCATAAAGCGCAGACCGAGAGACCACAATGTCCTTCTTCATCCTCCTCAACCAGTAATGTTGCCTCAGGTCCTGATACATCTTCGCGGCACCCGGATGAATGGAGTACCGTGATCTGTGAGACTCCTGAAAAATCAACTCACGCAAACCGCCCATATTAGGCACACAGAGCCTGCCGTGCATCCTCAATGCACCATCATTTGTAATAGTGACATCCTTAGCATCACTGTGTTGGACCGTAAGAAGATGGGGGTCATCATATTGATGCTCCTTGATACGATCATAAAGCGAAAACCGAGAGACCACACAAGCCAATACTCGACTCGGCTAAGAAATATTCAATATTATAAATTGGTTGGCTAAGGCCTGAACATCCAAAGACATGTGCCTCTTTACTGCTGGTAGGTATGCTAATCTCCCTAAACTCTCTGCCCGACGACTCAAAGCATCGGCCACCACATTGGCCTTCCCAGGGTGGTACAAAATGGGGATATCATAATCCTTAAGAAGCTCCAACCACCTCCTCTAACGCAAATTAAGATCCTTCTTCTTGAACATATGCTACAAACTCCGGTGATCATTGTAACTCTTACAAGGAACACCATACAAATAATGCCGCCAAAGTTTCAAGGCATGAACAATAGCTGCTAACTCAAGGTCGAGTATAGGATAGTCTTTTCATGCACCTTCAACTGTCTGGAAACGTAGGCAATCAGCCTATCATCCTGCATCAACACCGCATCGAGACTAATCCGTGATGCGTCGCAATATACAGTATAAGACCCCCAACCTGTAGGCTACACCAATGTTGGGGCTGTAGTCAAAGCGGTCTTAAGCTTCTGAAATCTCTCCTCACATTCCTCTATCCACCTGAACGGAGCACCCTTCTGGGTCCGCCTGGTCATACGTGCTGCAATAGATGTGAATCCCTCAACGAACTGACGGTAATACCCCGCCAAACCAAGAAAACTCCAGATCTCTGTAGCTGAGGACAGTCTGGGCCAACTCTGCACTAATTCAATCTTCTTCGTATCCAGCTGGATCCCATTACTCGATACTATATAACCAAAAAATGCCACTGAGTCTAACCAAAGCTCACACTTTAAAAAGTTTGCATATAACTTCTTTTCTCTCAAGGTTCGAAGCGCAGTCCTCAGGTGCTGCTCATGATCCTCCCCAGTCCGGGAGTACACCAGAATGTCGTCAATAAACATAATGATGAATGAGTCAAGATAGGGCCGGAACACACTATGCATCAAGTGCAGCTGGGGTATTGGTCAACCTAAAAGACATCACAAGGAACTCGTAGTGTCCATACCGAGTCCTGAAGGTAGTCTTCGGGATATCTGGCCCCCGAATCTTTAACCGAATCTCCAATCTTGGAAAATACTCTAGCACCCTGCAACTGATCAAATAAATCATCAATACGAGGCAATGGATACCTGTTATTCACTATGACTTTGTTCAACTGGCGGTAATCAATACACATCAGCATATAACCATCCTTCTTCTTCACAAATAAGACAAGAGAACCCTAAAGTGACACACTGGGCCGAATGAAGCCCTTATCAAGCAACTCCTGTAACTGCTCCTTCAACTTCTTCAATTCCGGATTATCCATACGATATGGAGGAATAGAGATGGGTTGAGTGCCCGGCAACAAATCAATGCCAAAATCACTATCTCTGTCGGGCGGCATGCCAGGAACATCAGCTGGAAACACATCTGGAAAGTCTCTCACTACTGGAACTGACTCAATTGTAGGGGTATCAATACTAACATCTCTCACATAAGCTAGATACGCGTCACACACCTTCTCAACCATTCGTTGAGCTTTAAGAAATAAAATAACTCTGCTGGGAGTATACTCTAAGGTACTTATCCACTCTAATCACGGCAATCCTAGCATAGCCAGTGGCACGGTCTTAGCGTGACAATCAAGAATAGCATAATGGGGCGACAACCAGTCCATGCCCAAAATAATATCAAAGTCCACCATCCTGAGCAATAATAAATCGGCTCTGGTCTCAAAACCACTAAGAGCAATTAAACACGACCGATACACGTGGACCACAACAAGAGAATCTCCCACAAGACTAGACACATAAATAGGGAAACTCAAAGAATCTCGAGATACGCCCAAATATGGGGCAAAATAAGAGGACAAATATGAATGTGTAGATTCAGGATCAAATAAAACCGACGCATCTCTATGATAGATTGGGAAAATACCTGTAATGATAGAATCAGAAGTGACAAACTCTATACGAGTAGGAAGGGCATAATATCTGGCGTGGCCCCCCTATAGGGCGACCTCTACCTCCCCGACCTCTACCTCGGGCTGACTGAGCAGGTGGGGTGGCAGCTAGTGTTGTAATCATAGCCTGAGGACCCGGTGGAGCACGCTGTAGCTGAGAAGTCTGTGGAGGTGCACCCCTCCTAAGTCTGGGGTATTCCCTCACCATATGGTGAGTGTCTCCACACTCAAAACAAGCTTTGGGAGGGCGTGGGTGTTGTGGCTGGCTCGGGCCAGGTGTACTGGGTTGGTCGCTAATAGCACCCCTAGCAGAAGGCACACTAGATACTCGCGGTGCATAATAAAGCTCCTGGGGCCTAGAAGGGGCTGGAACACTGCTGGCGACTGGAAGAGCTGAATGAACGTGGCGACTCACATAACTCCTACCATGACGAGCTGTTGGGGCACGAGCTCCAGAATTATAACCAGTCTCTTGAGACCTTTTGGCCTCTCTCCTCTCTGTCCCGGGCTATCACGACCCAAATCCTCCATCCGTGAATCGTCGTGATGACACCTACTATCTACTAATAGGTAGGCCTAACACCTGCAGAAATGAAATGAAAAACATGAAAATTAACAACTAACAGTAACAGATATTTATAATAAGCAATTGAGATGTCACTTGACATATACAATAATCAACCCTCGAGATATACATAACACTCCCAAGACCCGAAACACCGTTAGTCACAAACTTCTATGAAGTTCTAACTGTTCTATACATCAGTGTCTATAGAAATAAGAGAAGAATCAACATAGGGGGGATAGAGGGGGACTCCGAGGATCTGCGGGCGCGGGCAGTTGTACCTTGAAGTCTCTGATAAACTGCATCGACTGCAACTAAGGACGAGGATGGTAGGAGGAACCTGGATCTACACACAAAAAACATGTGCAGGAAAGGGCGTGAGTATTCCTCAATGGTACCAGTAAGTGCCAAGCTTAATCTCGGCCGAGTAGTGATGGAGGTCAGGTCAGGGCCCTATTAGTTAGTGTATATATATA
>AWOL01S0007859.1:347785-405634 GCA_000715115.1 Nicotiana otophora
GTGGCATGATTTTGGCACAATAAACAAAACGGATTCACACACGTGATTCGTTTCAAAGATAATTCCATATTTTAATAATTAAAAGCGGATAGATAAAATACGGAAATCAATAAATCACAGTTTATCCAAAATTAATTCAAGCCAAATGTAGTCAATAAAGCGACCGTACTAGAACAATATATATATATATATATATATTCTCATTCTAGGGGTACATAAGAAAATGTCCTTCTTTCTTGTGGAGCAGGCCGAACACCTCAGCAGTATAGATGCATCTATGGATCGCGCCGCACATCCCTCGGCAGCGTACACGACACTCTGGATCGGGCCATACGACCTCGGCAGAAATCGTGCCTAATAATAATTATCATACGATACCTTGATATTTTAATTGCAACTTGTAACGTTAATTAATAAATTAGAAATTTATTGTGATTTAAGGAATTAATTATTTCTACTTGATTAATCAAATTATTTTTGTTATCCTAAAGATCATGCTTAATTAAATATTTCAATACTATTACAATAGAAGTATTTAATTAAACTTGATTTGCAGGATAACAACAATAATTTTATTTATCAAGCAGAAATAATTAATTCCTGAAATCACAATAAATTTCCAATTTATAAATTAGCTTTACAAGTTGCAATAAAAATATCAAAGTATCGTGTAATTATTATTATTAGGCACGATTTCTGTCGAGGTCGTACGACCCGATCCAGATTGTCGTGTACACTGTCGAGCGACGGGCGGCGCGATCAATAGATGCATCTATAATGCCGAGGAATTCGGCCCGCTCCACAAGAAAGGAAGACATTTTCTTATGTACCTCCAGAATGAGAATATATATTTATATCTATTAAGATTTACACACCAGGATGTACAGTTTATAGCAACAGTTAAATATTTTGAGCAAAAATTCAAGTATGTGTGATTTTAGTCTCTTATTATTCCCTTTAACAATTCATAACTTAATTCCAATATTTCAATTAAATGAAAGATGCAATTATCACAAGTAATTCATTATTTGAATCCTAAACTACCCGGACTTAGCAATATTAGTAGCTACGAACGGACTCTCGGCACCTCGTGCGTACATAACCCCTATAATTAGCAACAATTATCAATATAAATAACCTATGCGGTAAATTCCCTCTTACAAGGTTAGACAAGAGACTTACCTTGTCTCAAAGTCCGCTTTTCGATCAAAATGTCGCGTAAAACCTCAATTCGATGCCGAAAAATCCGAAACTATCCAAAAGTTATATAAAATAATTAATACATGTTCAATAATTCGAAATTAGATTATTAAATAAATTACCCTATCCAAAATGGTAAAATTTCTAAACTTCACGCCGGGCCCACATGCCCGAAATCGATAAATGTTCGGAGGAAATCGGTACCCATAATCTCAAGAACTCAAATATGCAATTTCCATCCAATTCCATAAACATTTTCGTGGTTAAAATCTCATTTTTATACAAATCTAGCTTTTTACTCTAACCCTTGATTTACAGGTTATAATCTACCCATAATCTATGAATTTAACTCAAAGTGTGTAGAATTAACTTACCTTCAAGTTGCTAGTTGAAATCCCCTCTCAAAAAGCTCCAAAATCTCCCAAGAATGGAGAAAATATGGGAAACATGGTTGAGCCTCGTTCCTTTTTAAGGTTCTGCCCAGACAGTATTTTCGCACCTGCGGTGATGCCCTTCGCACCTGCTCCCTTTCCGCTTTTGCGGTCATGGTCTTAGCACATGCAGACTTGCAGGTGTAATTCCTTAATCGCTTCTGCAGTCAGTTCCAGCCTCTCCTTTTCTCGCATCTGCGGCTTGGGGTTCGCTTCTGCGAGCTCGCATCTGTGGCTGCCCAAGCGCAGATGCGGTTGCAGCAGAAGCTGGAAGCTTTCGATGTTCCTCGAACTCCAAAAATTGATCTAAGCCTCTTCTGATTAACCCCTGAGGCTCCCGGGGCCCCGTCCGAAAATACCAACAAGTTTAAAATCATAAAACATACTTGCTCGAACCCTCGGAATGTGTAAAACAACATCAAAACTATGAATCATACCTCAAACCAAATTGATTCAACTGAGAATTTTCAATGTTTTCAAACTTACTACGAACATGCCGAACCATACTTAAACTAATCGGAATGACACCAAATTTTGTGTGCAAGTCTTAAATCACCATATGGAGCTATTCTTAGACTCAGAATTCCGAACATACCTCAATTACTCCAAAACCTACTCCAAACCAAATTTAAAGAACATTAAACCTTCAAATTGTTGATTTTCACCATTAAGCGCTGAAACGCTCCCGGTTTGTCCAAAACCCGATTCGGACATACGCACAAGTCCAATGTCATCATATGAACCTATTGGAAATGTCAAATCCCGATTCCGTGGTCATTTTCTAAAAATGTTGACCGAAATCAAACATGGCATTTTAAAGCCAATTTAAAGAACTAAGTGTTCCGTTTTCAACCCGAACACTTCCAAATTTCGAACCAACCATCCCCGCAAGTCATAAATTAGTAGAAACATAGTCAGGGAGTCTTATTTAGGGGAAAGGGGGTTCTAAAAGTCAAAATGACCGGTTGAGTCATTACATGAGACCAATAGTTTTAGTAACCACGATTGTTAATATAAGACGAATGGAATAGAATTTTACTGTACAGGGGGTTTTGCTTTGACAAATATAGGAACACCATCATTGTATTTGGAATATTTGAATAACATTACTATATAAGGGGTTTATTTGGGAATTATTTGTCACGACCCAAAATCCGTTAAAGGGCGTGATGGCGCCGGACACCACTATCAGGCAAGCCAACACAAAATAGCTAATTAAATTCTTATTTTAATATTTTTAAAATCATAATTTTTCTTCAATTTAACTAGTAAAAGATGAACTTTACAGAATTAAATAATAAAATTTTCTACTTTCAATACCGAATATCCCATAATCATCCCAGAAACTGGTGTCACAAGTGCATGAGCATTTACTAGGAAATAAAATGAAATAAAATACAATATATGTTTGGAATATAAAATTGAACTGGAAAGAAGATACAAACACTCTGAGGAGACTCTGCTCGTTGTGGATCGTAACATGGAGTACATCTCACCTAAATCCCCGCATCAACCACGCTGTTGCACCCACAATGCCACTGCCATACATGTGCCTATACAACAAAATGTACAGCAAGTGTAGTATGAGTACGAAAACTACGCGTACCCAGTAAGTATCCAGTCTAATCTCGAAGAAGTAGTGACGAGAGGTCGAATTCTACTCTTACTAGCGGTCCAATAATATCTGTTATAATACAGAGGTAAATAAATGTGAGGCAGAGTAAATAAATGAATTTAATAAACAAAAATATATGTGATACAAACCTCCCTTTCCCCCTCTTTACAATGAACTAAAGTTTCCCATTTGAAATTCCCTCCTTAACTGGAGCACACATAAGGTTGTAATGGACCTCATAAAGTAGATTATCATAAATTCAAATTCGGAAAACTCACGGATACACTGGCTGCTTCCCGAATATCACGCACGATTCCATGAGGATATAATATAGGAACCGCCAAGCCGTACAACCCGATCCAACATAAAAGTAAACTGTGCACTCCCGAGGGTCGAACGACATAACCCATAGATGCATCTATTGACCTGCCGAGGCGAACGGCCCGCTCCTATGAGAGTGTGATACATAAATCCAGCCAAGACGAACGGCCCGATCCAATATGAGTGAAATACATAATCCTGCCGAGGCGAACAACCCGATCCCATAAGAGTAGTGGAAATTTACCTCGCTTACGGAATATAATTATGACACGGTTACACATAGAATTTCTCAAATAATTATTATTATAATATTCTTTAATTCTTTCAAACGTATGAAATCCAAGTGAAAAATTTCAAGTCCTGAAATCCTCAATTTCAACTCTTTTCAATGCATTTAATAGCATACTCGGTCTAAATGTCTTTCAAGGCAAGTAAATAACAAGGTCAAGTAACGGTATCAGCAAATCATAGTGTAAACCTAGAACTTCCCGGACATAGGAATATTTAGTAGCTACGTACGGACTCTTGTCACCTCGTGTGTACGTAGCCCTCACAAATAGAAGCATGTATTAATTTAGTTCACCTGTGAGATTAATTCCCTCTTACAAGGTTAGAAAGGAGACTTATTTCGCTCCGAAGTTCCATAGCCAGCTCCCAAGCCTTTCCAACAATTCAAACTGATGCCCAACGCTCCAAACTAGTCAATAAATGTGCAAAACCATAAATATATACTCTAACACTCACAACAATTTAATTGAAACAATTTTCCAACTCCGTTCGAAAAGTTGATAAAATCACCCTCGGGCCCACGTGCCCGAATTCCGAAAATATTTGAAGATAAACTTTACCATAACCTCATGAACGCAAATATATAGTTTATTCTCAACTCCATGCCCAAATTCATGGTCAAAATTCCAAAATACCAAATTCTAGGTTTTCTACCAAACACCCATAATTTCTACTAATTTCCATGATTAAATCCTTATACAAACCATGTGTTTAACATATAATACGTGGGAATTCCTTACCTTGTGTTGCTTGAAGAACATCCCTCTCCAAATTTTCCTCCACCAAGTGAAAAATGGAATAAAAATGGGCCAAGTCCCGTTTATAAAAATCGTCCTCTGCCCAGCAATCCTCGAACCTGCGGTCACTTGACCGCTTTTGCGGTACCGCAGGTGCGGTAAATGATCTGCTTCTGCGGAGATGCCCCCAGTTGTCTGCTCCTCTTCTGCGCCTTCTCTTCCGCATGTGCGGTCTCATCATTTCACCACCAAAAATCGCATTTGCGACCTTCTTGGCCGCTTCTGTTGATCCACCCCTACGGCCCAAACCTCGTAGTTGCGGTTACACCAGAAGGCAACTGCTTCAGCCTTTTTTCCAAGTCCAAACTCGATCCGTTTACCATCCAGATTCCACCCGAGGCCCTTGGGACCTCAACCAATTATACCAACACATCCCAAAACACATTACGAACTTAGTCGAGCCTTCCAACCGCATCAAACAACGCTAAAACCATGAATCACACCCCAATTTAAGCTTTATGAACTTTAGGACTTATCAAATCAAGTCCGATTGTCCTCAAATTTTTTACACAAGTCACATTTGACATTACAGACCTACTTCAACTTCTAGAATCGAAATCCGACCACGATATCCAAAAAGTCCACCTCTGGTCAAACTTCTCAAAAACCTTCAAATTTATGACTTTCGCCAAATGACCCCGAAATCACCTACGGACCTCCAAATCCACTTCCGGACGTGCTCCCAATATCGGAAGCACTATACGGAGCTATTCCCAGACTCAGAATCCCAAACGGACATCGATAATATTGAAATGCACTTCAACCCAAATTTATGGAATTTTTCCAAAATGCTAACTTCCACAAATGCGCTGAAACGCTCCCTGGTCATCCAAAATCAGATCAGAACATATGCCAAAGTACGGAATCATCATATAAACATGGTGGAACCTACAAATCCCATTTTCGAGGTCGTTTACTCAAAAATCCAACCTTAGTCAATTCTTTCAAATTAAGGCTTTCGAAATGAGAATTGTCTTTCAAATCAACTCTAAACTTCCGAAATTCCAATTCCGACCACGCGTACAAGTCATGATTCCCGAAGTGAAGCTGCTCATGGCCTTAAACCACCGAACGATGCGCTAGAGCTCAAAATGACCCGTCGGGTCGTTACATTCTCTCCCACTTAAATATACGTTCGTCCTCGAACGTGCTAAGGACTGCTTTGGAGTTGTCTGAAATTACTGTTTAACACCTAGTGCACCTACCCGTGCTATCACAACTCAGTTGAGCATATTTTCCCGAGCTAATATGAATATTCTCCCATTTATTTAGTTAAATAAGCCTTAGAGCCAAATTCCAACAACCGAAATGCTCCACCAGGCCTGCTTTCAACATACGAACACCATATCAATCTCTATGCGATGCACCAATACATGATTGCACACCTTTGCTGAATCTGTACTATGCACTGCATAACTAACATGACCATAATAACATCCTCTGATAACAGTAGCCGGAATTCCACGAATCCGTTGCTCACAACACACCTCCTATTACATAGAAGTCCTACTCCAACTCTTGTAATGCTGCCACGACGGAAGAGATGTGTAGAAATTCATAACCAACTGCCGAGTCAACAAATCATTGAGTCTATTCTCCTGACAATAACCATTACCTCATTCTGAACCACGTAACAATAATTGATCTTTAATATGCCTCATACAAATATGATCACACTGATCCCATATCCAATAATTGCATCTCACCTAGTACGAGCTGCTTAGGCAATAGGCCACCTCAGACACGACCACTAGTCTCATATGATGCCACAATGTTCCAACAAGCTACCAACTCGAACGTGATACATGAGGAATAACGAACTCTGGAAAGAACTACTCAACCCACATAACTAATTAGACAACCAAAAAAGTGTTATGAACCTTCCTCAAAAAATGGGAAACAAAACACACAAGAATATATATGGGAAACTGTTAACTACCATCACATTGTTGCGACGTGCAACCCGATCCACATATGATACTGTTACGACATGCAACCCAATCCAACCATGATACCCGTGGGGGCGTGCCACCCGATCAAATTAATGTACCTGTGGCGGCCTGCCACCCGATCCACACATGATAATCTATAAGGAAATACATACCGAGCTAAAATGCTCATACCTACAAAATACCCGAATGCCAACCACAAGCACGCGAAGTGCATAATACAAATCCTGGGGAGACGGATAGCTCCATACACTATGAAACCCAAGCACAATTAAGGTGCAATAAATTACCTGCATCTCGAGAGCCATCCCGCTCTCACAACACCAAGACTAAATGGGATCTCAATACGAATACGAATAATCATACTGTCTCACAACCCATACGGCACAATAGATATTTCACGGAATAGCTGACGATAAAAATAACATCCAAGGCTGGAAACTCCTCCGTAAACAACGCTATGCTCAAATGAACACATATGGCATGATAAGGAGCCCACATTAACACATATGTCCATCCACGAACCTCAAGCCGATTTTGATCGTACCGTACTGGGCTAATAGCCTTTCAAGGGTTCAAAATAACCCTTTTTTCCCATGACAACCATCAAATCCGAAACAAACTTCCCTAGTCCACAGCCAGATGAATTGAGCGCCCTTTAGGCATAAATTCTCAAAGCAACGATAGTACCACAATCTCTATACTTGGTTTCAATCTTTAATCAATTAAATGACTACCTGTCACACTTGTACAATCTTTCTGTGGGTCATGCTCCCCCGACCTTCCGCACCAGACAACGAGTCTGTACATCCATACTACCGGCCACACAAATGCTGTAAAGCAAATTCAAGAATCCGCAATCAGTATGCAATGCCCCTCACACCCAACACCGATCTCAGATGCTACTAACGACAACATCGGCTTATTCTAACCATCTGAATCCGTTCTCTCTCATCCGAGCTCATGTTATTCTTGCCAATACCAAACGGCAACCTTGACCCTTAACTTTAAAATTTCTATGCTGCCCACTACACCTAAATCATGCCAATGCGTAAGAGTAGAAAAAATTTATCATAACTCCTGAACCACTAATAGGGTAAATACTTCATCATATAAAAACCTTTTACTTAGATCATTTCAAGAGAACCATTGCAGCACGTGACTGAATTCTCATATCCACAGAAAATACCAACCTCAAGTAGTGGTTTAAACCACCATAACCCTTCCGAGATCCATCTACACATAACATGCCATAACACTCGAATGCCTCCATATAAAATCGATTACGGCGGCCGTCAAGCCTCGTACGTACCACTACAAAGAACATATATAACTTAACACGCTGAAGGAACTAATCATTGCCATCATCATGCCAATCCAACCATAGCTAACTGATCCGACTTCTTTTAATTTACTCTGGATCTGCCTCAGGAATAATAATAGCTTCATTCAAAACATCATGAACCCAAATCCGCACTCATACTGAGTGACCTTATATCACGAGACCATACTGTCTCAAATCCCACGAACCATCTCATACCCTCCTTGTGCGCATATTCGCATCCTCAACCGGTACGCTCATCCTGATAATTACTCTACAAATCCGAAGTTATTTTCTCTCATTCCTCCAAATGCTTCACTGCAAGTCGAAGATATCATAGAACACTTCAAGCCTCTTTTCACAATCCGCTGCAAAATCTTGATTCCTAACCATACTGCGGGCTTAAAATCCTTAGGCACCGCATTTTTGACTTTTAAATTCACTAGGACCGTTGTTGAGAGTCACCCACTCTGACTTGGTCCCGAATCTAACCAAACTCCAAGGCTCCTCTAGCACATGAACATCCTCTCAAAGAAGCATCCGGCTGAATCACTTTCCTAGTAAATCACCTCTACACTAAGCATAAATCCTAAATCTCCCCAAAGCCTGAACATGGGTCAATAAGGCCAATTATAGCACACATCCCTCAAATCTTTGCTCAAATTACCACTGATGTTCTTTTTCCTTAGTAGTAATAACCCACGAATACACCGATAACAAGAAACTTTACATATAGATAGCCATGCAATCCAATCGTGGGTGGTGGACCTCTCCCACTTAGCTCGGAGCTACCTTTGCCTAACTCTGGAACCCACCAAGGTTCATTCTTCCTCTTTCATATGACCTCGCGCTATCGACCTGCCAAATTCCTCGAAACCTTCCAACGATGCGGCACCGAGCATAATTACTACAAAACCAATAAACCATACTAGGTCCATGCCCATTCACCAGCTATACAAACATGTTCACTCCCCATTCACATCAACTAAAGGTCGAACGACACATTTGAATCCAAAGTCATATTGTATCCTTTTGCATATCAAGCAACTCCTTTCCGTCGTATCCAACCTTCCTCCACATAGCAGCCAATATGCCAAATTAAGCCTGTAGACCTAGTCACTGCCCACCATGAATCCCAAATCACTCTACACCTCCCTCAAGGCGTGTAGCAATCCTATCACAAAACCCACATGCTACTCTACCACTCTCCCGCTTTGGTCAAACTCACTCCTTTAAGCAACTACTCGACTCCTGCTTCTCACACTTTGCCTTCTAGAAGTTTAACCACCGCAAGACGCCTCCCACATGTCCTTCCTCATCCTTCGCTGCCTAGTTGTTGCCTTAAATCAAAATCCCTCTCTGTAGCATTTGAACCAATAGATCCTTACTAACTTCAAACCATTTCGAATGTCATCTTTCTCGAGCTTTCAATATTAGAAATACCCATTCTATTCTGAAATTGCTGCACTCCGCTATCTCTGACGACTGTTTCCCTGGCACCATCTCACACTACTCTTCCTCGAAAGCAATTGATGAAGACCATAACACCGGTGAACTTAACACATTGAATCAAAGACGACGATACCACATCACAAATAAAAATTCCACCACGCTCGAAAATACCAAGTCTTGTTACCTCATCAATCCAAGCTTGAACATTCATAGTCCGACTGCCTTTCCTCCGCCATAATAAAATACTGAATCTGTAAATCTTGCACTGAGTAAACATTCTTCCAACTCATTCATTGCTTCGATGTATAGACAAACATCTTACCATTACACCACGCTGTGTGATAGCAATTCACAAATCGTCATAACAATCAATGCCAAATCTCAAAACTTAGGTAGTACTAATATTGAGTTGAAACGAGAGAACGACTTTCCGCAAGGAGTCGACAATAGCCCAATCAATTACGCAGGGAGAAACATCCTTCACCACATATGTAGTACCATTGACATTCCTTAGTTCCCAATTGATAGCAAGCGCTTCACGTCGCATAAGATTGAATATGAAAGAAATAATGGTATAAGCCTTAGAGGGATCAAATCGCATGATGAGAAATCAAGAAGGGAAATGCTCCTAACAGCCCTGTAGCCTCTCGAAGATAAGTACAAACGTCTCTGTACCGATTCACAAGACTCTATTAGACATGCTCCTGACTCGTGATACCAAAGTGAACCTAGTGCTCTGATACCATGTTGTCACGATCCATAATCCGTTAAAGGTAGTGATGGCGCCGGACGCCACTATCAGGCAAGAGACCACTAAATAGCTAATTAAAATCTTATTTTAATATTTTGGAAATCATAAATTTCTTTTAATTTAAATAGTAAAAGATGAAATTTACAGAATTAAATAATAATGTTTTCAACTTTCAATACTGAATATCCCATAATCATCCCAGAACCCGGTGTTACAAGTGGATGAGCATTTACTAGGAAATAAATAAAATAAAATACAGCATCTCCCCGGAATATAAATTTGGAGAGGAAAGATGATACAAACACTATGAAGGAGACTCTGCTGGTTGTGGATCGTAACATGGAGTACAACTAACCTAAATCCCCGCATCAACCATGCTGCAGCGCCCACAAGGCCACAAACCATACATGTGCTTGTACAACAAAAATGTACCACAAGTGTAGTATGAGTATGAAAACAACGCGTACCCAGTAAGTATCCAGTCTAATCTCGAAGAAGTATTGACGATATGTCGACTTCTACTCTTACAAGTGGTCCAATAATATCAGGTATAATACAGAGGTAAATAAATATGAGGCATAGTAAATAAATAAATTTAATAAACATAAAGATATGTGATACAAACTGCCCCTTCCCCCTCTTTACAATGGACTCAAGCTTCCCATTTGCAATTCCCTCCTTAACCGGAGCACACATAAGGCTGTAGTGGACCTCATAAAGTAGATTATCATAAATGCAAATCCGAAAAACTCACGGATACACTGGCTGCTTCCCGAATATCATACACGATTCCATGAGGATATGATATACGAAACCTGAGTCGAACGGCCCGATCCAATATAAAAATAAATTGTGCACTGCCGAGGGTCGAACGACATGAATCATAGATGGATCTATTGACCTGCCGAGGAAAACGACCCGCTCCCATGAGAGTGTGATACATAAATCCTGCCAAGACGAACGGCTCGATCCAATATGAGTGAAATACATAATCCTGCCAAGGCGAACAACCCGATCCCATAAGAGTAGTGGAAATGTAACCCACTCGCGGAATATAATTATGACACGGTTACACATAGAATTTCTCAAATAATTATTATTATAATATTCTTTAATTCTTTCGAACATATGAAATCCAAGTGAAAACTTTCAAGTCCCGCAATCCTCAATTTCCACTCTTTTCAATGCATTTAATAACATACTCGATCTAAATTTCTTTCGAGGCAAGTAAATAACAAGGTCAAGTAACGGTATCAGCAAATCATCGTGTAAATCTAGAACTACCCGGACATAGGCATAATTAGTAGCTACGTACGGACTCTCATCACCTCGTGCATACGTAGCCCCCACAAATAGAAGCATGTATTAATTTAGTTCACCTATGAGATTAATTCCCTCTTACAAGGTTAGAAAGGAGACTTACTTCTCTCCGACATTCCATAGTCGGCTCCCAAGTCTTTCCAACAATTCAAACCGATGCCCAACGCTCCAAACTAGTCAATAAATGTGCAAACCCATAAAAATATACTCTAACACTCACAACAATTCAATTGAAACAATTTCCCAACTCCGATCAAAAAGTTGATAAAATCACCCTCGGGCCCAGGTGCCCGGATTCCGAATATTTTCGAAGATAAACTTTACCCATAATCTCACGAACTCAAATATATAGTTTATTCTCAATTCCATGCCCAAATTCGTGGTCAAAATTCCAAAATACAAAATTCTAGGTTTTCTACCAAAAATCGACATTTTTTACTAATTTGCATGATTAAATCATCATACAAACCATGTATTTAACTTATAATATGTGGGAATCACTTACCTTGTATTGCTTGAAGTAAATACCTCCTTAGAGCTCTCCAAAATCGCCTCCACCAAGTGAATAATGGAAGAAAAATAGGCCAAGTGCCGTATATGAAAATCCTCCTCTGCCCAGCGATCCTTGCACATGTGGTCACTTGAACACTTCTGCGGTTCCGCAAGTGCGACAAATGATCCGCTTCTGCGGAGATACCCCTAGCTGCCCGCTCCGCTTCTCCGCCTTCTCTTCCGCAGGTGCGGTCTCACTTCTGCGGCGAGATGACCACATCTGCGGTCTCATCACTTCCCTACCAAAAGTGCATCTACGCCATTCTTGGTTGCTTCTGCAGCCCAAACCTCACAGGTGCAGCTACACTAGAAGGCAGTTGCGTCAACCTTTCTTCCAAGTCCAAACTCGATCTGTTTACCATCCGGATTCCACCCGAGGATCTCGGGAACTCAACCAATTATACCAACACATCCCAAAACATATTACGAACTTAGTCGAGCTTTCAAATCACAACAAACAACGCTAAAACCATGAATCACACCCCAATTCAAGCTTTATGAACTTTAGGACTTAAAGCGTTTACATTCGATACCGCAACCTATCAAATCACGTCCGATTGATCTCAAATTTTGACAAGTCACATTTGACATTGCGGACCAACTTCAACTTCTGGAATCAAAATCCAACCTCGATATCCAAAAAGTCCACTTCCGGTCAAACTTCTCAAAAATTTTAAATTTTTGACTTTCGCCAAATAACCCCGAAATGACCCACGAACCTCCAAATCCACTTCCGGATGCGCTCCCAACAGCAAAATTACCATACGGAGCTATTTCTAAACTTTGAATCCAAAACAAACATGGATAATATTGAAATGCACTTCAACCCAAATTTATGAAGATCTTCCAAAATACTAAGTTTCACAAATGCGCCAAAATGCTCCCGGGTCATCCAAAATCTGATCCGAATATACGCCGAAGTCCATAATCATCATACAAACCTAGTGGAACCTTCAAATCCTAATTCCGAGGTCGTTTACTCAAAAATCCAACCTTAGTCAATTTTTTCAACTTAAGGCTTCCGAAATGAGACTTTTCTTTCCAAATCAACTCTAAACTTATGAAATTCCAATTCCGACCACGCCTAAAATTCATGATTCCCGAAGTGAAGTGTCTCATGACCTCAAACCACCGAACGACATGTTAGAGCTCAAAACGACCGGTCGAGTCGTTACTGTAACAACCCGACCGGTCATTTTAAGAGTAATAGCCTTGATCCCTTATTTACTCTTTCCCCTGTATCCTTTTTCTTCGTATGTGACTTGTTGGGAGGTTTTGTTTTGGTTTTAGAGTGTTTTGGGACACTTAGTCCATAAAACGGAAGCTTAAGCCTTAGGATTTTCATTGTAGTCAGAACTATGTGAAGACGACTCCGGAATAGAGTTTTGTCGGTTCCGTTAGCTCCGTTGGGTGATTTTGGGCTTAAGGGCGTGTCCGAATTATGTTTTGGAGGTCCATATCTTATTTAGGCTTGAAATGGTGAAAGTTAAAGTTTTGGGAAGTTTGACCGGTAGTGGACTTTTTGATATCGGGGTTAGATTCCGGTTGCGGAAGTTGGAATAGGTCTATAATGTTGATTATCACTTGTGTGCAAAATGTGAGGTCAATCATATATGATTTGATGGGTTTCGACGTCGTTTGTAGAATTTGCTTCCTTGGAGAAAGTGAAGTTTATTCAGGATCAATTTTGCATAACCCAGCCTAGACAGCTTGATCCTCAACAAAAGATAGATCCTTGCCCTTCTTTCTGAACCTCATAATGCCCTTCATAGGCTCAGCTTGCATTCATGGTTGGAGAGTGGGGCTTGCTCCGGGTTTCGCCTATCAAGGGCGTTATGAGGTTGAGAAAGAAGGGCAAGCTGAGCCCAAGGTTTATTGGTCCCTTTGAGGTGTTGCAGCGAGTTGGGAAGGTTGCTTATGAGGTTGCCTTACCTCCTAGTCTAGCAGGAATTCATTCGGTATTCCACGTTTCTATGCTCCGGGTGTATCACGGTAATCCGGCTCATGTATTGGATTTTAGCTCAGTCCAGTTGGACAAGGATCTATCTTATGTTGAGGAGCCAGTGGCTATTTTGGACAAGCAGGTCAGAAAGCTAAGGTCAAAGAACATTGCTTCTGTGAAGGTTTAGTGGAGGGGACACTCGGTCGAGGAGGAGCCTTGGGAGACCAAGCAGGCTATGCGCAGCCGTTATCCTTATATTTTCACCACTTCAGTTATGTCTCTACACTCGTTCGAGGATGAACGATTGTTTTAAGAGGGGACAGATGTAATGACTCGGCAGGTCGTTTTGAGAGTAAATAGCCCCGATCCTCTATTTATTGTTCCCCCGTATCCATTTTCTACTTATGTGACTTGTCAGGAGGTTTTATTTTGGTTTAAGAGTGTTTTGGGACACTTAGTCCCTAAAACGAATGTTTAAGCCATAGGATTTTGACCGTAGTCGAAACTATGAGAAGACGACTCCGAAATGGAGTTTCGTCGGTTCTGTTAGCTTCGTTAGGTGATTTTGGGTGCTTAGGGGCGTGTCCAGATTGCGTTTTGGAGGTCTGTAGCTTATTTAGTCTTGAAATGGCGAAAATTGAATTTTTGGGAAGTTTGACTCGTAGTGGACTTTTTGATATCGGAGCCGGATTTTGATTTCGGAAGTTGGAGCAGGTTCGTAATGTTGATTATGATATGTGTGCAAAATATGAGGTCTATCGGATGTAATTTGATGGGTTTCGGCGTTGTTTGTAGAATTCAGAAATTTCAAAGTTCTTTAGTCTTGAATCCGGGTGTAATCGGTGTTTGTGATGGTATTTGAGGTGGTTTGAGGATTCGACTAAGTTTGTATCGGGTTATAAGACTTGTTGGTATGTTTGTTTGAGGGCCCGAGTGCCTCGGGGTGATTTCAGGTGGTTAACGTATTGGAGGTGAGGGATTGCAGTTGAAGTCCTGCTGCTACTATTGTAACCACACCTGCAGAGTAGGGACCACAGGTGCGAGCCCGTAGACTCAGCCAAGGATGAGCTGGACAGAAGTCACATGTGCGAATATGTTCCTACACCTGCGAGGGTCGCATAAGCGTGTAGCTGGGTGCATGTGCGAGTGGGAGTCACAGGTGCCATGGATTTTCGCACCTGCGATAGTCGCAGATGCAGTCAAATAGGTGCAGGAGCGGAGCCTAGAATTTTAAGTGGAATCCGCATCTGCGATGGTATTTCCGCAGGTGCGGCATTGCAGATGCGAAAGAGAGTCCGCAGGTGCGCGATTTCTGGACAAAACACTTAAATGCAAGGGTTCGCGATTTTTGCTCATTTTCAACATTTTGAGCTCGGGTTTGGCGATTTATTGGGAGTATTTTCCAGGGTTTTCATAAGGTGAGTCCCTTATGCTTATTTTTTTTATCAATAATCTTGCTTCCCCATTTATGTTTCCACCTAGTTAGTGTATATTTAAGGTAGAATTTGGGAGTTTGAGACTAGGGATTTGGAAAGATTGATTTGAGGATTTGAAGGACAATTTGGTGTCGGATTTTAGTATATTTGATATGGTTAGACTCGTGAGTGAATGTATTTTCATATTTTGTGACTTTTACTCGATTCCGAGACGTGGGCACGGTTCGACTTTTTAGGGCGAATTTCGGATTTTTTGTGAAAGTATTGATTGCATTAATTAGATGAGTTTATTATACTAGTATTGATGATATGCAATTGTGTTGGACTATATTTTGGCAATTCAGAGTCGGATAATCGAGGAAAGGGCATTCTTACAGATTGATTAAGCTTGATTCGGGGTAAGTGGCTTTCCTAGCTTTGTGTAGGGGAAAACCCCCTTATGATTTGGTACTGTTTTGATATGTGAGCATCGTGTACGTGAAGTGACGAGTACGTGGTTGAGATGCATATTTACTTTGGGTCTACAAAACGGTATTTTGGGAGATCCCCCTATACTGCATATTTACTTTGGGACTACCGAACGGTATTTCGAGAGATCCTCTTGTACTGCATATTTACTTTGGGACTACCGAACGGTATTTCGAGAGATCCTCTTGTACTGCATATTTACTTTGGGACTATGGAACGGTATTTTGGGAGATCCCCTTGTACTGTATATTTACTCTGGGACTACAGAACAGTATTCCGGGAGATCCCCATGTTCTGCATATTTACTTTGGGACTACGGAATGGTATTCCAGGAGATCCCTCTACACATTTACGTTTGGGACTACGAGACGGTATCTCGGGAGATCCCCTGTTGATATCTCTATGTACTGAGCTGTTACCGTCTATGAATTCCTTCATGTTTAATTTTAGTATTTATTTTACTGCGATATTTAATTCTTGCCTTGCTTTATTATCATATATACCAGTAGGGCCTTGACCTGGCCTCGTCACTACTTGACCGAGGTTAGGCTTGGCACTTACTGAGTACCGATTATAGTGTATGCATGCTACTCTTCTGCACATGTTTTTCATGTGCAGGTCCAGGTTCCCCTTATCAGCCGCACTATTAGTGAGTCGGGACAGCTTTGGAGACTTCAAGATATATCTGCCCCTTCCGCAGACCTCGGAGTCCCCTTCTACTCTTCCCCATGTCCATTATTTTATGTATTTTCTTTTGTTAGACTCTGATGTATAGAGACACTAGATGTTCCTTCTATAGTTTGTGATTCACGATGTTCCATGTTTTAGTAATGTTGTGTTGTATATTGAGGGGTTGTTTATTGTACATGCCAAGCGGCATGGTATTCAGTTATGGTGTTGTTGCTACAGTTAGTTGTTAAGTTTATGTTTTCATTTCAATATACTGCAAATGTTAGACTTACCTAATCATAGAGACTAGGTGCCATCATGATGTCATATGGAGGGGAAATTGGGTCGTGACAAGTCGGTATCAGAGCTCTAGGTTCATAGGTGTCGTGAGTCACAAGCCGGTTTATTAATGTCTCACAGATCGGTACGGAGAAGTCTGTACTTATCTTCGGGAGGCTATGGAACTGTTTGGAAAATTTCACTACTTTGATTCCTTGTCGTGCGAAAATTGTAGACTTGAAAAATTCTAAACTTTTGTATTCTATTTTCTCACAGATGGTGAGGACACGTACAGGTGGATCTAATGCCCACGCACTCGCGTCCCCTGCTAGAGCCGCGATAGGCCGGGGTCGAGGTAGAGGTCGAGGACGTCCACGTGGTGCAGCTAGAGTAGCCACACGAGCTGCTACAAAGGAGCCCCCAGTAGCTCCAGCTGGAGGGCAGACACCTGAGGTGCCTGTTGATGCACCAACCCTTCAAGAGACTTTAGCACAGATTCTGAGCATGTTCAGCACCTTAGCTTAGGCTGGATTGATTCCACTTACTCCTGCCACGTCTCAGGACGGGGGAGGAGAACATACTCCCATGGCCGGTACTCCAGAGTAGCGGTTTTAGGTCGACCAGGTTCTAGAGATTGTACCAATGCAGCCGGTAGCTCCAGCACAGTCCGAGGTTAGGGCAACTACTTTTGAGGTAGAGCAGCTCAGACTTTTTAAGAAGTTTGACCGGTAGTGGACTTTTTGATATCGGGGTGGAATTCCGGTTGTGAATGTTGGAATAGGTTCGTAATGTTGATTATGACTTATGTGCAAAATGTGAGGTCAATCATTGATGGGTTTCAGCGTCGTTTGTAGAATTCGCTGCCTTGGAGAAAGTTAAGTTAATTCAGGATCGATTTCGCATAGCCCATTCTAGACAAAAGCGTTATGCGGACCGGAAGGTTCGCGATATTGCACTTATGGTTGGAGAACGGGTCTTGCTCCGGGTGTTTCCTATTAAGGGCGTTATGTGGTTCGAAAAGAAGGGCAAGCTGAGCCCAAGGTTTATTGGTCCCTTTGAGGTGTTGTGGCAAGTTGGGGATGTTGCTTATGAGGTTGCCTTACCTCCCAGTCTAGCAGGAATGCATCCGGTATTCCACGTTTCTATGCTCTAGAATTATCACGGTGATCCGGCTCATGTATTGGATTTTATCTCAGTCCAGTTGGACAAGGATCTATCTTATGTTGAGGAGCTAGTGCCTATTTTAGACAGGCAGGTCAGAAAGCTAAGGTCAAAAAATATTGCTTCCGTGAAGGTTCAGTGGAGGGGACAGCTGGTCAAGGAGGAGCCTTGGGAGACCGAGTAGGATATGCGCAACCGTTATCCTCATATTTTCACCACTTCTGGTATGTCTCTACACTTTGTTCGAGGACAAACGATTATTTTAAGAGGGGGAGGATATAACGACCTGGCCGGTCATTTTAAGAGTAATAGCCTTGATCCCCTATTTATTGTTTCCCCTGTATCCTTCTTCTGCTTATGTGACTTGTCGGGAGGTTTTGTTTTGGTTTCAGAGTGTTTTGGGACATTTAGTCCCTAAAATGAAAGCTTAAGCCTTAGGATTTTTACCGTAGTCAGAACTGTGTGAAGATGACTCGAAAATGGAGTTTAGTCGGTTTCTTTAGCTCCGTTGGGTGGTTTTGGGGTTAGAGGTGTGTCAGGAATGTATTTTGGAGGTTCGTAGCTTATTTAGGTTTGAAATGGCGAAAGTTGAATTTTTGGAAAGTTTGACCGGTAGTGAAATTTTTTTATATCGAGGTCGGATTCCGATTCTGGAAGTTGGAGTAGGTCCGTAAAGTTGATTATGACTTGTGTGCAAAGGTGGAGGTCAATCGGACGTGATTTGATGGGTTTCGGCGTCGTTTGTAGAATTTTGAAATTTCAAAGTTCTTTAGGCTTGAATCTGGGTGTAATCGATGCTTTTGATGGTATTTCAGGTGGTTTGAGGATTCGACTAAGGTCGTATCGGGTTATAAGACTTGTTGGTATGTTTTGTTGAGGTACCGAGGGCCTATGGTTATTTCGGGTGGTTAACAGATTAGAGTTAAGGGATTGCAGCTGAAGTACTGCTGCTACTGGTATAACCGCACCTGCGGAGAGCCCGCAGAAGCGAAAGACGAGCCGTATAAGCAGCCAAGGACGAGCTGGACAGAAGTTGTAGGTGTGAAGATTTTCTCACACCTGCAAGGGTCGCAGAAGCGGGCAGCTGGGCGCAGGTGCGAGTGGGAGCCGCAGGTGCGATGGATTTCCGCACCTGCGATAGTCACTGATGCGGTCGAATAGCCGCAGGAGCATAGCCTAGCATTCTAAGTGGAATCCGCACCTGCAATGGTATTTCGGCAGGTGCGGCATCCCAGATGCGATAGAGAGTCCGCAGGTGCGAGATTTCTGGACAGAACACCTAAATGCAAGGGTTCACGACTTTTGCTCATTTTCAACCTTTTGAGCTCGGGTTTGGCGATTTCATGAGAGGAATTTCGAGGGGTTTCTTGAGGTATGTCCCGTGTGCTTATTTTTGTTCAATAATCTTGCTTCCCCATTTATATTTCCACCTAGTTAGTGTGTATTTAAGGTGGAATTTGGGTGTTTGAGACTAGGGATTTGGAAAGTTTGATTTGAGGATTTGAAGGACCATTTGGTGTCAGATTTTAGTAAATTTGATATGGTTACACTCGTGAGTGAATGGGTGTTCATATTTTGTGACTTTTACCCGATTTCGAGAAATGGGCCCGGGTCAACCTTTTAGGGTGACTTTCGGAATGTTTGTGAAAGTATTAATTTCATTAATTAGATGAGTTTATTATAGTTGTATTGACGATATGCAATTTTGTTTGGCTAGATTTGGGCCATTCGGAGTCGGATAATCTAGGAAAGGGCATTCTTACGGATTGATTGAGCTTGATTTGAGGTAAGTGACTTGCCTTACTTTGTGTGGGGAAAACTCCCCATAGGATATGGTACTGTTTTGATATGTGAGCGTCGTGTACGTGAGGTGACGAGTACGTACACGGGCTATTTATTGTAAAACTTCGTTCTTCACTAAGTAATAACATATATATCCTTAATTGAGCTACACTAGCGTATGTAACTATCCTGTTTAGTATAAAATATCATGCCTACGTGTCTTAACTGCCTATATGAACTCTGTGCAGCATGTTTAGTGAAATTTCTACTTTTCCTTGACTTGAAATTAATCTCAATTGTAGGTTTTCTTGTTGTAACTGTTATTTTTGTTGGTTGAGCTGCTTATTTACTTTGGAACTACGGAACGGTATTTCGGGAGATTCCCCTATACTGCATATTTACTTTGGGACTACAGAACAGTATTTCGGGAGATCCCCCTGTACTGCATATTTACTTTGGGACTACGGAACAGTATTCCGGGAGAGCCCCATGTACTGCATATTTACTTTAGGACTACGGAATGGTATTCTAGGGGATCCCCCCTGCACATTTACGTTTGGGACTACGAGACGGTATCTCGGGAGATCCCTTGTTGATATCTCTGTGTACTGAGCTGTTACCTTCTATGAATTCCTTCTTGTTAAAATTCAGTCTTTATGTTACTGTGATATTTCATTCTTGCGTTGCTTTATTATTATATATAGTAGTAGGGCCCTGACCTGACCTCGTCACTACTCGATCGAGGTTAGTCTTGGCACTTACTGGGTACCGATTGTGGTGTACTCATGCAACTCTTCTACACATGTTTTTCATGAGCAGATCTAAGTGCCCCTTATTAGCCGCACTATCAGTAAGTCGGGACAGCTTTGGAGACTTCAAGGTATATCTCCCACGTCCGCAGACCTCGAAGTCCCCTTCTACTCTTTCCATGTCCATTATCTTCTGTATTTTCTTTTGTTAGACTCTGATGTATAGAGACACTAGATTTTCCTTCTGTAGTTTGTGATTCACGATGTTCCGGATTTTGAAACTGCTGTGTACTATATTGAGAAGTTGGTTATTGTACATGCCAAGCGGCATGGTATTCAGTTATGGTGTTATTGCTACATTTAGTTGTTAAGTTTGTATTTTTATTTTATTATTCCGCAAATGTTAGGTTTACCTAGCTATAGAGACTAGGTCCCGTCACGATATCATACGGAGGGGAAATTGGGTCGTGACTGTTACATTATCATTGTTACTTGATCCCAAAGAAAGTAAACTTTGTCCACTCTTTTCAACCATTTTTCAACATGCTAGGGTGGGGCACATTAACTGAAAAAATGGTCAAAGCAAAGATTGAGAATGATACTATATGACGCGCACTCGGTTGGCTAAACTATCAATTTCTACCATCAAGTTATTTTGGAGTTTTCCTAATCCTATTTTTCTTTTTTCTTCTTAACTTCAACTTTAAATAAATTTGAAACCTTATATTTTAGATAGTCCGTATATAAGAAGTGGCTGAGAACTTTTTTCTGTTTATGATTGTGGTTGAGAACTGTTTTCTTTATCCTCTTAACTTTTATATAACCTCATTGTATATTATTTTAATTCTTGGCATACTCATTGTTAATTCGAGTAAAATGGATTGCTCTTTTTTCTAGACTGATATTAAGCTCCTTAATTATTCTTAGGTCAAACCAATAATTGACCAATGATACAATTCTTCCAAACACATGAAGGTGATTTTTTCTTTTTTAGTTTTATCTTCTCATGTTCATATACATTAATTGGTCAAATTAAATAAGTATAATAAATATGTGGATTCTATGGTACATGCTCCTTAACTGTTAATCTGTAATGGACCCATATTTATTGAAGAAGATAGAGATTGATTCCAATGACAAACAATATTGGAAACAAAGAAAAGGAACTAAAAAAGGAAAACAAGAATGGAAGAAAGTTCTAGAGTGCTCCATCAAGAGCTAAATCAAATTAAAGCAAAGACTCAGTATTTCCATAAGAATCTTCTCCACAACTTTTCCATTTTATATCCATAATAGCCTTATCTTAGCTAGAGTCCCAAAAGTCATTTGACAGGTTCTTTGGCGGATATTTGGGCCTACTTCTCTTTCTAATGGATCCACTTTCACCACCTTTGCTATCTTGGGCCGCATTCATTAACATAATCTCTTTAATCATATCCTTTCATGTTTACTCACTATATTCATCCATTGATAACTAATCTATTTGTCTATTTATACTATTATAAAAAATATAAAGCTCCAAATACAAAATATTAATACTCATTATTTTAATATATTCTCAGTGTATTTAACTTAAATCTATAAATAATCAACTAAAATGACAAGTACACTACACTCCATGTTGTTGGGACACATCTATCCAGACAATTATATATTATGGTACCTAATTTAATATATAGTCGGTGGTTTCCACTTCGGCCACAATTTTCTTATACTCTTTAATACATGTTCACTATATACAAGTAGTGTTATATTTTTAAAGGACAAGATTTTAACTAAAGAGAAAAACCTAACTATTTAGCCAATTATTAAACAATTCACTAAGAGAAAGAAACCATAGATATTACTCCTTTCAATCAAGCATCATATCTTTTCTTTTAAACAAAAACATCATGAAAACATATGAGAAACGCAGGGGCCTCTACTTTCAATATCTTCTATATGTCTAAAAAAACAAAAAGTGTAAAAAAAAAAGAAGGACAGTAAATTAGCTAGCTCTTGTATAAAGGAAGTGATGGATCCAAGCCTAGCCGACGAAATGCCTTTTTCTTCTTTCTTCCCAGGTGGCACAGAACTGTATCTACCCTTTATGCCCAAAACCGACTGTCCTCAAATACATCTTCCAACTTGTTGAAAAATCAATAGAGGATCTTCACAGAAAGAATCAGGTAGAGAAAAAACACAAGTTGCATAAGAGACTCTGGCAACGGCAGCGAGCCAGTGCTTGCAATTGAAAGAAAAGCGCAAAATTAAAGATCCAATGGAAGATAGCGCGCATATGCTTAATATACCCCACGACATTTCACTTTGATTCCAAAGAAGCACCATAGTATCACCAAAGTGCCTACAGCTATTCGAACGATGTAATTCTCTTGAAATAGATTCTGCTGGCCGCCTTGAAATTTGAGTTGTAGCAAGGCAATGAAAATAGCTATTATCGCTGCACAAAATGTGAGGATCACCGGATACGCCATTGATCTGATGAGCTTTCAATTGACTTACCTGCACGTACAAGAAGAATATTGTGTGAAGACAGAAGAAGAATATTGTGAAAAACAGTCGCTTGATTCGATAATATATATAGGAAAAGAAACGCATTACAGGACGCGCGACCATATGCAGTGCCCCTCCTAGACAATAACCATTGCATAAAACAAGGAACATTTTTCCTTTTTGTTTTGAAATTAAGGAATCTATTCATAATCTATTTTCGTTTTTTTCCATTATGTGTTGACTCTAAGAGTTTACGATTAAAAATCTGATCAATGTAGTTGCTTTAACTTTTGTTACTCTGTAAAGATTAGCCTTTAATATATTTGCAAAAATAGTACATATATGTATTTGAATTTTTCTTTTTTAAAACGTTTAATTGTATCTTTTCCTTTAAGAAAACTCTTACATTATCCCTCCCCCCACCCACACAGTGTGAAGTACTCCCCTTCCCCTACACCATGACTAATGACGTTTTCATTAGCTAAAGGTGACATAATCTTAATTAAAGGTTAAGAAGGGTTGTTAAGCTTATCTAGCATATGTTCGGGATACTACTGCATAGACTCCGACTATTGATTCAGTGCCTATAGTTCGGGAGTTCTCCGATGCATTTTCTTCAGATCTTCCAGGCATGCCACCATATCATGATATTGATTTCTGTATTGACCTAGCTCTAGATACCCAACCTATATCTATCCCACCGTATCGCATGGCTCCAAAAGAATTAAAAGAATTGAAAGAACATCTTAAAGAATTACTAGCCAAGGGGTTCGTCAGGCATAGTTTATCTCCTTGGGGTGCACCGGTATTATTTGTGAAGAAGAAGGATGGAACAATGCGAATGTGTATTGATTATTGCCAATTGAACAAAGTCACTATTTAGAACAAGTACATCTTATCGCGTATTGATGATCTATTTGACCAGTTGGAGGTGCTAGGGTGTTCTCTAAGATCGACATAAGGTCGGGATACTATTAGTTGAAGATTCGAGATTCAGATGTTCCGAATACGGCTTTCCGGACTAGATATGGTCATTATGAGTTTCTGGTGATGTCTTTTGGTTTAACTAACGCTCCAGCAACGTTTATGGATCTGATGAACAGGGTATTCATGCCATATATTGATTCGTTTGTCATTGTCTTAATTGATAACATTTTGATCTACTCGTGCAGTAAGGAGGAGAACGAGGAACATATGAGAGTAGTACTTCAGATGTTGCGGGAACAAAAACTATATGCTAAGTTCTCCAAATGTGAGTTCTGGCTAGAGTCTGTAGCATTTTTGGGGCATATTGTATCAGGCGAGGGTATTAAGGTTGATCCCAAAAAGATTGAGGCAGTTCAGAAATGGCATCGTCCCACTTCGGCGACTGAGATCAGGAGTTTCCTAGGTTTAGCAGGTTATTATCGTCTGTTCGTGGAGGGCTTTTCATCCATTGCGGCACCTTTGACCAAATTAACCCAGAAGGGTGCTCAGTTCCAATGGTCCGATGATTGTGAGGTGAGCTTTCAGAAGCTCAAGACAACATTGACAACATTGACTACATCATTGATGTTAGTATTACCTTCTCGTTCGGGGATGTATACAGTGTATTGTGACGCTTCACGCGTTGGCTTGGATTGTGTAATGATGCAGGAAGGGCGATTTATTGCATATGCTTCACGTCAGTTGAAGCTCTATGAGAAGAACTATCCAGTGCATGATTTGGAGCTAGCTGCTATTGTTCACGCTCTTAAGATTTGATGGCATTATCTTTATGAGGTATCGTGTGAAGTTTACACCGATCGTCGTAGTTTGCAGCATTTGTTCAAGCAGAGGGATCTAAATTTGAGACAACACAAATGGCTTGGGTTAGTAAAAGATTATGATATCACTCTTCTGTATCATCCAGGCAAAACAAATGTGGTTGCAGACGCCTTGAGTAGAAAGGTAGAGAGTATGGGTAGTTTGGCTTTCATTTCAGCAGAGGTAAGGCCATTAGCTTTGGATATTCAGTCATTGGCTAACATTCAGAACCCAGCCGAGTTCTTGCATTTGTTGTAGCCCAGTCTTCACTATTTGAGCAGATCAAGACTCACCAGTTTGATGATCCACATCTATTGGTTCTTCAAGAAATGGTACTACGAGGTGGTTCCAAGGAAGTTACTATTGGTGTGTACGGTGTTCTGCAACTCCAGGATCGTTAATGTTTTCCTAATGTGGATGGACTAAGGAAAACGATCCTAGAGGAGGCACACAGTTCTTGGTATTCTATTCATTCAGGTGCTACAAAGATGTATCGTGACTTGAGGCAGCATTATTAGCTTTGGCGAATGAAAAAGGACATAGTACGATATGTATCTAGGTATCTAAATTGCCAACAAGTTAAATATGAGCACCAGAGTCCATGTGGCCTACTTCAGCAGATAACTATACCAGAGTGGAAATGGGAGCACATTACTATGGACTTTGTAGTTGGGTTGCCGCGGACCTTGCGGAAGTTTGATGTAGTTTTGTTACTCCCCAAGTTTTCGTACGTGGAAGTACGCTATAAGTAAATCGAAATAAGCTCGGAAATAAGATGTTACATCATGAATCTTCGTACGTTAAGGTTTTGACGTAAGTTGATCGACGTAAGCTCGAAAATGAGATTATTTGGAGATTATAAGTATTATGCTATTTCAAATAAGTGATAAGTAAATTAGTGAAGGTGAGAGGGTAAGCGAATCAAAGAAAGTGAGTTTTGTAGAAGTTTGTCAATTTGGGATAAAATACAGTCCGAGATATAGTACCCGACATTTACAGACTAGTGTCATACAAGGTACCACATGACCATGATAGTAAAGTGTATAAGGTGTGTTAAAAATGAGTAGTATTTTAAGTAATTTGATATAATTCTTAATTATGTGGGTAATTGGTTAATTATTAATTAGTGGAGAATTACCAAGTTAATAAAGAAATTGGTAATTATCTAAAATATTTTGGATAAATCTTGAACTTTAACGTGGCAACAATATATGTTCTATTTGATGACTCTTAAGTAACTTTGAAAAGGTGGCACCATTTGAAGTATTACCTACTTTATCTCATTTGGCTAAAGATTGTTATCAATAAAGCCAAATGTTACGGCCATAATTATTTTCCTAGCTTGTAGTAAGCAAAAATTCATTTCCTAAGTAATAATCTTATTCATAAACTTTAAAGAGGAATGCTTATATTTGCTAAGTTATGGATGAAGCTACGATAAATTCATACGAGATTTTATAAGGTAATAGCAACGGGATGTTGCGATTCTAAGAGAGTACGGTGCAATCTTTCTCAAGAATATCATATGGATATTTTCCTACTTCGATCTGCCGTTACGCGTTGTCGCAATCAACGGTGTTAAATAGATTATCAATCGAATCGGTTCAGGTATATTAAGGCTAAACCTTTCTTCATTTTGGCATGATCCAATAACTAAATGTGATTGATAATGAGACATAAATAGAAATTCATATTCCGGAATTTATTTACATTTTCCTAGTCTCATAAGTTATAGTATTCTCCCTTATCGGGACTTTATATTCAATTGAGTATTGTCTTCTTCCAGTCAAGAGAGCAGAGAGCCTATATATGCAGTATTACAGTATTCTCATTACCATCGAGCTACAATCGATGGGCAGGCCCCTATTGGGCAAAATCTTATCAGATGGTAAGTTATATATCGAGCCTACTGTGGCCGAGTGCCTATGAGCGAGCTCAGTTGGCCGAGATACAGAGCCTAGTATGGCCGAGCGCCTATGAACGATCCTACTACGGCAGAGCATTTATATATATACCAAGCATTATAAGGTCGGACAACTATTTTATTTACTATATTGAGAAAGTTGAGTCAGTATCAACAATTGATCATATCTTGAGATTATCTTTGACTCCCAGTTACTTTCAGTTATTATATTATCAGTTCAGTTTAAGCTTTTATTATATTGCCTTACATACTCGGTACATTATTTCGTACTGATGTACATTTTTCGGGGGCGATGCATTTCATGCATATAGATTCAGACAGACAGACGGGTAGAACTGCTCATTAGGTGTTTCTCGAGTTCATCTTGATCAGTAAGCTCCATGCACTTTGGCGTTACCGGGTCTAGAGCTTTATGTACATGTTGTGTATATATGTATATATGTTATGAGTGGGCCGGGGTCCTGTTCCTATCACAGTATATCCATCAGTAAAGGCTTGTAGACATATCCTGTCAGTTAGTGCAGTATGTTGTGCTTGTAGGCCTTTTATGTATATTTTGTTGGCTTGCCAGCTGTAGTAGTTATGACAGCCTTGTCGGCCCTGCTTTATATTGATGTTTAGTCAGCATTCGCAATTCTCTTGCAATATGGCCCATGGCCAAAGTATGAAATTATCTGTTCAGAGTCCCTTAGTCGCAAGTTGGTACGCAATGATAGGTGAGGCTCCGGGTGCCGGTCTCGCCCCCCAGGTTCGGGGCGTGACAAAATTGATATCAGAGCAGTTCTATCCTAGGGAGTCTACAAGTCGTACACAGTAGAGCCTTGTTTATGGGTATGTCATGTACCACATTATAAGCAGGAGGCTACAGGGTATTTAGGACTGTCACTTTTTCTTCTTGCTTTACATCGTGTGGTAGAGCTCACTTATAATAATTTACATTCCTAAATTCTATTTTATTCATAATACAGCGATATCTACATCCAGAAGGACAGTTAGTAAGGGATTGAATACGACTGTGGAAGAGTTGAGTTAGAGTAACTCGAATCTCCATCATGTTTATGATGAGTAAATGTAGGGTCTCCAGCAGATCCTGTGTGTACTAAGACTTTTGAGCTTCTCGAAAAGGAGACCTAAGGCATGAATATCTATCCACCCATATGGTAAAAAGAAACGAGAGATTCAGAAGGTAGATACAAGCTTCAACAAGTAAAATGAGCAAGATGAGAAATGTACAAGGTACCTAGTCAATGAAGATTATCGGTATTTACAACTCAGACAGAAAAATATAAGCATTGTGAGTTACCATCAACAGTAGCAGAGGTATGTATAATTGGCCACACCTATCTCAGTTATGCCCAATGGGGGCTAACAGGTGTAGTTTAAGAAAAGGATGGGATATCAAGATCCGGCTGGGGTTAGAGTAACCCAAAATGGTGGATGGATTGTTTGTGTTAGTTGACATTTCCGAAGGATATTACAAAGATAGGCACTGGAAGCCTGGAAGGGATAAATATTATCTTAGTGTGGCTCACGTCCCTAGTAAAGAAAGAATGTTAGGCAACCCGAAGAGCCAGTAGATGGAGCAAGGGGAGCTAAAATCAAAAGAATGTCCTATTGAAATTTTCAAAAAGAAGTTATAGACAGAAATGTTAGCAGGAAATGAGAAGAGAGTTAATGAAGTATATGATTAAGATGTGATGCATGGATGACAATGGTAGATACAAATGACAGTATTAGAGAATATATAGTCAAGTGAAGAAAAAGATAAGAGGAGCCAAGTCTTGAGACAACAAAAGAGTATAGGCCATAAAGTCATATCCTCATTTTGAGAAATACGTTCGTGACTCTAACGTGATTAACATGAGGAAACGATAGACCCCAGAGTAATAGAAATCAGTATGGTCTGGTGAACAAGATAAGCTAATCATGAATTAGGGACTGAGTGATTTGATAATATCCGGCATCGTGAAACTTTTAGATATTCCGTTCCGACGACAATAAAATGGATGATAGAAGAATAACTTTTAAAGGTCATTCAGGAAGACGTTTTCCTAAAGAAAGCAATGCGAGCAAAGTTAACCTTAAGGGAATATGTGTGCCAGTTGCACTAAGTCTCACCCTCGTGGATAAGCAATTTTGTTATCCTTAGTATAGAAGGATTACCGCAAGGTAAGAAAAGGTTATCGATGATGTGAAAAGATGCCAAATAGGAAGAGGTAAAACATCTATAAGTAGATCGTCGTGGCTGTAAATCATAGTACTTCCCTCGAGGGGGAATATGGATTGATGTGGCATTAAGTTGGAATTAAGTGGTTCTAGTAACTATGGAATGGTAAAGGAAGAATGCAATAAAAAAGGAGAAAGGGATGAGATTGCACCAATTCAAATCCTACAGATATGCTACGATTCCAAAACATCATGCAAACACTCAAGGAGAGGAAGTAAGGGTTCATGCCCGAGATGTTGTTGATAAATAAGGAGCCAGTGCGAGAGGTAAGATAAAATAAAGGAAATAACGCAAGAAAGATTACGCGGAATATTAATATGAGAGTGGGCCAACGATTAGTTAGTTGATTCGGAAGGAGCCTAGTTATGGCTAGATAAAAGGATACAGAAAAATCAATAGATAATGCAAGATAAGGAAGAGTGAACCCTAACATGGGGAATTCAGTCTCGCATATATGATATTGTAACCTTGAGAAATAGTAAGATAGGGGTTGGTGTAGTTAAAGATACCGTATGAGTGTTACGGAGATAAAAGAGAGTGCCACTGGGAAGACAATCCAAATACCAGTCCAGAAGCAGCCCTATGAGCACAAGAACATGAAGGTAAGTAAGTAAGGATAATCATAAGTAAGAAAGAACATCAAAACTTCCGCTGGGTAAACGATGTAATAAGCTCACAACCTTACAAGAATCAGAGAGTCCTCCCTAAGTACTTAAACTAAAGACTAGCTGAGGGAATAAAGAAGAAGGCTTCAACCTAAGCATAGTGACCTAAAAAGGAAATGGTCATGTAACAAAAGTCTCAAAACAACATTGTATGCATTCCATAAGAAGGTGGCACCTACCATGGCTAATGAACGGGGAGTAAAATCAGAAGTGATATTCAAGATCAAATGAGTTGTATGGAATTCGAATATGTGTGGGCACTAAGGTAAGCTAAGTACGCACACAACAAGAGGGTAGGAAGACCAGGAAAAGTAACTGGTTATGTTTAAAGAAAGCTTAGAAAGAACAAAAAGAATTATTTGATTAATGATCTAGAGTTAGTTATGTTATGAACGCACTTAAGAGTTTGAAAAATTATCCTTGCAGCATATATGTTGACAATCGTACAGCCGTAGAAGATTCCGGTATAAGTTGAAAGAAAGAATTGAGCCCAGGTTATAGACAAAGGATTGAATTGTTAGAAGATTGTATCATGGATAATCCATATCGTCCATGTAAGACTAAATTAATGACTAATACCATGAGCCACGGATCGGAAGATAGCTTAAGCCTACATAGAGACTGATCAGGAGGAAGAGGAAACTAAAGAGTTACATCAACAAAGTAAATCAGGAGTCTGATTATTCGACTTAGAAAATTATAGAAATTGTGCTTGAGAACATGGCAGAATCACTCTTAATATCAGAGGTGCAAGAGAGATAATACAACAACCGTGTTCTATAAAAGCCAGTTAGAAGAAGTACCAGCCTTATAAGAAGTCAGTATGAAGCTCTCACTGGGTTGTGTATGCACCAGAGGTGCAGGTATTATAATAGACTTTCAAGTTATGGATGTAAATTATACCTATGTGGAAGGGAGGTCATGAAAGAGATATAAGTTGTGATGCGAGATTTTAAGGTATGTAAGGTAAAGGTAAACAACGTACCAGATACTCAGATGCAGAAGTTTGGGAATAGTCCATACTTTAGCTAGAAGACTATAAGCGTTGGGATTCAGTATCTAGGAATGATAGAAGCATCGTCAGTGGCATAGCATCCAACCTATGGTTTCTAGTTATCGAGAGGACTAGTTAAGAGAGTAAATAAGAGTTAGAGATGATGCGATGTCTCGCTTGATTTTCGAGAATAACACAAGGAAATCTATGGTACAAGCAAGTTGAAGGAAGGTTGCGAGTAGTATAAATGGATATGTGTAGGTCACAAGCTAAAGTATATGTATATATGTATAGAGTGACAAGGTTTCAATAAGGAACGAGTAAGGATAAGAAAAGGCGAGAAAGAAGGTAACGAAAATGGATAAGTCCTCGGAATTAAGCCCATGAAAACAAGAGAGCTGATGGTTTATCTAAGTTATAGAAAGCTCAGTATAGCCTGAATGAACTCCAAGGTGTCTAAGACTAGTAGCATTTAAGAGAGATGGAATGCTACCCTGGTAGTAGAATGAGGGTGTAATTGTAATAGATAAAGGATGACGTTTCGGCCATCGATTAAGTAATGACTTAAAAGGATTTCATGAATTGTACAGGATTAAAATACCCATACAAGGTGAATCACATTGGGATGACTATGATATGAAATACGGTTGTGGAAGCATGGTATCGCCCCAGGTAGATCAGTCTAATCATTTCAGATCTACCCCGATGAGACGTGAGCCCTAGCGGTAGTGTTACATAAAAGGTCAAGTTATCAATGGTAGATTATAGATCTATATTGAGGTGAATCAACAATGGATGGATAAAAGTTACAAAGTATGAGATGCGATTAGGCCATCATTCTTAAGATGAACAGTAATGAGGAAGCATTAAAGGACTTAGAATTATACCTATAGGATAAGCAGCAGGAGTAAGCTGAAGTTTGGTAGCAGACCTCAGTAATGACAAATCTAAGTAAGAATTATGGTCTAGTATGAGCTACCTAGATGCAGTAAAGTCATACGGATGTATAATCGAGGCTATGAAACAAGATATAACAATAATCGTAAGTTAAACAAAGTATCGAGAAAAGAACTTCGGTATACCCATAGATGCCTAGAGGGATATCTTATCAAAATCTGTATATGTTTACAAAGTGAGGCCTAGAGATTGGCTAAAAGCTAGAGGAAAAAGGAGAAAAGAATCGCATAGGCGCATGTTCAAGGTCAGAGTCGTACATGCTACGTGACAGAAGGTAGAAACAATTACGAAATAGGAAGGATTCCGACCACAAGTCGTGGTATGAGAAAGAGGCCAAAAGGGGGGAATGACCTAGCCTTTGGAGTTATTCGCCGAGCATTTGCCTAGATGGCAAGGAAAGTACTAAAGTATTAGGAAGATATAAGTTATGAAAATTATAAGTACATCAGTCAACATTCGAGGACGAATGTTCCGAAGAGGGGAATGATGTTACACCCTATATTTTCGTACATGGAAGTACGCAATAAGTAATTTGATATAAGCTCGGAAATGAGATGTTACATCCTGCATTTTCGTTCGTTAAAATTTTGTCGTAAGTTAATCGATGTAAGCTCGGAAATGAGATTATTTGGATATTATATGTATTATACTATTTCAAACAAGTGATAAGTAAATTCGTGAAGGTGAGAGGGTAAGCGAATCGAAGAAAGTGAGTTTCGTCGAAGTTTGTCAATTTGGAATAAAATACGGTCCGAGCTATAATACCCGACATTTATGGACTAGTGCCATATAAGATACCACATGACCATGATAGTAAGGTATATAAGGTGTGTTAAAAGTGAGTAGTGTTTTAAGTAATTTGATATAAGCTCGGAAATGAGATTATTTGGATATTATATGTATTATACTATTTCAAACAAGTGATAAGTAAATTCGTGAAGGTGAGAGGGTAAGCGAATCGAAGAAAGTGAGTTTCGTCGAAGTTTGTCAATTTGGAATAAAATACGGTCCGAGCTATAATACCCGACATTTATGGACTAGTGCCATATAAGATACCACATGACCATGATAGTAAGGTATATAAGGTGTGTTAAAAGTGAGTAGTGTTTTAAGTAATTTGATATAATTCTTAATTATGTGGGTAATTGGTTAATTATTGATTAGTGGGGAATTACCAAGTTAATAAAGAAATTGGTAATTATCTAAAATATTTTGGATAAATCTTGAACTTTAACGTGGCAGCAATATGTGTTCTATGTGATGATTCTTAAGTCACTTTGAAAAGGTGGAAACATTTGAAGTAATACCTACTTTATCTCATTTGGCTAAAAATTGTTATCAAGAAAGCCAAATGTTACGGCCATAATTATTTTCCTTGCTTGTGGTAAGCAAAAATTCCTTTCCTAAGTAATAATCTTATTCATAAGCTTTAAAGAAGAATGCTTATATTTTCTAAGTTATGGATACAGCTATGACAAATTCATACGAGATTTCATAAGGTAATAGCAACGGAATTTTGCGATTCTAAGGGAGTACGGTGCAATCTTTATCAAGAATATCATATAGATTTTTCCGTACTTCGATCGGTCGTTACGCGTTGTCGTAATCAACGGTGTTAAAGGGATTGTCAAGAGAATCGGTTCAGATATATTAAGGCTAAACCTTTCTTCATTTTGGCATGATCTAATAACTAGTTGTGACTGGTAACGAGACATAAAGAGAAATTCATTTTCCGGAATTTATGTACATTTTCCTAGTCTCATAAGTTACAATATTCTTCCTTATCGGGACATCATATTCGATTGAGTATTATCTTCTTCCAGTCAAGAGAGCAGAGAGCCTATATACAGTATTACAGTATTTTCATTACCATCGAGCTATAATCGATGGGCAGGCCCCTATTGGGCAACCTTTGATCAGATGGTAAGTTATATATCGAGCCTACTGTGGCCGAGCGCCTATGAGAAAGCCTAGTTGGCCGAGATACAAAGCCTAGTATGGCCAAGCGCCTATGAGCGAGCCTACTACTGCAGAGCAGTTATATATATACCGAGCCTTATAAGGCCGGACAACTATTTTACTTACTATATTGAGAATGTTGAGTCAGTATCAACAGGTGAGCATATCTTCAGATTATCTTTGACTCCCAGTTACTTTTAATTATTGTATTATTAGTTCAGTTTCAGCTTTCAATATACTGCCTTACATACTCGGTACATTAATTTGTACTGACGTCCCTTTTCTGGGGGTGCTGCATTTCAGGTGTGCAGATTCAGACAGACAGACGAGTAGACCTCCTCATTAGGTGTTGCCCGAGTTCATCTTGATCGGTAAGCTCCATGCCCTTCGGAGTTGCCGGGTCTAGAGCTTTATGTACATCTTGGGTATATATGTATATATATTATAAGTAGGTCGGGTCCCTGTTCCGGTCACAGTATATCCATTAGTAGAGGATTATAGACATATCCTATCCGTTAGTACAGTATGTTGGGATTCTAGGACTTTTATGTATATTGTTTTGGTTTGCCAGCCGTAGTAGTTATGACGGCCTTGTCAGCCCAGCGTTACATTGATGTTTAGTCAGCATTCACAATTATCTTGTATTGTGGCCCATGGCCAAAGTATGACATTATATGTTCAGAGTCCCTTAGTCGCAAGTTGGTACGCAAGGATAGGTGAGGCACCGGGTGCCGGTCTCGCCCCCTAGGTTCGGGGCGTGAAAAGTTTGGGTCATTGTTGATAGGTTGACCAAGTCGGCACACTTTATTCTGGTTGTGACTTGCATACTTAAGAGAGGTTGGCACAGATTTATATTCAGGAGATAGTTCGGCTGCACGGTGTTCCAATTTCCATCATATCAGATAGAGGCCCTCCGATTACTTCACATTTCTATAGGGCAGTACAGAGTGAATTGGGGACCCGTGTAGATCTCAACACAGTCTTTCATACGCAGACCGACGAGAAATCAGAGCGGACAATTGAAAATTTGGAGGATATGCTCAGGGCATGTGTGATTGACTTTGGAGGTCAGTGGGATCGTTTCATGCCTTTGGCCGAGATTTCATGTAATAATAGTTATCAATCCAGCATCGAGATGGCTCCTTTTGAGGATTTATATGGTCGAGGATGTTGTTCTCCCATTGGATAGTTTTAGCCTGGTGAGTCTAAGTTATATGGTACTAACTTGGTGAAGGATGTCTTGGAAAAGGTAAAGTTGATTAAGGAGCTACTTCATACAGCACAGTCCAGACAAAAGGGTTACGCGGATCAGAAAGCGCATGATTTATCGTTTATGGTGGGTGAAAAAGGTCTCTTGAAAGTTTCGCCGATGAAGGGAATCATGGGATTCGTGAAGAAGGGAAAGTTGAGCCCAAGGTTTATAGGCCCATTTGAGGTGTTGAAATAAGTTGGGGAGGTTTCTTATGAGCTTACATTGCCTCCCAGTCTATCGGGAGTTCATTCGGTTTCTTTGTATCTATGCTTTGGAAATATCGTGCCGACCTATCACATCTGTTAGACTTCAACACAGTTCAGCTAGATAATAGCTTGGATTATAAAGAGGAGCCAATTGCCATTGTTGATAAATAGGTTCGCCAGTTGAAGTCCAAGAGGATTTCTGCACTAAAAGTCCAGTGGAGGGGCCAACTAGTCGAGGAAGTGACTTGGGAGGCCGATGAGGATATGACGAGCCAATATCCACACTTACTTAGCACTCCAGGTATTATTCTAAACCCGTTCGAGGACGAACATATATTTAAGAGGTGGCGAATGTAATGATCCAACTGGTCATTTTTACTTTTAGAACCCCGTTCCCCTAAATAAAACTTCCCATATGTACTTTTATTGAGTTACGACTTGCGGGGATGGTTGGTTCGGGATTTGGAAGTGTTCGGGTTGAAATCGAAACACTTGGTTCCTTAAGTTGGCCTTAAAAGGCCAAGTTTGACTTAGGTCAACATTTTTAGAAAACAATACCAGAATTGGGATTTGACGGTTTCAATAAGTTCGTATGATGATTTCGAACTTGGGCGTATGTTCGAATCGGGTTTTGAAGCTTAATAGTAAAACTCAACTATTTCAAGGTTTAAAGTTCTTTAAATATGGTTTGGAGTAGGTTTTGGAGTAATGGAAGTCCGTTTGGAATTCCAAGTCTGCGAATAGTTCCGTATATTAATTTAAGACTTGAACGCAAATTTTCGTGTCATTCTGAGTTGTTTAAGTATGTTTCAGTGCATTGGAAGTAAATTGAAGAACTTGAAGTTCTTAAGTTTAATTCAATTTTATTTGAGGTGTGATTCTTAGTTTTGACGTCGTTTTAAATGTTGCGAGAGTTCGAGGGAGTCCGTTTTATAATTTCAAACTTGTTGGTATATTCGGGCGGGGCCCCGGGGGCCTCGAGTTTTAACCGGGCGAGGTTCGGAACAATTTTGAAAATTTGGAAAGGAACTGAAGCTTTCTTCTTCTGGTACGTTCGCACCTTCTCTTGGAAAGCCGCAGGTGCGACCCTCGCAGATACGAGTATTTGTATGCAGAAGCGGAAAAAGGGAAGGGGCAGTCGACCGCATATACGGGTGTTTTTGCGCACATGAGAACGCGTAGGTGCAAGGTATTTCGCGCAGATGCGAGAGGGGGCCAGCAAAGTGAAACTCGCACCTGCGAGGCTTTTCCGCAGGTGTAAAAGCCTCACGTGTGATACACCTCTGCAGGCGCGAAACCCCTGCTTGGCAGAATGTGTTAAAATCGGGGCTCAGTCATTTTGAGCCCATTTTCTTCCATTCTTGGATGACTTTTGAGCTTTTTGAGAGAGGATTTGAACTAGCAATTTGAAGGTAAGTTAATTCTACACACCTTGAGTTAAATACATCAATTATGGGTAGATTATAACTAGTAAATCCTAGAAATTAAAGGCTTAGATGAAAAACCTAAATTTTATAAAAACGAGATTTTAACCACGAAAATGGTTATGGAATTGGATAGAAATTATATATTTGAGTACTTGAGATTATGGGTAACGTTTTCATCCGAAAATGTTTGAAATCCGGACACGTGGGCCAGGGGTGAATTTTAGAAATTTTATTGTTTTGGTTAGGGTAATTTATTTAATAGCCTAAATTCGAATTATTGAACATGTATTAATTATTTTGCATAATATTTGGATAGTTTCGGATTTTTCAGCATCGAATTGAGAATTTAACGTGAAGTGGTGATCGAAAAGTGCACTTTGAGACAAGGTAAGTCTCTTGTCTAATATTGTGAGGGGGAAACTACCCCATAGGTGATTAAATTAATAATTATTACTAATTGTGGGGGGCTACGCACGCACGAGGTGATAAGAGTCCATGTGTAGCTACTATTTATGCTAAAGTTCAGGTAGTTTAGGACTCAAATCATAAATTACTTGTGTAAATTGTATTCTTTGTTTAATTAATTTATTTGATATATATTGTGAATTGTAAAGGAAAGATAGTAAAAGAAGGAAATCTCATATACTTAATTTACTGTTTAAATTAATTAATTGTTAAAAGAAATTTTTCATCCTCTCGAATTGATTTTATAATAAATAGACTATCCTTCTAGAGGTACATAATAAAATGACCTCCTTTCTTGTGGAGAGGGCCGAACGCCTCGGCAGTATAGATGCATTTATGGATCGCGCCGCACGTCCCTCGGCAGTGTACACGACGCTCTGGATCGGGCCGTACGACCTCGGCAGAAAGCGTGCCTAATAATAATAATAATTACACGATACCTTGGTATTTTAATTGCAGCTTGTGAATTTATTTAATAGATTGGAAATTGTTGTATTTGAAGGAATTAAATTATTTCTATTGTTTAAATAAAATTATTGTTAACTCTATGAATCATGTTGATTTAAATATTTCTATTTTTATTCTATTTATTATTGTTGACCCTTAATGAGTGTCAAAGTCGACCATCTCGTCTCCACCTCTTCGAGATTAGGCTTGATACTTACTGGGTACACGTTGTTTATGTACTCATACTACACTTGTTTCACTTTTTGTGCAGGACCTGAGACATGCGCTATAGTTGAAACTATCAGCGCGCACCCACGATATCTAGAGGATTAGTGGTGAGCTGCCCTTCTGAGTCATTCTACAACAACCAATGCCTCTTCCTCGAGACTTTATTCTATCTATTTTATTTCAGAAACTATTTGAAATTGTTTAATAATCTACTAGATGTTCATACACTTGTGACACCAGGTCTTGGCACACACACTCGTAGAATTTGGATTTGTATTATTTTCTTCCATTTAAATTAATCGGTATCTTTTCTATTTTCTTTAATATTCCTACTAAAAGAATAAAAATTATATAGAAAGTTATAAAAACAATAAGTGATGTATGTTTAAATTGCTAGTTAGCTTGCCTAGCCGTTGTGTTGGGCGTCATCACGACCTATAGGTGAAATTGGGTCGTGACACAATAAGAACTAAATCAAATTAAAGAAAAGACTCAGTATTTCCGTAAGGATCTTCCCCACAGCTTTCCTATTTTATATCCATATTAGCCTTATCTTAGCCAGGATCCCAAAAGTCATTTGACAGGTTATTTGGCGGATATTTGGGCCTACTTCTCTTTCTAATGGATCCACTTTCACCACCTTGGCTATCTAGGGCCGCATTCATAACATAATCTCTTTAATCATATACGTTCATATTTACTCACTATATTCTTCCATTGATAACTAATCTATTTGTCTATTTATACTATTATGAAAAAAATAAAGCTCCAAACACAAAACATTAATACTCATTGCTTTAATATATTCTCAGCGTATTTAACTTAAATCTACAAATAATCAACTAAAATGACAAGTACACTACAGTCCATATTGTTGGGACACATCTATCCAGACAATCGTTTACTATGGTACCCTACTTTAATATGTAGTCGGTGGTCTCCACTTCGGCCGCAATTTTCTTATACTCGTTAATACTTGTTCACTATATATAAGTAGTGTTATTTTTGTGAAGGACAAGATTTTAACTAAGAGAAAAATATAACTATTTAGCCAATTATTGAACAATTCAATAAGAGACAGAAACCATAGATATTACTCCATTCCATCAAGCACCATATCCTTTCTTTTAAACTAAAACATCATGAAAACGCAGGAGAAGCGCATGTGCCTCTACTTTCAATCTCTTCAATATGTCTAAAACCAGAGAGTGTAAAAAAGAAAAAGGAGGACAGTAAATTAGCTAGCTCTTGTATAAAGGAAGTAATGGATCCAAGCCTAGTCGACAAAAATGGATCAACCCTTTCTGCCCAAAACCGCCTGTCCTCAAATGCATCTTCCAACTTATTGAAAGCCCAATAGAGGATCTTCACAGAAGGAATTAGGTAGAGGAAAATCGCACGCTGCATAAGAGACTCCGGCAATAGCAACTAGCCAGTGCTTGCAATTCAAAGAAAAGCGCAAAATTCCAAATCAAATGGAAGATTACACGCATATGCTTGATATACCCCAGGACATTTCACTTTTATTCCAAAGAGGCACCAAAGCATCACCAAAGTGCCTACAACTATTCGGACGATGATGTAATGCTCTTGAAACAGATTCTGTTGGCCGCCTTAAAATTTGAGTTATAGCAAGGCAATGAAAAGAGTTATTATCGCTACAGAAAATGTAAGAATCACTGGATCCGCCATTGATCTGATGAGCTTTCAATTGATTTACCTGCATATACAAGACAAAAATATTTAGTACTTAGGAAACTAGATCGACGAGTATAATTAAGGAAAAGAAGAAGAGAGAAGAATATTATGTGAAGACAGAAAAAGAATATTGTAGAGAAGAATCTCTTGATTCAATGATATATATAGGAAAAGAAGCGTGTTACAGGACGCGCGACCACATGCAGTGACCCCCTATTTGCTTTTATATTTTTGCAGGGACAATAATCATTGCCAAAAATAAGGAATGTTTTTCCTTTCTTTTTTTTAAAATTAAGGAATCTATTCATAATATGTTTTTTATTTTTTCCATTACGTGTTGGCTCTAAGAGTTTACGATTAAAAAATTTGATCAATGCAGTTGCTTAAACTTTTGTTACTCTGTGAAGATTACTCGTTAATATATTTGCAAAAACAATACATATATATATTTTAATTTTTCTTTTTTGAAAGGACTAATTGTATCTTTTCCCCTAAGAAAACTCGTACCTTATCTGTCACGACCCAATTTCACCTAAAGATCGTGATGGCGTCCAACGTCACAGTTTGGCCTGCCAAACTAGTAAATTTAACATACATCAATCATCTTTAATAATTTTTCAAGTACTTTTATTCTTATTTCTAGCATTATTGAAGAAAATAAAAAAGATACTAATTAATTTAAATCCAAGAAAAATAATCCAAATCCCAATTCTACCGGTGTGTGTGCCAAGACCTGGTATCACAAGTGTATGAGTATCTAGTAGATTATACAAAACTACGAATACTATTTGAAATAAAATAGACAGAATGCAAATACAAGAAGAGGCACTAGTAGTTGCAGAACAGCTCACAATGGCAGCTCTCCACTAAGCCTCTGGATAACGCGGGTGCGCGATGATAGGTCCTCCAATAGTGCCTGTCTCAGATCCTGCACAAAAAGTGCAGCAAGTGTAGCATGAGTACGTAACCAACGTATACCCATTAAGTATAAAGTCTAATCTCTAAGAAGTAGTGACGACAGGTTGACTTTGACATTCACTATGGGTCAATAATATTACAATATAACTATTTAATTAAACATGATTTTCAAGATAACAACAATACTTTTATTTATCAAGCGGAAATAATTAATTCCTTAAATCACAATAAAGTTTTAACTTATAAATTACCTTTACAAGCTGCAATAAAAATATCAAAGTATCATGTAATTATTATTATTAGGCACGATTTCTGCCGAGGTCGTACGGGCCGATCCATAGTGTCGTGTACACTGCTGAGGGACATGCGGGGCGATCCATAGATGCATCTATACTGCCAAGGCATTCGCCCCGCTCCACAAGAAAGTGAGGATATTTTTTTATGTACCTCCGGAATGAGAATATATATTTATAGTTATTAATATTTACACACCAGGATGTACAGTTTATAGCAACAGTTGAATATTTTGAGCAAAAATTCAAGTATGTGAGATTTCAGTCTCTTATTATTCCCTTTAACAATTCACAACTCAATTCCAATATTTCAATTAACTAAAAGAAGCAAGTAGCACAAGTAATTCATGATTTGAGTCCTAAACTACCCGGACTTAGCAATATTAGTAGCTACGCACGAACTCTCGTCACCTTGTGTGTACGTATTCCCCACAATTAGCAATAATTATTAATTTAAATCACCTATGGGGTAAATTACCTGTTACAAGGTTAGACAAGAGACTTACCTTGTCTCAAAGTCCACTTTCCAATCAAAATGTCACGTGAAACCTCAATTCGATGCTGAAAACTCCGAAACTATCCAAAAGTTATATAAAATAATTAATACATGTTCAATAATTCAAAACTAGACTACTAAATAAATTTTGCCTATCCAAAATGGTAAAATTTCTAAAATTCACTCTAGGACCACGTGCCCGAAATTCGGAAATATTCGGAGGAACTCGTTACCCGTAATCTCAAGAACTCAAATATACAATTTCCATCTAGTTCCATAACCATTTTAGTAGTTTAATTCTAATTTTTATACAAATCTAGGTTTTTCCTCTAACCCTTGATTTCCATGATTTACAGGTTATAATCTACTCATAATCTATATATTTAACTCAAAGTGTGAAGAATTAACTTACCTTCAAATTGCTAGTTGAAATCCCCTCTCAAAAAGCTCCAAAATCGCCCAAGAACGGAGAAATATGGGCAAATATGGCTGAGCCTCGTCCCATTTTAAGGTTCTGCAGACAGTATTTTTGCACCTGTGGAGGTGTTACTGCACATGCGGTTCCGCTTCTACGGTGATGCCCTTCTCACCTACGCCCTTTCCTCTTCTGCAGTCATGGTCTTCGCACATGCGGGCTCGCAGGTGCGCTTCCTTGGTCGCTTCTGCGGTCAGTGCTAGCCTCTCCCTTTTCTCGCATCTGTGGCTTGGGCCTCGCTTCTGCGAGCTCGCATCTGCAGCTGCCCAAGCGCAGATGTGGTTGCAGCAGAAGCTGGAAGCTTCAGTTGTTGGTGAAACTCCAAAAATTGATCCAAGCTTCGTCTGGTTAACTCCCGAGGCCTCCGGGGCACCGCTCGAAATTACCAACAAGTTTGAAATCATAAAATGAACTTGCTCGAACCCTCGGAACGTGTAAAACAACATCAAAACTAAGAATCATACCTCAAACCAAATTGATTCAACTTAGAATTTCCAAAATTTTCAAACTTACTCTGAACGTGCGGAAACATACGTAAACTACTCGGAATGATACCAAATTTTATGTACAAGTCTTAAATCTCCATACGGAGCTATTCTCAGGCTCGTAATTACAAACTAACCTCAATTACTCCAAAATGTACTTCAAACCAAATTTAAAGAACATTAAACCTTCAAATAATTAATTTTCACCATTAAGCACTGAAATGCTGTCGGGTTATCCAAAACCTGATTCGAACATACGCTGTAATAATCCGATTGGTTGTTTTGAGAGTTATAGTCCTGATCCCCTATTTAATATTTCCCCCATATCCTTTTCTGCTTATGTGACTTGTCGGGAGGTTTTGTTTTAGGTTTCGGAGTGTTTTGGGACACTTAGGCTTGAAATGGTGAAAGTCGAATTTTTGGAGATTTTGACTGATAGTGGAATTTTTGATATTGGGGTCGGATTCCGATTTCGATAGATGGAGTAGGTCCATAATGTTAAATATGACTTGTGTGCAAAATTTGATGTCATTCGAACATGTTTTGATAGGTTTCGGCATCAGTTGTAGAAATTTGAGGTTTCAAGTTCTTTAAGTTTGAATCAGAGGGTGAGTTGTGTTTTTAGCATTGTTTGATGTGATTTGAGGGCCCGAATAGGTTGGTATGGTGATTTAAGACTGGAAGGTATGTTTGGTTGAGGTCCCGAGGGCCTTGGATTGATTTCGGGTGGTTAACGGATCATTTTGGAGTTAAGAGAGATTGCAAATTTTTGGTGTTCTTCAGTTCTAGTTTCCTTCTTAGCGTTCATGATGAAGAACTAGAGACAAGCGAGATTTTATGCTTCGCTTTCGCAATAGAGGTCCCGCGTTCGCGAAGCACTGAGGTGCTTGGTCTACGCGTTCGCGATGGAGGTCCCGTATTCGCGTAGAGGTATTGGTCAACTAGGTCCCTAGGCCCTTTTTGCCTACGCGTTCGCGACGTTGGTCCCGCGTTCGCATAGAGTCGAGCTGAGTGGTCTTCCCGTTCGCGACAAGTACATCGCGTTCGCGATGAAGGATTTTGGGCCGAAGTAAATTGTGCTTCGCGAACGCGAGGGTGTGGCCGCGTTCGCGAAGAAGGAAATGTCTGGGCAGTATTAAAGTTTCCAAAAATGGGGGTTTTGCCATTTTACCAACAACTTGAGTTGGGAGCTCGGTTTTGGACGCGATTTGGAGGGATTTTCAGAGATATCGATTGGGTAAGGATTCTTAACTACTTTATGGTTATATCCCACTAATCTATCATTAATTTCCTCTTTAATTTCGGATTTTGGGGTTGAAAATGGGAAAAGTTTGGAAGAACTTCTTCAACAAATATTTTGGGTTTTGAAAGGGGATTTGTGGTCGTATTTGAGTAAATTTTATATGGTTAGACTTGTGAGTGAATGGGTGTTTAGGATGGATTTCGGAATTTTTATATGGTTTCGAGACGTTGGCCCGGGTCGATATTTGAGCGCGGTGTACGTGAGGTGAAGAGTTTGTACACGGGCTAATTGTTGTAAAAACCCCGATTTATTTTACTGAATACAAATCTTTTCTTCTTTAAATTGATTTATACCGTTTAAATGAGTATTAGCATGTCTTCATTCTTAATTGAGCCATCCTAATATGTGTAGCTATTATGTTTAGTCTAATATCGTTTGTCTACATGCTTTAGCTGCTTAATTGAACTCTGTGAAGCATGCCTAGTTGATTTCCTATTTTGCATTGACTTGTACTTAGTCTAAATTTTAGGATGTCGTATTGTAGCTATTAATTCTATTGTGTGAGCCGTGTATTTACTTTGGGACTATGGAACGGAATTACAGGAGGCCCCCCTGCATATTTACTTTGGGACTATGGAACGTTATTCCAGGAGATCCCCTTGCATATTTACTTTGGGACTACGAAACGGTATTCCTGGAGATCCCCCTGCATATTACTTTGGGACTACGGAATAGTATTCCAGGAGATCCACCTGTCTTGCATATTTACTTTGGGACTACAAAACGGTATTCTGGGAGATCCTCGTGCACATTTACGTTTGGGACTACGAGACGGTATCTCGGGAGATCCTCTGTTGTATTTCTGTGTACTGAGTTTTTACCTTCAATGAATTCATTCTTGTTAAAAATTTCAGTCCTTATTTTACTGCGATATTTTATTCTTGCCTTGTTTTACTATTATATATATAGCATTAGGGCCCTTACTGGCTTGACACTTACTGGGTACCGATTCTGGTGTACTCATGCTACTCTCTGCATATGTTTTTTTGTGTGCAGATCTAGGTGCTCCATATCAGCCGCGCTATCATCGAGTCCGCAGACCTCGGAGTCCCCTTCTACTCTTACTCATGTCCATTATCTTCTGTATTTTTCTTTTGTTAAACTCTGATGTATATAGACACTAGATTTCCTTCTGTAGTTTGTGATTCACGATGTTCCGGGTTTTGGGATTGTTGTGTATTTTTGAATAGTTGGGTAAATTTATGTTTTCATTCATTATTCCGCAAATGTTAGGCTTACCTAGTTGTAGAGACTAGGTGCCGTCACGACGTCACATGGAGGAGAATTTGGGTCGTGACAAGATAGCATCAAAGCTCTAGGTTCGTAGGTGTCGTGAGTCACAAACTAGTTTATTAGAGTCTCGCGGATTGGTACGGAGATGTTTGTACTTATCTTCGAGAGGCTATGGAATTGTTAGGAAACTTTCACTACTTTGATTCTTTGTAGTGCGAAAATTGTTGACTTCAAAAATTCTAAACTTTTGTATTTTATTCCCTCACAGATGGTGAGGACACGTGCAAGCGTATCTGATGAATAGGCACCCGCGCCCCCTGTTAGAGCCGCGAGAGGCCGGGGCTAGGCAAGAGGACGAGGACGTCCACGTGATGCAGCCAGACCACCCGCACGAGCTGGTACAGAGGATCCCCCAGCAGCTCCAGCCGGAGGGCAGACACCCGAGGCACCTGTTTCTTTACAAACCCTCCAGGGAACTCTAGCCCAGTTTCTGAGCATGTTCATCACCTTAGCTCAGGTTGGATTGATTCCACTAGCTCCTGGCATATCTCAGGCCGGGGAAGGAGCACAGACTCCAGTCACCGGTACTCTAGAGTAGTGTGTTCAGGTCGACCGGGTTCCAGAGGTTGTACCAATGTTGCCAGTAGCTCCAGCTCATCCCGAGGTTACAGAAGTAGATTCTGAGGTGAAGTAGCTCAGACTTAAGGGGTACAAGAAGTACCACCCACCTACCTTCAGTGGATTGGCTATAGATGATGCCCAGGGTTTTTTGGAGGAGTGTCATCGTATTCTCCGTACTTTGGGCATAGTTGAGTCGAGTGGGGTTTCTTTTACTACATTCCAGCTTAAAGGAGCATCCTATCAATGGTGGCGTGCTTATGAGTTGAGTAGACCGGCTGAGGCAGCTTCACTTACCTGGACTCAGTTATCTGAAATATTTTTGAGAGAGTATATCCCTCAGAGCCTCAGGGGCTCATGGCGCGCGGAGTTTGAGCAGCTATGTCAGAGTGCTATGACTGTGTCAGAGTATGCAGTCAGTTTCAGTGATTTGGCCCAACATGCACCGGCCTTGGTTGCCACAGTTCGAGAGAGGGTTTGAAGGTTTATCGAGGGACTCCACCCAAACATCCGGATTAGTATGGACATGAAGTTGGAGATGGATATTTCTTATCAGCAGGTTGTGAGTATTGTAATGATATTGGAGGGCATGCTTGACCGGGATAGAGGGGAGAGAGAGGACATGAGGTCTCGAGAGAATGGTTATTGTTCTTGAGCTTGTGCCCCAGCAACTCGCCATGGTAGGGGTTGTGTGAGTCGCCACGTGCATGTAGCTCCTCCAGCCGCTAGCGGTGTTCCAGCCCCTTCTAGACCCCAGGAGCCTTATTATGCACCGCCAGTATCAAGTGTATCTCCTACTCGAGGTGCTTTTAGTGGCCAGCCCAGCCGACCTGGCCCGAGTCAGTCACAGCAGACACGCCATCTGAGGGGTTGTTTTGAGTGTGGCGATACCTGCCATATGGTGAGGGATTTACCAATACTTAGGAGGGTTGCACCTCCACAGACCTCTTAACCGCCATGTGCTCTACCGCGTCCTCGGGCCATGATTCCAGCACCAGTTACCACCCCACCTTCTTAGCCAGCTCGAGGAGGAGGTCAGTGAGGTCGAAGTCGCCCTAGAGGGGGAGGCCAGACCAGATATTATGCCCTTCCTGCTCGTACAGAGGCAGCCACTTCTGATTCTGTCATTATAGGTATTGTTCTAATTTGTCATAGAGATGTGTCGGTGTTATTTGACCCAGGCACTACATATTCTTATGTGTCCTCTTATCTTGCCCCGTATTTGGGTGTATCTCGAGATTCTTTGAGTTCGCCTATTTGTGTGTCTACTCCTGTGGGAGATTCTCTTGCTATGGACATCGTGTATCGGTCGTGTTTGATTGCTCTAAGTTTGTTTTGAGACCAGAGCCAATTTATTATTGCTCAGCATGGTGGACGTTCAAATTAATTTAGGCATGGACTGGTTGTCGCCCCATTATGCTATTCTTGATTGTCACACTAAGACCGTGACGCTGGCGATGCCAGGTTTACCGTGATTAGAATGGTAGGGTACCTTAGAGTATACTCCCAGCAGATTTATTTCTTTTCTTAAAGCTCAACGAATGGTTAAGAAGGTGTGTGACACGTATCTAGCTTATGTAAGAGTTATCAGTATTGATACCCCTACAGTTGAGTCAGGGAGTAGTGGGGGACTTTCCATATGTGTTTCCAACTGATCTTCCGGGCATGTCGCCCAATAGAGATATTGATTTCTTGCCGGGCTCTCAGCCCATCTCTATTCTTCCATATCATATGGCTTCTCATGTATTGAAGGAGTTGAAGTAGCAGTTACAGGAATTTCTTGATAAGGGCTTCATTCGGCCCAGTGTGTCACCTTAGGGTGCTCCTGTCTTATTTGTGAAGAAGAAGGATGGTTCTATGTAGATGTGTATTGATTACTGCCAGTTGAACAAAGTCACAGTGAAGAACAGGTATCCATTGCCTCGTATTGATGACTTTTTTGATCAGTTATAGGGTGCCAGAGTTTTTTCCAAGATTGACTTACGTTCATGCTATCATCAGTTGAAGATTCGGGACCTTGATATCCCATAGACTACTTTCAGGACTCGGTATAGCCACTACGAGTTCCATATGATGTCTTTTGGGCTGACCAATACCCCAGCAATAGTTATGCATAGTGTGTTCCAGCCCTATCTTGACTCACTAATCATAGTGTTTATTGACGACATCCCGGTGTACTCCAGGACTCGTGAGGATCATGAGAAACACCCGAGGACTGCGGTTCAGACCTTGAGAAAAAAGAAACTATATGCACAATTTTCAAAGTGTGAGTTTTGGCTAGACTCAGTGGCATTCTTGGATCATATGGTATCAAGTGATGTGAACTAGGTGGATCCGAAGAAAATTGAAGCAGTGCAGAGTTGGCCCAAACAGTCCTCAGCTACAGAGATTCAAAGTTTTCTTGGTTTGGCGGGGTATTACCGTCACTTTGTAGAGGGATTCTCATCTATTGCAGCACCTATGACCAAGTTGACCCAGAAGGGTGCTCCATTCATGTGGACAGAGGAATGTGAGGAGAGCTTTCAGAAGCTCAAGACAACTTTGACTACAATCCCAGTATTGGTATTGCCTACAGGTTCGGGGTCTTACACGGTGTATTGTGATACATGGTGGATTGGTCTCGGCGCGGTGTTGATGCAGGATGGTAGGGTAATTGCCTGCGCTTCCAGACAGCTGAAGGTGCATGAAAAGAACTATCATGTCCACGACCTTGAGTTAGCAGCTATTGTTCATGCCTTGAAGATTTGGCGATATTATTTGTACGGTGTTCCTTGTGAGATTTACACCGATCATCGGAGTTTGCAGCATCTGTTCAAGAAAAAAGATCTTAACTAGCTTTAGCGGAGGTGGTTAGAGCTACTTAAGGATTATGATATCACCATTTTGTACCACCTTGGGAAGGCCAATGTGGTAGCTGATGCTTTGAGTCGTCGGGCAGAGTGATTGGGGAGCTTAGCATATCTACCAGCGGCAGAGAGGCCCACAGCATTGGATATTTAGGACTTAGCTAGCCAGTTTTTGAGATTGGATATTTCTGAGCCGAGTCGAGTATTGGCTTGTGTGGTCTCTCAGTATTCTCTTTATGGTCGTATCAGGGAGCGTCAGTATGATGACCCCCACCTGCTTGTCCTTAAGGAAATGGTTCATTACAGTGATGCTAACGAGATCACTGTTGGGGATGATGGCGGTACTGAGGATGCAGGACAGGCTATGTGTGCCTAATGTAGATGGTTTGTGTGAGTTTATTCTTCAGGAGTCTCACATCTTGGGGTACTCTATTCATCCGGGTGCCGCAAAAATGTGTCAGAACTTGAGGCAGCATTACGAGTGGAGAAGGATGAAGAAGGACATAGTGGAGTATGTGGCTCGATGCCTAAATTGCCAGCAGGTGAAGTATGAACATCAACGTCCGGGTGGGTTGCTTCAGAAGTTAGAGATTCCAGAGTGGAAATGGGAGCGGATCACTATAGATTTTGTTGTTCGACTCCCACGTACTCAGTAGGGGTTTCATGCTATTCCGGTGATTGTAGATAGGCTGACCAAGTCAGCTCATTTCATTCCTGTGATGACTGCCTATTTTTCCGAGCAGCTAGTTAGAATTTACATCCGCGAGATCGTCAGACTTCATGGCGTACCGGTATCTATCATCTCTGACCGGGGTACGCAGTTTATATCATGGTTCTGGAGAGCTGTACAACATGAGTTGGGTACTCGGGTTGAGTTGAGTACAACATTTCACCTTCAGACGGACGGTCAATCCGAGCACACTATTCAGATACTGAAGGATATTCTCCGTGCGTGTGTGATAGATTTTGTGGGTGCTTGAGATCAGTTCTTTCCACTTGCGGAGTTTGCCTACAACAACAGTTATCAGTCCAGCATTCAGATGGCACTTTATGAAGCTTTGTATAGTAGGCGTTGCCGGTCTCCAGTGGGATGGTTAGAGCCAGGCGAGGCTAGATTATTGGGTATAGACTTGGTTCAGGATGCCTTGGAGAAGGTTAAGGTGATTCAAGATAGACTTCACACAACCCAATTCCAGATAAAAGAGTTACGCAGACCGGAAGGTTCGCGATGTTTCATTCATGGTTAGAGAGCGGGTCTTGCTCCGGGTTTCGCCTATGAAGGGCATTATGAGCTTGCCTTACCTCCTAGCCTAGCAGGAGTTCATCCGATATTTTATGTTTCGATGCTCCGAAAGTATCACAATGATCCGTCCCATGTGTTGGATTTCAGCTCAGTCCAGTTGGACAAGGATCTATCTTATGTTGAGGAGCCAAAGGCTATTTTGGACAGGCAGGTCAGAAAGCTAAGGTCAAAGAACATTGCATCAGTGAAGGTTCAGTGGAGGGGTCAGTCGGTCGAGGAGGCGACTTGGGATACTGAGCAGGATATGCGCACCTGTTATCCTAATCTTTTCACCACTTCAGGTATGTCTTTATGCTCGTTCGAGGACGAATAATTATTTTAAGAGGGGAAGGATGTAATGACCCGGCCGGTCGTTTTGAGATTTATAGCCTCGATCCCATATTTACTATTTCCCCCGTATATTTTCCTACTTATGTGACTTCTCAGGAGGTTTTGTTTTAGGTTTCGGAGTGTTTTGGGACACTTAGTCCATAAAATGGAAGTTTAAGTCTTAGGATTTTTGACTGTAGTTGGAACTGTGTGAAGACAACTCTTGAAAGGAGTTTTGTTGCTTCCGTTAGTTTCGTTAGGTGATTTTGGACGTAGGGGCATGTACGGATGTTTTTTTGGAGGTCTGTAACTCATTTAGGTTTGAAATGGCGAAAGTCGAATTTTTGAAGATTTTAACTGGTAGTGGAATTTTTTATATCGGGGTCGGATTCTGATTCCGGAAATTGGAGTAGGTCTGTAATGTTAAATATGACTTGTGTGAAAAAATTGAGGTCATTCAGACCTTTTTTGATAGGTTTCAGCATCAGTTATAGAAATTTGAAGTTTCAAGTTCTTTAAGTTTGAATCAGAGGGTAAATTGTATTTTTAGCATTATTTGATGTGATTTGAGGGCCCGACTAAGTTTGTATGGTGATTTAAGACTGATAGGTATGTTTGGTTGAGGTCGTGGGCGCCTCGGGTTGATTTTGGGTGGTTAACGAATCGTTTTGGACTAAAGAGAGATTGCAGATTTCTGGTGTTCTTCAGTTCTGGTTTCTTTCTTCACGTTCACGAGGGCAGTATCGCGTTCGGGAAGAGGAACTGGAGGCAGGCAAGCTTTTGTGCTTGGTCTACGCGTTCACGAAGCACTAAGGTGCTTGGTTTACGCGTTCCCGATGGAGGTCCCGTGTTCGCGTAGAGGTATTGGCCAACTATGTCCCCAGACCCTTTTTGCCTAGGCGTTCGCGATGTTGGTCCCGCGTTTGCATAGAGCCGAGCTGAGTGGTCTTCGCGTTCTCAACAAGTACATCGCGTTCGCCATGAATGAGTTTGGTCCGAAGTAAATTGTGCTTCGCGAACGCGAGGGTGTGGCCTCGTTCGCGAAGAAGGAAATGTCTGGGCAGTATTAAAGTTTCCAAAAACGGGGGTTTTGCAATTTTACCAACAACATGAGTTGGGAGCTCGGTTTTGTACGAGATTTTGAGGGATTTTCAGAGATATCAATTAGGTAACGATTCTTAACTCCTTTATGGTTATATCCCACTAATCTATCATTAATTTCCTCTTTAGTTTCGGATTTTGTAGTTGCAATTGGGAAACTTTAGAAGAACTTCTTCAACAAAGATTTCGAGTTTTGAAAGGGGATTTGTGATTGGATTTAAGTAAATTTTATATGGCTAGACTCGTGAGTGAATAGGTGCTCGAATTTTGTGACTTTTGCCCGATTCCGAGACGTGGGCTCGGGTTGACCTTTTTGGTAGGATTTCTGAAGTTTTATTTAAATTTTTATTTCATTACTTAGATTAGTTTATTATAGTTGTATTTTTGATATGTAATTATGTTTTGCTAGATTTGGGCCATTCGGAGTCGGATATTCATGGAAAAGACATTGTTACCAATTGACTGAGCTTGGTACGAGGTAAGTGGCTGGCCTAACCTTATGTGGGGGAAAGCCCCTTAGGATTTGGTATTGTTTTGATATGTGAGCACAGTGTACGTAAGGTGAAGAGTACGTACACGGGCTAATTGTTGTAAAAACCCCAATTTATTTTACTAAATAGAAATTAATTTTTACCGTTTAAATGAGTATTAGCATGTCTTCATTCTTAATTGAGTTATCCCAATATGTGTAGCTATTCTGTTTAGTCTAATATCACATGTATACGTTCTTTAGCTGTTTAATTGAACTCTGTGAAGCATGCCTAATTGATTTCCTATTTTTTGCTTGACTTGTACTTAGTCTAAATTGTAGGATTTCGTATTGTAGCTGTTAATTCTATTGTGTGAGCCGTGTATTTACTTTAGGACTACAATGGTATTCCGGGAGATCCCCCTGCGTATTTACTTTGGGACTACGGAACGGTATTACGGGAGATCCCCCTGTCATGCATATTTACTTTGGGACTACGGAACGGTATTCTGGGAGATCCCATTGCACATTTATGTTTGGGACTATGAGACGGTATCTTGGGAGATCCTCTGTTGTATTTCTGTGTATTGAGTTGTTAGCTTCTATGAATTCTTTCTTGTTAAAACTTTCAGTCCTTATTTTACTGCGATAGTTTATTCTTCCCTTATTTTATTATTATATATATACCAGTAGGGGCCTGGTCTGACCTCGTCACTACTCGACAGAGGTTAGGCTTGGCACTTACTGGGTACCGATTGTGGTGTACTCATGCTACTCTATGCACGTGTTTTTTCATGTGTAGATCCAGCTGCTCCTTATCAGCCACGCTATCAGTAAGTCGGGACAGCTTTGGAGACTTCAAGGTATATCGGCCTCATCCACAGACATCGGAGTCTCCTTCTACTCTTGGCCATGTCCATTATCTTTTATATTTTTCTTTTGTTAGTCTATGATGTATAGAGACACTAGATTTCCTTCTGTAGTTTGTGATTCACGATGTTCCGGATTTTGGAATTGTTATGTATTTTTGAATAGTTGGTTAAATTTATGTTTTCATTCATTATTCCGCAAATGTTAGGCTGACCTAGTTGTAGAAACTAGGTGTCGTCACGACGTCACACGAAGGGGAATTGGGTCGTGACATACGCCCTAGTCCAAAATCATCATACGAACCTATTGGAACCATCAAATCTCGATTCCGGGGGTATGTTTCTAAAACTATTGACCGAAGTCAAACTTGACATTTTAAAGACATTTTAAAGACAATTTAAAGAACTATGTTCCGTTTTCAACCCGAACACTTACAAATACCGAATCAACCATCCCCGCAAGTCATAAATTAGTAAAACCACATTCAAGGAGTTTTATTTAGGGGGAAGGGGTTGTAAAAGTCAAAATGACCGGTTGGGTCACTGCATTCTCCACCTCTTAAATAAATGTTCGTCCTCGAACGGGTTTATAATCATACCCGGAGTGCTGAATAAGTGTAGATATTTTCTCAGCATGTCCTCCTAGGCCTCCCAAGTCTCTTCCTCAACTGGTGGCCCCTCCACTGGAAGTTTACCGCAGAAATCTTCTTGTACCTCAACTGGCGAACCTGTCTATCAACAATGACAATTGGCTCTTCTTCATAACCCAAACTCTTATCTAGCTGGACGATGCTGAAGTCTAACACATGTGATAGGTCGGCTTGATACTTCCGGAGCATAAATACATGGCAAACCGGATGAACTCCCGATAGACGGGGAGGCAATGCAAGCTCGTAAGCAACCTCCCCAACTCGTCTCAACACCTCAAATGGGCCTATAAAACTTGGGCTCAACATGCCCTTCTTCCCGAATCTCATGATTCCCTTCATCGACGACTATATAAAGCCTCAAACGGACTGTGCGGTATGAAGTCGCTCTTTTATCTAGATTGTGCGGTATGAAGTCGCTCCTAAATCAACTTTACATTTTCCAAAGCATCCTTCACCAAATCAGTACCATATAACTTAGCCTTACCGGACTCAAACCATCCGATGGGCGAATGACATCGCCGACCATATAAAGCCTCAAACGGAGCCATCTCGATGCTGGATTGGTAACTGTTGTTATAAGCAAACTCGGCCAAAGGAAGGAAACGATCCCACTGAACCCCAAAGTCAATCACACATGCCTCGATCATATCCTTCAATATCTGAACTGTCCGCTCCGACTGCCCGTCAGTTTGCGGATGAAAGGCTGTGCTGAGCTCTACACGGGTCCCCAACTCACTCTGTACTGCCCTCCATAAATGTGAAGTAAACTGCGGGCCTCTATCCGAGATGATAGAAATTGGCACACCGTGCAACTGAACTATTTCCTGAATATAGATTTAGGCCAACCTCTCTGAAGTATATGTAGTCACAACCGAAAGGAAGTGCCGACTTGGTCAACCTGTCAACAATGACCCAAACTGCATCAAACTTCCACAAGGTCCGCGGCAATCCAACTACAAAGTCCATAGCAATGCGTTCCCATTTCCACTCCAGTATATTCATCTGTTGAAGTAAGCCACTTGGCCTCTAGTGGTCTTATTTAACTTGCTGGCAATTTACGCACCTAGCTACATACTCAACTATGTCCTTTTTTCATTCGCCGCCACCAATAATGCTGCCTTAGATCACGATACATCTTCATGGCACCCGGATGAATAAAATACCTAAAACTGTGTGCCTTCTCTAGAATCCTTTTCCTCAACCCATATACATTAGGAACACATAGACGACCTTGGAGTCGCATAACACCATCTTCGCTGATAGTACCATTTCTCGAAGAACCAATAGATGTGGATCATCAAACTAGCGAGTCTAGATCTGCTCAAATAGTGAAGACTGGGCCACAACACATGCAAGAACTCGGCTGGGTTCTGAAATATCCAACCTCAGAAGTCTGTTAGACAAGGAGTGAATATCCAAAGCTAATGGCCTTTCCTCTGCTGAAATGAAAGTCAAACTACCCATACTCTCCACCTTTCTACTCAAGGTATCTACAACCACATTTGCTTTGCCCAGATGATACAGGATAGTAATATCATAATCTTTTAGTAACTCAAGCCATTTGCGCTATCTCAAATTTAGATCCCTTTGCTTGAACAAATGCTGCAAACTGTGATGATCAGTGTAAACTTCACAAGATACCCCATAAAGATAATGCCTCAAAATCTTAATAGCGTGAACAATCGCAGCTAACTCCAGATCATACACCGGATAATTCTTCTCGTGGGGCTTCAGTTGACATGAAGAATATGTAATAACTCGCCCTTCTGCATCAATACACAACCTAAGCCAATACGTGAAGCATCATAATACACTGTATACATCCCCGAGCCGAAAGGCAACACTAACACTGGTGTTGTAGTCAATGCTGTCTTGAGCTTCTGAAAGCTCACCTCACAATCGTAGGACCATCGGAACAGAGCAGCCTTTTGGGTTAGTTTGGTCAGAGGTGCTGCAATAGATGAAACACCCTCCACGAACCGATGATAATATCCTGCCAACCCTAGGAAACTCCTGATCTCAGTCGCCGACGTAGGACGATGCCAATTCTGAACTGCCTCGATCTTTTTGAGATCAACTTTAATACCCTCGCCCGATACAATATGTCCCAAAAATTCTACAAAATTTAGCCAAAACTCACATTTAGAGAACCTAGCATATAAATTTTGTTCCTGCAAGGTCCGTAACACCACTCTCAAATGTTGCTCATGGTCCTCCATACTACGTGAGTAAATCAAGATGTCATCAATAAAGATAATGACAAACAAATAGATATACGACCTGAATACCATGTTTATCAAATTCATAAACGTTGTTGGGGCATTTGTCAAAGCGAAAGACATCAGCAGAAACTCATAATGATCATATCTAGTCCGGAAAGCAGTCTTCTGAACATCCGAAACCCTAATCTTTGACTGATGGTAACTTGACCTCAAATCGATCTTAGAGAACACCTTAGCACCCTGTAACTTGGCAAATGATAAAATAAAGAGTATATCTTATTTATTAATAACGAAGGGCGAGATGAGAGGAAAATAATAATATAATGGCGCGACCACATCAAATTGGTCGTTACATAAAGTGACATTTTTTGTTGTTACGTAACGATGGATTTATCTATACGATGCAATAAAATTTAAGTAACAATCAAAACAAGCATTGTATTTAAAGTAACAATACGATACAATACAATAAGTAACCATCATCCAAACAAGTTGAAAGTGGGCGTAAATCCCTTTGAACTTCATTGACATAAATTATCCAAGTTTTGCGTTAGGTTTTTTTATGTTTTTGGTTTGACAATAGCATTGTTTCTTAAAAATATAGACAAACGCCTACAATCAAGTCATGCTATACTTAAGTTTATTTTACTAAAGTTAGTGCGTATAATAGTCATTCCATCCCCACAGATAAACTTATTTCTGAGAATTAATTAATCATGCATCATATGTTTCCACGATGCTACACATTTTAATTCCCTAGTCTAAAAATTTAAAAGAAATAATTAATTTCCTTTGACACGAATACAACAACATGAAAATAAAAATACAATGTTAACACCAATGCTAATGGAACTTTATTTATCTAGAAGGTGTAAGATGACCAATCATCAAATCATTACTCTCGATGAGGAAACTTTACATATCTGCCGTGGAATAGAAAAGGAAAATAATTTGAAATATTTGGGTCAAAGTGGTACATACTCCATTCGTTCTCATTTAGTTTTCAGGATAAGGTTTTGCACTCTACCCTTACAAAAATTAATTAGGAGTGTAATTTGACTAATCTACCTTTTATTAAATCCTTAATATCTGTCTATTTACGTGCCTCTTAATTCTAGAGTATTTAGCAAAAAAAGAAGTGCTAAGGACAAATATATTTTTTTAAAACAATTTGTAACGATCCAACCGGTCGTTTTGAGTGTTAGAACTCAATTCCCCTAAATAAGACTTCCTGTATGTGCTTTTATTAATTTATGACTTGCGGGGATGGTTGGTTCGGATTTTGGAAGTGATCGGGATGAAATCGGAACAATTGGTTCCTTAGTTTGGCTTTAAAAGGGAAAGTTTGACTTCGGTCAATATTTTGAGAAAATGACCCCGGAATCGAGATTTGACGATTCCAATAGGTTCGTATGATGATTTTGGACTTGGGCGTATGTTCGAATCGATTTTGTTGACAACCCGGGAGCGTTTTGGCGATTAATAGTAAAAATCAACTATTTAAAGGTTTAATATTCTTTATATTTGATTTGGAGTAGGTTATGGAGCAATCGAGGTCCGTTTGAAATTCTGAGCATGGTAATAGCTCCGTATTGTGATTCTGGTCTTAGGATCGCATCCTGATGTTAATTTGGAGGTCCGTAGTTCATAGATTATGGGTAGATTATAACCGGTAAATCTTGAAAATCTAGGGTTTAGACGAAAAATCTAGATTTTTATAAAAAAGAGATTTTAACCACGAAAATAGTTTATGGAATTGGATGAAAATTATATATTTGAGTTCTTGAGCTTATGGGTAACGATTCCCTTCAAAAATTTCTGAAATCCGGGTACGTGGTCCCAGGGTGAATTTTAGGAATTTTATCATTTTGGACATGGTAATTTATTTAATATATGAATTTTTAATTTTTTAATAGGTATTAATTATTTTATATAACTTTTGGATAGTTTCGAATTGTTCGGCGCCGAATTGAGGTTTTACGTGACATTTTGTTCGGAAAGTGGACTTTGAGACAAGGTACGTCTCTTGTCTAACCATGTAAGGGGGAATGTACCTGATAGGTGATTAAATTAATAATTGTTGCTAATTGTGAGGGATACGTACGTACGAGATAACGAGAGTCTGTGCGTAACTACTATTTATGCTAAATTTCGGGTAGTTTAGGACTCAAATCATGAATTACGTGTGTAAATTGTATCCATTAATTAATTAAATTATTTGAACAATATTGTGAATGGTTAGAGAAAGCTATTAAAAGATGAAAATCTCATATACTTAATTTTCTGTATAAGTTAATTAATTATTAAAAGAAATTGTGCATCCTTTTGTATTAATCATATAATAAATATACTCTCATTCTGGAGGTACATAAGAAAATGTCCTCCTTTCTTGTGGAGTGGGACGAATGCCTCGGCAGTATAGATGAATTTATGGATCGCGTTGCACGTCCCTCGGCAGTGTACACGACACTCTGGATCAAGCCGTACGACCTCGGCAGAAATTGTTCCTAATAATAATAATTACATGATACTTTGATTCTTTATTGCAGCTTGTTAAGTTAATTAATAAACTAAAAATTATCGCATTTGAAGGAACTTAATTATTTCTGCTTGTTAAAGAAAAAATATTATTAATTGTATAAATCATGTCGATTAAAATATTGCTATGGTTATTTTATTATTATTATTATTATTATTATTATTATTATTATTATTATTATTATTATTATTATTATTATTATTATTATTATTATTATTATTATTATTATTATTATTATTATTATTATTATTATTATTATTATTATTATTATTATTATTATTATTATTATTATTATTATTATTATTATTATTATTATTATTATTATTATTATTATTATTATTATTATTATTATTATTATTATTATTATTATTATTATTATTATTATTATTATTATTATTATTATTATTATTATTATTATTATTATTATTATTATTATTATTATTATTATTATTATTATTATTATTATTATTATTATTATTATTATTATTATTATTATTATTATTATTATTA
>AWOL01S0007859.1:406481-452231 GCA_000715115.1 Nicotiana otophora
TTGACAAGGTGGGTTGCTCTGATGGTAAGCACTCTCCACTTCCAACCAAAAGGTTGTGAGTTCGAGTCACCCCAAGAGCAAGGTAGGGAGTTCTTGGAGGGAAGGATGCCGAGGGTCATTTGAAAACAGCCTCTCTACCCCAGGGTAGGGGTAAGGTCTGCGTACGCACTACATTCTCCAGACCCCACTAGTGGTATTATACTGGATTGTTGTTGTTGTTGTTGTTGTATTATTATTATTATTATTATTATTATTATTATTATTATTATTATTATTATTATTATTATTATTATTATTATTATTATTATTATTATTATTATTATTATTATTATTATTATTATTATTATTATTATTATTATTGACCCTTAGTGAGTGTCGAAATCGACCTCTCGTCACTACATCTTTGAGGTTAGGCTTGATACTTACTAGGTATACGTTATTTACGTACTCATGCTACACTTGCTGCACATTTTATTGTGCGGGTACAAATATGTCTAGCGGCCTTGTGGGCCCAAAGGTGTGGTTAAAATGAGGGAAATTAGGTGAGCTGCATTCTATATTACAATCTGCAGCCAACAGAGTCTCCTTTAGAGTTATTTATATTTTTCCTATCTAAATTATATTTCGGAAAATTATTGTATTTTATTTTATATTCCTAGTAAATGCTCATGCACTTGTGACATCGTGTTTTGGGAGGAAAATGGGTTGTTCTATATTGAATTTATTAAAAGTATTATTATTTTTACTCTTTAAATCCCATCCTTTACTATTTAAACTGAAGGATAATATGATTTCAAAAGTAATAAAAATGAGAACCCAATTTAGTATTTATTGTTGGCTCGTCTGACAGTGGTGTCCGGTGCCATCACGACCTTAATGGATTTTGGGTCGTCACAATATGGTATCAGAGCGCTAGATTCACTTAGTTCTCATGAGTCATGAACAAGTCTAGTAGAGTCTTGTGTATCGGTACGGAGACGACTGTACTTGTCTTCGAGAGGCTACAAGGTTGTTAGGAGCACTTCCCTTATTGATTCCTCATTGTGCTAATTCCTTTGAGGCTTATGCCTTTGTTTCTTTCCTACTCGATCCTATGCGACGTGAAGCGCTTGTTATAAATCGGAAATTAAGAAAGTTTAATGGTACTACAGATGTGGTGCAGGATGTTCTCTCTACGTAGCTGATTGAGCCATTTTCGTCGCCTTGCGGAAGGCTGTTCTATTGTTTTAGCTCAGTATTAGCAATACCTAAGGTTTTGAGATTTGGCATTGATTGTTATGACGATTCGTGCGTTGCTATCGCACAGTATTTATGTAATGGTAGGATGCTTGTCTATATGTCGGGGCAGTAAATGACTTGAAAGAAGGTTTTTCTCAGTACATGATTCAGAGGTTCAATGTTTTATTTCTAGCGGAGGAAAGGCAATCGGACTAAGAATGTTCACGTTTGGGTTGATGGAGTAACGAGACTTGGTATTTTCGAGTGCATTGGAATTTTCACCTGGGATGTGGTGACATCGTCGGTGATTGAATGTGTTAAGTTCGCCGATGTTATGATCTTATTTGAATTTGCGTTGGGGTAGAGTATTGGGAAATGATGCCAGGGATGCGGGTGTAAAGGGATCGCGATGTGCAGTGGTTCGGGACCGAAGCGGTGTTCCTAGTATTGGTGGCTCGATAAAGACGATCCTCGAAAAGGTTTAAAGTTGGTGACGATTTATTAGTTAAAGTGCTACAGAGACGGATTTTGAGATAAGGCAACAATAGGGCAGCGGAGAACGAGGAAGGACATGCGGGCGGTGTCTTGTGGTGGTTAAGTTCCTAGAAGGACAAGTGTGAGAAACAGAAGTCGAGTAGTTGCTTAAAGGAGAGGTTTTTGCCAAAGTGGGAGAGTGGCAAGGTAGCATATGAGTTTGTGGTAGGATAACTACACGTCTTGAGGAAATTTTAGAGTGATTTGGGATTCATGGTAGACAGTGACTAGGTCTACAGACTTAATTTGGAATGTTGGTTGTTATACTAGGGGATGATTGGATATGACATAAATGAGTTTTCCTGATATGAAGAGGAATGCTACATGACTTCGGGTTAGGATGTATCGTTACACCTTTAGTTGAGTACAATAGGGAGTAAACGGACTTGTGCAGCTGGTGAACGAGCACGGGCTCAGGATGGTTTATTGGTTTCGTGGTAATAGTAATCGGTGCAACATTGTTGGAGGATGTTAGCATGGAATTTCCACGGGTGGGATATCTCCTGATAGCAGGTTAATGGTTACTTGGTGTTGATGGAGCTTCTACGAAGAATATTACTTGTTACCCGGTAAGAGGTCGAGTAGGTGATTGTGGCTGATGGTTCAGACTGTCCGGGGAAATCTTAACAAAAGGATTTTGAGAATTTGGCAGTTAACGGTGCAGGATCATGGTAAATAAGATGTCAGAATAGTTATGGGCTTGATATTATGTGATGGTGTGTTAAAGCTAATTGGGAGAGCCCCACCGTTTACAATTGGATTGCATGGTTGTCTATTTGTGAGGTTTCTGGTTATCGGTGTATTGGTGGGTCATTTCAACTAAGGAAGGAAAACATCAGTGGTAATTTGAGCAAAGGATTTAGGGAATGTGTGCCATATTTGGCCTTATCGGTTCATGTTCAGGCTTTGGGAAGACTCAGAGTCTATGCTTCATGTTGATGTGATGTACAAGGAAGGTGATTCGGCCGGGTGCCTCTTTGAGAGAATGTTCAATTGGTAGCAGAGCCTTGGAATTGATTATATTCGGGACCAGGTCAGAATGGGTGACTATCAACAATGGTCCTAGTGCATTCAAAACGTTAAAGTGCGGTGCCTAAGGATTTCGAGCCTGTAGTATGGTTAAGTATCGAGCTTTTGCAGCAGATTTTGAAAAGGGGTTTAGGGTGTTCTATTTTATCTTCGGTCTGCGGTGTAGCATTACCGGAATGGGGGAAAATGACTTTGGATTCATAAAGGAAATATCATAATGGGTGTATCAGTGGATGATGCGAATGTGCACACAAAGAGGACATGAGATGGTTTATGGGTTTTAAGACAATGTCATCCCGTGAAATGGGGTCACTCAGGACGAGTGCGGATTTGGTGCATTACGTTGAATGGAACTATTGTTACTATTTCTAAGGAAAGTAGATAATAAATTGGAAGAAGCGGGGTTAGTTAGTAATGGTTGAATCAGCATGGTTATGGCAGTGATCAGTTTCTTTAGCGTGAAGTTATACATATAGTTGTGGTTGTACTCGTGGGGTTGACAACTACCATAACTTGATTGATTCGGGAGATATTTAATTCAAACGGTCTTGTTATATAAATGAATTCCAGAAAAGTCATAGCGGTTTAGATCGCGACTTGAGGTCGGTATATCTCTGTGGTCTGGGAATTCGATTGCGTATTTCATTGGTTCTTCGGAAATAAGTTAAGTGAAAGGTTTATAGTCAATGGGGTGACTTATTCCACTAGTAGTTCAAGGGTTATAGTGAATACGTGTATTATTGTGTAGCGGCATGATAGGTGTAGTGAATGACACGAAATTTGAAAGTTGAGGATCAAGGTTGCAGTTCGGTGTTGACATGGATGTCGCGAGCTCGGACGAGCAGGGAAGGATTCAGATGTTTAGAGTAAGCTGGCATCATCTTTAGCTTCACCTGAGATCGGTGTCATGTGTAAGAAGCTTTGTGTACTGATTGTTGCGAACTTTTGATTCGCTTTATAACATTGTGTAGCTGGTAGTATGGATATGCAGGCTTTGTTACCTAGTGCGGAAGGTCGGGGGGAGCGTATTCCGCAGAAAGATTGTACAAGGGTGGCATGTAGTCACTTGATTGATTAAGGATTAAAACCAAGTATGGAGAATTTTGTTACTATCGATAATGTGAGAGTTAGGTCCTGAAAGGCTCTTTATCCAGTTGGTTGAGAATTGTGATAGTTTGTTTCGAATTCAATGGTTGTTCTTGCATGTCATGGGAAAAGGGTTATTATGGCTCCTTGAATGGTCATTAGCCCGGTGCGGTACGATCAGAATCGGCTTGAGGTCCGTGGATGGAGCTAAACATGAATTTGGGCTCTATAACAGGCTGGATGTGTTTATTTTAGCATGACGTTGTTTTCGGAGGGGTCTTCGGGCCTTGGATGATATTTCTGTTGTCGGCCCTTCCGTATTGTCTCAATTGTGCTATGTGGGTTATGAGGCGGTTTGATTATTCGCACTCTTATTGAGATCCTGTATAGGTTGCGGTGTTATATGAGCAGGGTGCTCTCAAAATATAGGTCATTTAATTTACCTTAGTTGTGCTTGAGTTATATAGCGTATGACGCTACCCGTCTCCCCAGGATTTATATTATGCGCTTGACGTGCTTGTGGTTGATATTCGGGCATTGCGTGAGTTTGAGGGTTACGGCACGATGGGTGTTTTCTTCTGATAATTAGGTATGGATCTGGTGGCACGCCGCCACGTGTATGTTGTTTGGATCGGGTTGCACGACGCAACGATATCATCTGTGGATTGCGGTGCACGCCGAAACAATGTGATATTAAGTATAGTTCCCTATATCTATTCTTATGTGTTTTGTTTCTCATTTATGGGGAAGGTTCGTAACATCGTTTCAGTTGTTTAATTAGTTGCGTGGGAGTTCGTTTTCTTTATGTATCACATTCGAGTTTGTAGTTATTGGGAACATTATGGCATCATATGAGATTTTTGGCAGTATCTGAGGTGGCTTATTGCTTGAGTAGCTTATGCTGGGGGGGGGCGAGATTATTGGACCTGGGATGAGTGCGAGCAGATTTATATAAAACATATTAAAGAGAAAATATCGTTATTTGGTTCATAATGAGGCAATGGTTCTTGTTAAAAGGAGAAACTCAATAATTTGTTGACTCGACTTATGGATTTCTACACGATTCTTCCATCGTGGAAGCATTTCAAGAGTTGGAACATGACTTATATATATCATGAGGTGTGTTGTGGACATCAGATTCGTGAAATTTCGGCTATTGTTATCAGAGGATGTTACTATGGTCATGCGAAGGGTGCCGTGCATGGTCTAAATTCAACAAAGGTATGCAATCCTGTATTGGTGCATCGTGTAGTGATTGATACGGTGCTCGTAGGGAAGAATATTCAGATTGGCTCTAAGGCTTAATTACCTAAATAAAGGGAAGAATCTTCAGATTGGCTCGAGCTAATGTTCTCAACTTGGTGTGGTAGCAAGGGTAGGTGCACAAAGTGTTAAACAGTGATTTTGGACAACTCCGGAACAGTCCTTAGCACGTTCGAGGACGAACGTATATTTAGGTGGGAGAGAATGTAACGACCCAATCGATCGTTTTGACTGTTAGAACCTCGTTCCCCTAAATAAGACTCCCCGTGTGTGTTTTTTATTAATGTATGACTTGCAGGGATGGTTGGTTCAGAATTTGGAAGTGGTCGATTTGAAATCGGAATAATTGGTTCCTTAATTTGGCTTTAAAGGGCAAGTTTGACTTCGGTCAATATTTTGAGAAAAGAAACCCGGAATCGGGATTGGACAGTTCCAATAGGTTCATATGATGATTTTGGAATTGGGCATATGTTCGAATCGGTTTGTTTGACAACTCGGGAGCGTTTTTGTGATTAATAGTAAAAATTAACTATTTGAAGGTTTAATGTCCTTTAAAATTTGTTTGGAGTAGGTTTTGGAGTAGGTTTTGGAGTAATTGAGGTCTAGTTGAATTTCCGAGCCTAGGAATAGCTCCGTATTGTGATTCTGGTCTTAGGAGCGCGTCCGGATGTTAATTTGGAGGTCCGTAGGTCATTTCGGGGTCATTTGGCGAAAGTTAGAAATTTGAAGGTTTTTAAGAAGATTGATCGGGAGTGGACTTTTTGATATCGGGTTCGGAATCCGATTTCGGAAGTTGGAGTAGCTCTGTATGGTGATTTAAGACTTGCACGCAAAATTTGGTGTCATTTGAGTAGTATAAGAATATTTCGGCGCGTTCGGAGTAAGTTTGAAGAATTTAAAATTTCTAAGTTGAATCAATTTGGTTTAGGGTGCGATTCTTAGTTTTGATGTTGTTTTACACGTTCCGGGAGTTCGAGTGAGTCCGTTTTTTGATTTCAAACTCGTTGGTATGTTCGGGCGGGGCCCCAGGGGCCCCGAGTGTTAACCGGACAAGGCACGGACCAATTTTAGAATTTGGAGGAAGAGTTGAATCTTCCAGCTTCTGGTATGATCGCACCTGCGCATGGGCAGCCGCAGGTGCGAGCTCACAAGATGGCACGCAAAAGAGGATGGATGCGCAGGTGCGAAGGGATGGGCGCACTTGCGTTTGCGTAGAAGCAAGCCATTGTCCGGGAGTGCGGTGCCAGGCAAAAAGGGAGGAATGCGCACCTGCGAGAAATTGTCTGTAGATGCGGAATCGGAGGTGCGATTGTAACTCCGTAGGTGAGATAATCGCAGAAGACAGAACCTTCATTTAAGTCTGGAGTTGCGTATTTTTAGCCCATTTTCTTCATGATTTGGGCGATTGTGGAGCATTTTGAGAGGGGATTTCAACTAGCAACTTGAAGGTAAGTTAGTTCTACACACTTTGAGTTACATTCATAGATTATGGGTAGATTATAATCGGTAAATCTTGAAAATCAAGGGTTTAGATGAAAACCCTAGATTTTTATAAAAAGGAGATTTTAACCACGAAAATGGTTATGGATTTGGATGCAAATTATATATTTGATTTCTTGAGATTATGGGTAATGATTCCCTTCGAAATTTTTTAAAATCCGGGCACGTGGGCCCGGAGTGAATTTTAGAAATTTTACCATTTTGGATAGGGTAATTTATTTAATAGATGAATTTCGAATTTTTGAACTTGTATTAATTATTTTATATAACTTTTGGGTAATTTTGGATAGTTCGATAACGAATTGAGGTTTTACGCGACATATTGATCGGAAAGTGGACTTTGAGACAAGGTAAGTCTCTTGTCTAACCTTGTAAGGGGGAATTTACCCCATAGGTGATTAAATTAATAATTATTGCTAATTGTGGGGGCTACGTACGCACGAGGTGATGAGAGTCAGTGCGTAGCTACTATTTATGCTAAAGTTTGGGTAGTTTAAGACTCAAATCATGAATTACATGTGTAACTTGTATCCATTAATTAATTAAATTATTTGAACAATATTGTGAATTGTTAGGAAAAGATAGTAAAAGATAGAAATCTCATATACTTAATTTTCTGTATAAATTAATTAATTGTTAAAAGAAATTGTGCATCCTCTCGTATTAATCTTATAATAAATATACTCTCATTCCGAAGGTACATAAGAAAATGTCGTCCTTTCTTGTGGAGCGGGCCGAACGCTTCGGCAGTGTAGATGCATCTATGGATCGCGCTGCACGTCCCTCAACAGAAATCGTGCCTAATAATAAGAATTACACGATAATTTGATACTTTATTGCAGCTTGTTAAGTTAATTAATAAATTGGAAATTATCGCATTTGAAGGAACTTAATTATTTCTGCTGGTTAAAGAAAGATTATTGTTAATTCTATAAATCATGTCGATTTAAATATTGCTATTGTTATTTTATTATTATTATTATTATTATTGACCCTTACTGAGTGTCGAAGTCGACCTCTCGTCACTACCTCTTTGAGGTTAGGCTTGATACTTACTGGCTACACGTTATTTACGTACTCATGCTACACTTGCTGCACAATTTAGTATGCAGGTACAGATTTATCTAGCGGCCTTGTGGGCGCAGAGGTGTGGTTAAAAATGTGGGGACTTAGATGAGCTGCATTCTATATTACGATCCGCAGCCAATAGAGTCTCCTTTAGAGTTATTTATATTTTTTCTGTCTGATTTGTATTCCGGACAGTAGCTGTATTTTAGTTTATATTCCTAGTAAATGCTCATGCACTTGTGACACCGGGTTTTTGGAGGATTATGGGTTGTTCAGTATTGAATTTGTTAAAAGTATTATTATTTACTCTATAAATTCCATCCTTTACTATTTAAACCGAAGGAAAATATATTTTCAAAAGTAATAAAAATGAGAACACAATTTAGTATTTATTGTTGGCTTGCCTGATAGTGGTGTCCGACGCCATCACGATCTTAATGGATCTTGGATCGTGACAAAATTCTCTCTTGATTTAAACTGACAAGTATTTAGGAACAATTACTTTTAGTATACATGACAACTAAATGGGAACGAAGGAAGCATTAATTAATCATGGTATAGTGAGAAAAACCTATTATTAACTCATGTCATATATTAATTCTAAATGCAGGTAAATATTTAACTAGCCCCACCCTCCTTCACTCACACGCACAAAAAAAGAAAATAAAGAACATAATTAGCAACGAATGTAATTAAGCGGGCCAAATAGAGATATGATATAATTAGCATATACTTATGTTTTCCTTTTCTTTACTTTTATATTATTTGTGTTGTGTGTAAATCACAATCCTTCTTAATCTCTTTTTATTTGGTGAAATTAAGTATTGAATGATTTTTTGAATTCTAGTGAGAACATAATCTATAGCCGGAAGATTTGAATTTTGTAATATATGACATTACCCTTTGAATGTGAATAGAGACTTAATTAGTGGGATCGTTTAGTACGGTCGTACAGGTCTTTGAAAAGCACTGATCTCAAATCACCAAAAAGACTACTACTACAACTATTCTGAAATGGTTTAAATTTACTTTAACGATTCGACCGGTCGTTTTGAGCTCTAGCGCGTCGTTCGGCAGTTTGAGGCCATGAGTAGCTTCACTTCGGGTATTATGACTTGTACGCATGGTCGGAATTGAATTTCGGGGAGTTCGGAGTTGATTTGGGGAGACCATCCTCATTTCGAAAGCTTTGAGTTGGAAGAATTGACTAAGATTGGATTTTTGAGTAAACGGCCTCGGAATCGGGATTTGAAGATTCCAGCAGGTTCGTATGATGATTTCGGACTTGGGCGTATGTTCGCATCGAGTTTTGGATGACTCGGAAGCGTTTCAACGCCTATTGTGGAAGTTAGCACTTTGGAAGAATTTCATGAATTTGGGGTGGAGGTGAATTTTATGTTATCGATGTCCGTTTGGGATTCCGAGTCTGGGAATAGCCCCTTAAGGTGATTCAGGTATTGAGAGCGCGTCAGAAAGTGGATTCAGAGGTCCGAAGGTCATTTTGGAGTCATTTGGCTAAAGCTAGAAATTTGAAGGTTTTTGAGACGTTTGACCAGGAGTAGACTTTTTGATATCGGGGTCGGATTCCGATTTCGGAAGTTTTAGTAAGTCCGTAATATCAAATATGACTTGGGTGAACAAATTGAGGACAATTGGACGTGATTTGATAGGTTTCGGCATTGATCGTAGAAGTTGAAGTTTCAAAGTTCATTAAGTTTGAATTCGGGTACGATTCATGATTTTGATGTTGTTTGATGTGCTTTTAGGTCTCGATCAAGTTTGTGTTATGCCATGGGACTGGTTGGTATGATTGGACGGGGTCCTGGGGGCCTCGGTTGTGTTTCGGGGTGGTTTCAGATCATTAGGAGTTGTTTTGGAACTGCTGATTCTGGTGTCTGCTTTCCTTCTTCGCGAAAGCGAAGGAAATCCCGCGTTCGTGAAGAAGAAATTTTGGGGGTGCTGGATTTGTCCTTCGCGAACGCGAAGGAGGGCTCACGAACGTGGAGAGATGCCTGAGGAGCCTACGCGAATGCGAAGGGCCAGTCGCGAATGCATAGAAGAAATGGAGGAGTTGGGCCTGAGGTCGCTTGGCCTTCGCGAACGCGAATGCGAAGGAGCCGGTCAGCTGGCCATCGCAAACGCGTCGAGGAGGTCGCGAACGTGAAGAGGCAATTCTGGGGCAGGAACATTTGGCCTTCGTGAACAGGAGGTTTTGGCACGAACGCAAAGAAGAACGGGTCTAGGCATATTGGATTTAATACGGGATTTGGCTCATTCCCTCTCATTTTCCACTAAAATGGGCGATGTTTGGAGAGTTTCAAGGGGAGATTTTCATCATGTATGTCAAGGTAAGTGATTCCTACCTATTGCAAGTTAAATACTTGGATTTTTATCATGCATGCAAAATTTGTAGAAACATAGGATTTTGAAGAAAAACCTACAAATTGGTAATTTTGGATTTTAACCACGAAAATGGCTATGAGATTGGATGGAAATGGTATATTTGAGTTCTTGAGATTATGGGTAACGATTTCCTCCAAAATGCTTCGGAATCCGGGCCCCGTAGGCCCGATGGTTGCTTTATCGATTTTTCGAGCGAACTTAGAAATAGTTATAAATTGATTAATTATTAGTATTAGAGTATATTGTGATTGGGTTGCAACTTATTTGACTAGTTTGGAGAGACGGGCATCGGTTTGAATTATTGGAAAGTCTTGGGAGCCTGTTATTTAACTTCGGAGCGAGGTAAGTCTCCTTTCTAACTTTGTAAGTGGGAATTTACCTCATAGGTGAAATAAATCAATGTGTGCTCCTATTTGTGGGGGTTGCGTATGCACGAGGTGACGAAAGTCCGTGCGTAGCTACTATTATGCTAAGTTCGGGTAGTCTAGGACCCTAAAGCATCCTTTACTTGTAATATTTGCTATCTTGTAGTCAATTTAAACTGCTTAAATCATAGCAAACTTTCTAAATACATTTCTAAAATGCTAGACATCGTTTCTTGACTTTTAAAAGAGAAATTGCCTTTTTCCTTGGATAATTGCCCCTTGATGAATTCTTGATTCATTGTTTAAATGTGTTATCTTTTGTGGAACGTGCCGAACGCCTCAGTAGATTAAATAGATGCATCTATGGTTCGAGCCATTCGACCCTCTAGCAGTGCATAGTTTAAATATTATATTAGATCGGATCGCACAACCTCAGCATTATTTGTGCTTGCTTGTATTGCTTGCCTTGAAATTTCTAAATAATGATATTGCCTCCCTGGTCTGAGATAAATTGATAAATTATGAAATAGGAATTTGGAAACCCCCTATTAACAAAAGAATTATTTTCATGCTTCATGTTACCGAGTTTACAATTGCCTTATAAAATCCATAATTTATCATATCATCGGTATATTATTGTTTGTCATAGTAAGTGTCCCAGTCGACCACTCATCACTACTTCTTTGAGGTTAGGCGGGATACTTACTGGGTACACGTTGATTTACATACTCATACTATAGTTGATGCACATTTTTGTGCAGGTGCAAATATGTCTAGAAGCCTTGTGGGTGCAGAGGTGTGGTAAATGCGGAGACTTAGGTGGGCTGCATTTCCATCTACGAACCGCAGCTAGCAGAGTCCCCTTCAGAGTTACTGATGTATTTTCCTATCTAATTTGTATTCTGGACAGGTGTTGTATTTTATTTTATCTTCCTAGTTGATGCTCATGCACTTGTGACACTGGGTTCTGGATGATTAAGGGATATTTAGTATTGAAATTGGAAAACATTGTTATTATTCATAAATTTCGTTTGCTACTAGTTAAATTGAAGCAAATTTATGTTTTCAGAAACACTAAAATGAGGATTTAATTAACTGTTTAGTGTTGGCTTTCCTGACAGTGATATCCGGCGCCACCACAAACTTTAATGGATTTATTTTGGGTTGTGACAACATGGTATCAGAGAACTAGGTTCACTTAGGTCTCACGAGTCATGAGCAATTCTAGTAGAGTCCTGAGGATCGGTACAGAGACGTCTGTACGTATCTTCGAGAGGCTACAGCGCTGTTACGAGCACTTCCCTTCTTGATTCCTCATCGTGCGATTTGATTCCTTTGAGTCTTATGCCTTCATTTCCTTCCTATTCAATCTTATGCGACATGAAGCACTTGATATAAATTTGGAATCGAGGAATTGTAATAGCACTACTGATGTAGAGCAGGATGTTTCTCCCTGAATATTCGATTGGGCTAATGTCGTCTCCTTGTTGAAGGATGTTATGTCATCCTAGCTCAGTAGCTGTATTTCTGATGGTTTTGGGGCTATGCACCAATTGCTATGATGTTCATGAGTTGCTATTGCACAGTGTGAAAGTAATGGTAGGATGCTTGTCTATGCATCGAGGTAGTGAATGACTCGGAAAGAGGTTTACTCAGTGCAAGACTCAGAGGTTCAGTATTTTATTTTCGGCGGAGGAAAGGCAATTGGCCTTATAAAGGTCCAGGTATGGGTTGATGGAGCAACGAGACTAGGTGTTTCAAGCGTGGTGGAATTTTCATCTGGGATGTGTCCGTGATTGAATGTGTTAAGTTCGCCGGTGTTATGACCTTCTTCAAATCGCCTTTGTGGCAGAGTATTATGAGTGGTGCCGGGGAAGCGGCTGTCAGATGTCGCAATGTGCTATGGTTCAGAATTGAATCGGTAATCTTAATGTTGATGGCTCAAGGAAGATGATCTTCGGGAATGTTTAAAGTTGGTAGCGCTCTATCGGTTCAATTGCTGCAGAGATAGATATTGATTTAAGGCAATAACTCGGCAGCGAAGGATGAGGAAGGACATGTGGGAGGTGCCTTGGTGTAGATAAACTTACAGAAGGCCAAGTGTGAAAAACAGGAGTCGGGTAGTTTCTTAAAGGAGGGGATTTGACCTAACTGGGAGAGTGGCAGAGTAGCATGTGGGTTTTGTGATAGGATAGCTACATGCCTTGAGGAAAGTTTAGAGTGATTTGGGAATTATGGTGGATGGTGACTGGGTCTACGGACTCAATTTGGAATATTGGCTATTAGGCAGCGGGAGATTTGATGCGACAGAGAGGAGTTGCTTGATATGAAGATGGATACAACAGGATTCTAGATTGGAATGTATTATCGCATCTTTAGTTGATGTCCATGATGAGTGAACGGACTTGTACAACTGGTGAATGAGCACGGGCTTAGGATGGGTTACTGATTTTGTAGTAATTATACCCAGTGCAGCGACGTTGGAATATGTCGACATGTAATTTCCACATGTGGGTTATCTCCTATTAGCAGGTTAGCGGTCACGTTGTGTTGACGAAGCTTCTGAGAAAAATGCTACTGCCTACCTGGTAAGAGATCGAATATGTAAATGTGGCTAGTGGTTCAGAGTGTTCATTAAAGGTTAATAGAAATATTTCGAGGAATTTGGCGGGTTGATTGTGCAAGATCATGTCAATAGGAGATAAGGAATTTTGGTGGGTTTCGGGGTTATGCAATGGTAGCTTCAGGCTAAGTGGGGGAGCCCCACCGTCTATGATTAGATTGTGTAATTGTCAACTAGTGCAATTTCTGGTTATCAATGTATTGATGGGTCACCATGACTAAGGGAAGAGAACATCAACAATAATTTTAGCAAATAATTTGAGGAATGTGTGCTATATTTGGTCTTATCGATTCGTGTTGAGGTTTGGGGAAGCCTCAGAGTCTAGGCTTCATGTGGAAGTGGTGTATAAGGAAAATGATTCAGTCGAGTGCTTCTTTGAGAGGGCGTTCATGTGCTAGTGGAGCTTTGGAGTTTGATTATATTAGGGACCAAGTCAGAGTGGGTGACTCTCAACAATGGTCCTAGTAGGTTCAAAATTTAAGGTGCGGTGCCTAAGGATTTGGAGCCACTAGTATGGGTAAGTATTGAGCTTTTGCAGTGGATTATGGAAAGTGGCTTGGAGTGTTCTATGTTATCTTCGGTTTACGATGTGGCATTGGAAGAATGGGAGAAAATGACTTCGGATTCATAGAGGGGTTTTCAGAATGGGTGTTCCAGTTGAAAATGCAAATATGCGCACAAGGAGGGCGTGATATGGTTCGTGGGTTTTGGGGACAATGTGGTCTCGTGAAATAGGGTCACTCAGGATGAGTACAGATTGAGTTCGTTATATTTATAAAGGAGATGTTGTTATTTCTAAGGAAGATCCAGAGTAAATTAGGAGAAGTCGGGTTCGGTTAGCAGTGGTTGAATTGGCATGATAATGGCAATGATCAGCTCCTTTAGCGTGTTAAGTTGTACATATGATTTGTGGCGGTATGTGCGAGGCTTGACGACCGCCATAATTAACTTTATCTGGAGGCATTCAAGTGTTATGGCATGTTATGGGTGGATGGATCCCGGAAGAATTATGATGGTTTAGACCACTACTCGAGATTTATAATTTGCTGCGGTTTGAGAATTTAGTTGCATGTTGCATTGGTTCTTCTAGAATGAGCTAAGTACAAGGTTCCTATATGACGAAATGTGTACCTATTGGTGGTTCGGGAGTTATGATGGAATTTTGGTACTCTCGCTTATTGGCATGATTAGGTGCAGTGAGAAACATTGGAAGTGGAAGTTAAGGATCAAGGTTGTGGTTCAGTGTTGACAAGGATGTCACGGGCTCGGACGGGCAAGAAAAGAATTTAGCTATTTAGAGTAGGCTGGTATTGTATTCAGGGTCACCTAAGATCGATGTCTTGTGTAAGAGGCTTTATGAATTGATTTGCGGATCCTTGATTCGCTTTACAACATTAGTATAGCCGATGGTAAGAATATACAGACTTGTTACCTGGTGCGGAAGGTCATGGGAGCGTATCCCACGGGAAGATTGTATAAGTGTGACGTGTAGTCACTTGATTGATTGAAGAATTTAAAACTAAGTATGAAGATAATGGTAATATTGATAATTTGGGAATTTGTGCCTCAAGGGCGCTCGGTTCATTAGGTGATGGAATGTGGAAGTTTGTTCCGGTTATGATGGTTGTTCTTATGCGTTATGGGAAAAGAGGGTTATAATGGACCCTTTAAAGGTTATTAGCCTAGTACAACACGATCAGAATCGGCTTGAGGTCCATGAAAGTATTTATATATGAATATGGGCTCTGTATCTTGCCGTATGTTTTCATTTCTGGATAACACTCCTTATGGAGGTGTATTTGGGCGTTGGGCGTCATTTTGTCGACAGCTATTTCATGTAATACTATATCGTGCCGTGTGAGCTATGAAACGACTTGATAAATTTCTTATGTGTTGAGGTTCCGCTTAGCGATAGTGTTATCTGAGCAGGATGGCTCTCGAGATTTAGATCATATATCGCACCTTAGTTGTGCTTGAGTTTGGTAGTGTATGGCGCTGTCGGTCCTCCCAGGGATGGTATTATGCACTTAGCATGCTTGTGTCCGATATTCGGATATTTTGTAGTAATGAGCATTCTAGCTCGGTAAGTATTTCCTTATAGATTCTTTTGTGTGGATCGGGTGGCACGCCGCCACGGGTATGTTTTTTGGATCGGGTTGTACGCTGGAACAGTGTGATGTTGAGCACAGCCCCATATATTCTATTTGTGTGTTTTGTGTCCCATTTTCTGAGGAAGGTTCATGACACCTTTTCGGTTGACTAATTAGTTACGTTGGTCGAATAGTTCTTTCCAGAGTTCATATTTCCTTATGTATCACTTTCGAGTTTGTATCCGGCTGGTGCATTGTTGGCGTCATACGAGATCTTGGTCAGTGTCTGAGGTGGCTTATTGTCTAAACAACTTATACTGGGTGAAACAGGATTATTGGATATGAGATCAGTGCGATCGGATTATATGAAGTATAGTAACGAGCAAATACCATTATTTGGTTATAATGCAGTGATGATTCTAGTCGGGAGGAGAGACTCAATGATTTGTTGACTCGGCAGTTGGTTATGAATTTCTACACGTCTCTTCCGTCGTGGAATTATTGTAAGAGTTGGAACCAGACTTACATATGTCATGAGGTGCATGGTGAGCATCAGATTCGGGGAATGCCGACTATCATGATCAGAGAATGTTATTATGGTCATCTGAATGTTGCGGTGCATGGTGTGAATTCAGCAAAGGTATACAGTCATGTTCTGGTACATTGTGTGGTGATTGATACGGTGTTCGTATGTTGGAAGCAGGCCTGGCAGAGAATTCTAGATGTTGGAACTGGGCTCTAAGGCTTATTTTCCTAAATAAAAGAGTATGTCTTCAGATTTGATCTAGCCCATGTGCTCAACTGACTTATGGTAGCACGGGTAGGTGCACGAGGTGTTAAATAGTGATTTCGTACAACTCCAGTGCAGTTCTTAGCACGTTCGATGACGAACGTATGTTTAAGTGGGAGAGAATGTAATAACCCGACCGGTCATTTTGAGCTCTAGCACGTCGTTCGGCAGTTTGAGGTCGTGAGTAGCTTCACTTCAGGTATTATGACTTGTACGCGTGGTCGGAATTGAATTTCGGGGAGTTCAGAGTTGATTTGGGGAGAACATCCTCATTTCGAAAGCTTTCAGTTAGAAGAATTGACTAAGATTGGAGTTTTTAGTAAACGACCTCGAAATCGGGATTTGAAAGTTCCTGTGGGTTCGTATGATGATTTCGGACTTGGGCGTATGTTCGGATCGGGTTTTGGATAACCAGGGAGCATTTCAGTGCCTATTGTGGAAGTTAGCACTATGGAAGAATTTCATGAATTTGGGGTGGAGGTGAATTTTATGTTATCGATGTCCATTTGGGATTCCGATTCTGGGTATAGCTCCGTAAGGTGATTTTGGTAGCGCGTCCGTAAGTGGATTCAGAGGTCGGTAGGTCATTTTGGAGTCATTTGGCTAAAGCTAGAAATTTTAATGTTTTTGAGAAGTTTGACCGGGAGTGGACTTTTTAATATCGGGGTCGGATTTCAATTCTGAAAATTTGAGTAGGTCCGTAATGTCAAATATGACTTGTGGGAATAATTTGAGGAAATCGGACGTGATTTGATAGGTTTCGGCATCGATCGTAGAAGTTGAAGTTTCAAAGTTCATTAAGTTTGAATTGGGGCGCAATTCATGATTTTGATGTTATTTGATGTGATTTGATGTCTCGAGTAAGTTTGTGTTACGTTGTGGGACTAGTTGGTATGATTAGACGGGGTCCCGAGGACCTCAGGTTTGTTTTGGGGTAGTTTCGGATCATTTGGAGCTGTTTTGGAATTGTTGATTCTGCTGTCTTGTTTCCTTCTTCGCGAACGCGAAGGAAGTCCCGCGTTCGCGAAGAAGAAATTTTGGGGGTGCTGGACTTGGCCTTCGCGAATGCGAAGGAGGGCTCGCGAACGCGGAGAGGTGCCTGAGGAGCCAATGTGAACACGAGGGGCTAGTCGCGAACGCTTAGAAGAAATGGAGGAGTTGGGCCTGAGGTCGCTTGGCCTTCGCGAACGCGAACATGAAGGAGCCGGTCAGCTGGCCATCGCGAACGCGACGAGGAGGTCGCAAACGTGAAGAGGAAATGCTAGGGCAGGAGCATTTGGCCTTCGCGAACGTGAGTCTTTTGTCGTGAACGCAAAGAAGAATAGGTCTGGGCAGATTGGATTTAATATGGGGTTTAGCTCATTCCCTCTCATTTTTCACTGAAATGAGCTATTTTCGGAGAGTTTCAAGGGGCAATTTTCATCATCTATGTCAAGGTAAGTGATTCCCACCTATTGCAAGTTAAATACTTGGATTATATAAAGATTTAGGCATGAACATTTATAGAAACATGAGATTTTGAAGAAAAACCTAGAAATTGGTATTTTTGGATTTTAACCATAAAAATGGATATGATATTGGATGGAAAGGGTATATTTGAGTTCATGAGGTTATGGGTAACGATTTCCTAGCATAATTTCGGAATCCGGGCACTTGGGCCCGAGGATTGCTTTATCGATTTTTCGAGCGGAGTTATAAATTGTTATAAATTTATTAATTATGAGTATTAGAGTATATTTTGATTGGGATGCAACTTATTTGGCTAGTTTTGGAGCAACGGGCATCGGTTTGAATTGTTGGAAAGGCTTGGGAGCCGGTTATGGAACTTCGGAGCGAGATAAGTCTCCTTTCTAACGAATTTACTCCATAGGTGAAATAAATCAATGTGTGCTCCTATTTGTGGGGCCTACGTACGCACGAGGTGACGAGAGTCCATGTGTAGCTACTATTATGCTTAAGTTCAAGTAGTCTAGGACCCAAAAGCATGCTTTACTTGTAATATTTGCAATCTGGTTGTCAATTTAAACTGCTTAAATCATATCGAACTTTGTAAATAAATTTTTAAAATGCTAGACATCGTTTTCTTAACTTTTAAAAGAGAAATTGCCTTTTTCCTTGGATAATTTCCCTTTGATGAAATCTTGATTGATTGTTTGAATGCGTTATCTTTTATGAAACGGGCCGAACGCCTTGGTATATTAAATAGATGAATATATGGTTCGCGTCATTCGACCCTCTGGCAGTGCACAGTTTAAATATTATGTTGGATCCGATCGTACGACCTCGACATGATTTGCGCATGCTTGTATTGCTTGCCTTAAAATTTATAAATAATGATATTGCCCTCCTTGGTCTGAGATAAATTGATAAATGATGAAATAAGAATTTGGAAACCCCCTATTAACAAAAGAATTATCTACCTGCTTCATGTTACTGAGTTTACAGTTTCCTTATAAAATCCATAATTTATCATATCATCGATATATTTTTGTTGGCCATAGTAAGTGTCCGAGTCGACCCCTCGTCACTACTTCTTTAAGGTTAGGCGGGATACTTACTAGGTACACGTTGATTTACGTACTCATACTACACTTACTACACATATTTGTGCAGGTGCATATATATCCAGCAGCCTAGCGGGTGCAGAGGTGTGGTAAATGCGGAGACTTTAGTGAGCTGTATTTCAATCTACGAATCGCAGCCAACAGAGTCCCCTCCAGAGTTACTTATCTATTTTCCTGTCTAATTTGTATTCTAGACAGGTGTTGTATTTTATTTTATCTTCCTAGCTAATACTCATGCACTTGTGACACCGGGTTCTAGGATGATTAAGGGATATTTAATATTGAAATTGGAAAATATTATTATTATTCTTAAAGTTTGTTTGTTACAAGTTAAATTGAAGCAAATTTATGTTTTCAGAAACACTAAAATGAGGATTTAATTAATTGTTTAGTGTTGGCTTGCCTGACAGTGGTGTCTGACGCCATCACGATCTTTAATGGATTTTTTTGGGTCATGACATTTACTAACTTATATCATGTGGTTTAATTTATCAAGTTTGTTTTCAAGTTTAAAGCATTAAAATGGAGTAGATATAAAAGTTAAAAATATTTTAAAACAAAATATCTCTTTAAAAGCACTCTAAGTAATTTTACACCGCATCCCGTTCAAGAAATGAAATATAGATTTTTTTGTTTGATTATATTAACCTAAATTACAACCTAGAAAGTGACCACATATTACTTAATTATTTAGATACTAATACCAATTGTAAGTAATAACTTTCTTGCACTTTTAACATGTGTAGATATCTGTATTCTTTTTATAAATTATAATATTTTATTAAATAGGAATTTCACGAAAAAGATTATTTTAGTTTGCTCATTTATTATTCCGTTTCATATAATCTAAATTTACATTTGTTGGATGCAAATTTTTTCATATACTCCCTCCGTCTCATATAATGTGTCGTGTTTCTCTTTTACACGTAACTTAAAAAATATTAATTAGGAAAGGGATTGAACTATTCTACCCTTATTTATGTCTTAAGATATAATCTCTTTATTGAATTTGTATTCTATTTATGTGTTATCTCCATATTCAAGAACAATTATTACTAAGGGTAAAAAAGGAAAAAAATAATTTATTTTGTCTTGAATTTCTAAAATGATAAATAATTTGAGACCACTATTTTTAGTAATCACGATTGTTAATATAAGACGGATGGAGTAAAAATTTACTGTACAGGGGGTTTTGCTTTGACAAATATAGGAACACCATCATTGTATTTGGAATATTTGAATAAAATTATTGTATAAGGGGTTTATTTGGGAATTATCACTGTTAATTGATCCCAAAGAAAGTAAACTTTGTCCCCTCTTTTCAACCAATTTTCAACATGCTAGGGTGGGGCACTTTAACTGAAAAAACGGTCAAAGCAAAGTTTGAGAATGATACTCTACGACGCGCACTCGGTTGGCTAAACTATCACTTTCTACCATCAAGTTATTTTGGAGTTTTCCTAATCCTATTTTTCTTTTTTATTCTTAACTTCAACTTTAAATAAATTTGAAACCATATATTTTAACTGAAAAAGCGGTTAAAGCAACGTGCACTCGGTTGGTTAAACTATCACTTTCCAATGCCATCAAGTTATTTTGGAGTTTTCCTAATCCTATTTTTCTTTTTTATTCTTAACTTCAACTTTAAATAAATTTGAAACCATATATTTTAGATAGTCGTATATAAGAAGTGGCTGAGAATTTTTTTATGTTTATGATTGTGGCTGAGAACGTTTTTCTTTATCCTCCTAAGTTTTATATAACCTCATTGTATATTATTGTAATCCTTGGCATACTCATTGTTAATTCGAGTAAAATGGATTGCTCTTTTTTCTAGACTGATATTAAGCTCCTTAATTATTCTTAGGTCAAACTAATGATTGACCAATGATACAATTTTTTCAAACATGTGAAGGTGATTTTTCCTTTTTAACTTTTATCTTATCACGTTCATATACATTAATTGGTCTAATTAAATAAGTATAATAAATATATGGATTCTATCGTGTGTGCGCTCCTTAATTGTTAATCTGTAATGCATCCAGATTTACCGAAGAAGATAGAGATTAATTCCAATGACAAACAATACCGGAAACAAGGAAAAGGAACTAAAAAAGGAAAACAAGAATGGAGGGAGGTTCGAGAGTGCTCCAACAAGAGCTAAATAAAATTAAAGAAAAGACTTGGTATTTCCGTAAGGATCTTCTTCACAACTTTCCCATTTTATATCCATATTAGCCTTATCTTAGCTAGGGTCCCAAAAGTCATTTGACAGGTTATGTGGCAGATATTTGGGTCTACTTCTCTTTCTAATGGATCCAGTTTCACCACATTTGCTATCTTTGTCACGACCCGGAATTTCTACCGTCGGGACCGTGATGACACCTAACATTTTACTTGCTAGGCAAGTTAACATTAGATAATCATTAAACCAACCCTTATTCCATTCAGTATATAACAACAAATAAGCTAAGATAAAGTATAGCGAGTGCGGAATAATATAGAAACTGCATTAATTACTACCACCCAGATTTAGAGTCACAATTCATGAGCATTCTAGAATTCACTACAAGTAATAGTCTGAAAGAAATACAATTGTTTGAGTGAAAGAAACAGTAAAACAGAAAAGATAGACGGGAACTTCAAGGTCTGTGAACGCCGACAGATCTACCTTGAGTCTCCGAATAGCGGGGTCCAATAGCTAAAGTCTCGATCAACCCGAGTTGGTACCAAAATCTAGACAGAAAGTGTAGAGTGCAACATCAGTACAACCCACCCCGTGGATTTGTAAGTGTCTAGTCTAACCTCGGCGAAGCAGTGACGGGGCTAAGACAAGACACATTCATAAACTATTCAGTTAAACAATATACGAGTACAATGACAACTAATAGAAGCTGAACATATAATAACGGGAGGGGAAACATGCTGAGGGGCGTACAAGTTAAACAAAACTGTAACAGTACCGAAATCACAACAAATAATATGCTTTGCACCAATCAAAGTATTAAACACAGTAAAGACAAGTGCACGGCTTTACCCTTCGTGTTTTTACTCTCAACCTCACTATAATAATTAACAGAAATGGCACGGCATCACAATTCATGCATTAAATCTCATCCTCACCATATAAACAAAGAAACAGCACGGTATCACCCTTCATGCATTAACACTCACATGTCATGGCACGACATCACCCTTCGTGCATTAACTCTCACTGTTAAAATATTTGCACAGCATCACCCTTCGTGCCTTAACACTCTCCCTCACCAAAACAATGAACAATAACAACAAAGAAATAGAAATATCAAGAACCAGTCTTAATTCAACATTTAGTTCCATAATACCAACCTCAATTTTGAGTCAATACTCAATCAATACCAAATTCCTTAAAACATGATAAGAATTGCTCAACATAACGAATAGCTAGCCTAAGCATGAAAAATATGATCAAAGAATACAACAGTTAGAAAAATAAGACTCACTCGCATTCTATAAATCGATAACAAAGAATAGATGCTCGTCGCCTCACCTATACGTTGTACTCAACATCCAAACACATAGCAAATAGGCAAATAATGCCTTATCCCTCAAGCCAGGGTTAACCACGACACGTACTTCACTACGAAGGCCACTCAATACTCAATCACAGCTTTTTCTCTAGAATCCACCTCCAAACCACTCGTATCTATTCAAAAAGACTCAATAATATCAAATATTGCTAAAGGAATCAATTACATTGCATAAATTTAGATTTCTCAAACTTTCTCCCAAAATGTCAAAAATCGACCCCGGGCCCGCTTGGTAAAACTCGAGGTGCGGACCAAAATCCATTTACCCATTCACCCACGAGCCCCGATATATAATTGGTTTTAGAATCTGACCTCACTTTGAGGTCTAAATTCCCATTTTTTGCCAAATCTCCAGTTTCCACCCTAAACCCCTAATTCTACAATGACAACTCTAGATTTTTTGTTAAAAATTCATAAAATGTAATGGATAATTAAAAGGATGTGGTTTAGAATGATTTACCAATACTTTGGGGAAGAAAATGTCTTTTGAACATCGCCCCTAGGCCGTCTAGGTTTTAAAAATATGAAGAAGAGCTAAAGTCCCGTTTTGGGACTGTTTTATGAACTGGGCAACAGTGTTCATCGCGTTCGTGAGGACACTGTCGCGCTCACGAAGAGTAGTGCTTTCAAAGGTTACGCGATCACGAAACCCCTATCGCATTCACTAAGGTTATGCCCCCTGGCCTTCGCGTTCGCGAGTCCTTCCTCGCGTTCGCAATGAAGAGTGACTGATCCCCTGTACCAGGTCCCAAATGCTACGCGTTTGCGATGAGCTGGTCGCGTTCGCGAAGGGTAAAGCCTCTATCACTCCACATTCGCGACCAGGCCTTCGTGTTCACGAAGAGGAAAAACTCACCCTGACCAGATTACCATTCGCGTTCGCGAGAGTATCTTCGCAAACGCGAAGAAGAACACACCAGAACAGCTGCTGCAACAAAAATACCAGATTTGCTAAGTCTAAACATCCCGTAGCCTATCTGAAACTCACCCGAGCCCTCAGGGCTCCAAACCAAACATGCACACAGGTCTTACAATATCATATGAACTTGCTCGCGTGATCAAATCGTTAAAATAACACCTAGAACTACGAATTTAGCACCAAATCAAATGAAATTCTCAAGAACACTTTAAAATTCATATTTTCACAACCGGACGTCCGAATCACGTTAAACCATCTCCGTTTCTCACCGATTTTCACATATAAGTCATAAATATTACATTGGACCTATACCAAGCTCCGAAACAAAAATACGGACTCGGTATCAACAAGGCCAAACATCAACCAATTCTTAAAAACCATTAAGTTTTTAGTCTTTCAATTTTCAACAAAAATTCATATCTCGAGCTAGGGATCTCGGAATGCAATTCTGGGCATACGTCCCAGTCCCATGTTTCAATACGGACCCACCGGGACCGTCAAAATACGGATCTGACCCGACTCGGACTATCAAAGATGTGTATATCTACTCCGCATGTCCGACTCGGACTCCTAATTAGCTGCTTCGATGGGCTGACCTCTTTACTGAACTCGAACTGAAAGATAAATCTTTGATCTCAACTGGTGAACCTACCAGGCTAGAATAGCCAAAGGCTCCTCATCGTAAGTAAAATCCTTGTCCAATTGGACAGAGCTAAAGTCTAACACATGGGACGGATCGCCGTGATACTTTTGGAGCATGGACACATGGAACACCGGATGAACTGATGATAACCCTGGTGGCAATGCAATCCTGTAAGCTACCTCTCCCACTCTCTCCAGAATCTCAAAAGGTCTGATATACCTAGGGATCTACTTGCCCTTCTTTCTGAACCTCATTACACCCTTCATGGGTGATACCCGAAGTAACACTCTCTCCCCGACCATGAATGCAACATCACGAACTCTGCGGTCGGCATAACTCTTCTGCCTGGATTGAGTTGTGCAAAATCGATCCTGAATAATGTTGACCTTATCCAAGGCATCCTGTACTAAGTCTGTGCCCAAACACCTAGCCTCCCCCGGCTCGAACCATCCAACTGGAGACCGGCACCGCCTACCATATAATGCCTTATAGGGAGCCATCCGAATGATCGACTGGTAGTTGTTGTTGTTGGCAAACTTTGCAATGGGCAAGAACTGACCCCACGATCTTCCAAAGTCTATGATACATGAGCGTAGCATATTCTCCAAGATCTGAATAGTGCACTAGGACTGTCCGTCTGTCTGAGGATGAAATGTTGTGCTCACTCAACCCGCGTGCCCAACTCACGTTGTACTTCCCTCTAGAAATCTGAGGTGAAATGCGTACCTCGATCATAAATGATAGATACGGGCACACTCTGAAGACGGACAATCTCGCGGATGTAAATCTCTACCAACCGCTCCGAGGAAGAGGTAACTGCCATTGGAATGAAATGAGCTGACTTAGTCAGCTTGTCCACAATGACCCAAACGACATCGAACTTCCTCCGACTCTGTGGGAGTCCAACAACGAAATCCATAGTGATACGCTCCCATTTGCACTCAGGGATCTCTAACTTCTGAAGTAAACCACCAGGTCTCTGATGCTCACACTTTACCTTCTGGGAATTTACACACCGAGCTACATACGCAGCTATGTCTTTCTTTATTCGCCTTCACCAATAATGTTGCCGTAAGTCCTGATACATCTTGGCGGCGGCCGGATGAACAGAATATCTGGAACTGTGGGCATCCTCAAGAATCAACTCATGGAGTCCATCCACATTAGGCACATAAATATGATCCTGCATCCTTCAAACTCTGTTATCTCCAACAGTAGCATGCTTGCCACCACCGTGCCACACTGTGTCGCTAAGGAAAAGTAAAGGAGGATCGTCACCCTGTCGATCTCTGATGCGCTCAAACAAAGAATACCAAGCAACTATAAAAGCTAGAACACGACTAGGCTCAGAAACATCCAACCTCACGAATTGAACATCCTATACAAGAGGTCTTTCACCAACTGGAATATACGCAAGGCTACCCATACTAGCCGATTTTCTACTCAAAGCATAGGCCACCACATTGGCCTTCCCGGGATGATACGGTATGGTGATATCATAGTCTTTCAATAGCTCCAACCACCTCTTCTGCCTCAAATTGAGCTCCTTCTACTTGAACAAATACTGCAAGCGTCGATGATCTATGAATACCTCACATGGCATGCCGTAAAAACAGTGTCTCTAAATCGCCAGCGCATGAACAATGGCCGCCAGCTCTAGATCATGAATAGGGTAATTCTTCTTGTGAACCTTCAGCTGTCTCGAAGCATATGCAATAACATTTCCATCTTGCATCAATACCGCACCGAGAACAACATGGGACATATCACAATATACCGTATAAGATCTCGAGCCTGTGGCAACACCAATACCAGCACTGTAGTCAAAGCCGTATTGAGCTTCTAAAAGCTCACCTCACACTCGTCTGACCATCTGAACGGGGCACCTTTCTGGATAAACCTAGTCAACGGGGCTGCTATGAATGAAAACCCTTTCACAAATCAACGGTAATAACCCGCCAATCCCAAGAAACTATGAATCTCCGTAGCTGATATGGGTCTAGGCCAGTTCTAAACTGCCTCAATCTTCTTAGGATCCACCTGAATACCCTCTACTAATACAACGTGACCCACGAAAGAAATTGAACTCAACCAAAACTCATATTTTGAGAACTTAGCATATAACTGGCTGTCTCTCAGAGTTTGAAGAACGATCCGAAGGTGATGCTCATGCTCCTCTCAGTTGTGGGAGTAGATCAAGATATCATCAATAAACACATTCACAAAGGAATCTAAGTAGGGCTTGAACACCCGGTTCATCAAATCCTTGAATGTTGATGGGGGCATTTGTCAGCCCAAATTACATCACTAGAAATTCATAATGCCCATACCGAGTCCGAAAAGCTGTCTTAGGGACATCAGATGCCCTAATCCTCAACTGATGGTAGCCAGATCTCAAATCAATCTACGAAAACACCTTGGTACCCTGAAGCTGATCAAACAAATCATCAATCTTTGGCAACGGATACTTGTTCTTGATGGTGACTTTGTTCAACTGTCGATAATCTATACACATCCTCACCGGTCCATATTTCTTCTTCACAAACAACACAGGTGCACCCTAGGGCGAGACACTAGGTCTAATGAAACCCTTATCAAGCAATTCCTACAACTATTCCTTCAATTCTTTCAACTCTGGCCGGGCCATGCGGTATGGAAGGATGGAAATGGGCTGAGTGCCTAGGGCCAAATCAATACATAAATCAATACCCCTATCTGGTGGGATCCCTGGCAGGTTTGCAGGAAACACCTCTGGAAACTCACAAACCACTGGCACTGAATCCATGGAAGGAACCTCCGTACTAAAATCGCGGACATAAGCCAAATAAGCTAGACACCCCTTCTTGACCATATGATGAGCCTTCACATAACGGATGACCTTGCTGGTTGAATGGCCAGAAGTCCCTCTCCACTCTAATCGAGGCAACCCCGGCAAGGCTAAGGTCACCGTCTTGGCATGACAGTCCAATATAGCATGATAAGGTGACAACCAATCCATACCCAATATAATATCAAAATTAACCATATCGAGAAGTAAAAGATCTACACTAGTCTCAAGACTCCCGATGATGACCACACATGATCGATAATCAAGATCTACAATAATAGAATCCCCCACAGGTGTGGACACATACACCGGAGCACCCAAAGAATCACGAGGCACAACCAAATATGAAGTAAAATAGGATGACACATAAGCGCAAGTAGATCTCGGATCAAATAGAACTGAAGCATCCCTACTGCAAACTGAAATAGTACCTGTAATAACGGCTTCATATGACTTAGCCTCAGGTATGGTTGGAAAAGCATAATGCCGGGGCTGGGCCCCACCACCCTAAATTGCGTCCCTGGGATGGCCTCTAGCTGGCTGGTCTCCACCTCTAACGGCCTGACCTCCATCTCTAATAGTATGGCCTCTACCTCTAGCTGCCTGACCCCTGCCTCTGGCTGGTTGAGCAGGTGGTGCAGCAACTGGTGCAGGAACTATGGCACAAGAACCCTGATGATGTGAGTTGCCCGATGTCCGAGGGAAAATCTAGCAATGTGCCTCAAATCACCATAAGTATAACATATCCTCGGCTATTGTGACTGTTGGCCCTGAAACTGACCCTGTCAGCCTGAGTAACCACCCTGATAACTCTGGAGTAGAGATGCACTAATAAGAGTTGGTGGTGCACTATAGGCTAGCTGGTCGGAATAAGGCATATAAGGACCACGACCAACTGAGGAACTGTGGGATGCTTGGAGTGCTGAATGAAACGGTTTGGGAGTATGGCCTCTACCAAAAGTAACCCTGCCTCTAGATGAGGCATCGCTGAACTCACCGGAATGACGAGGTCTCTTGTAAGACCCCTGACCCCCCTGAGCAAGAACCATCTCGACTCATCCGGCAATATTAGCAGCCGCTTGAAATGAAATCTCACTCCTAGTCTCCTTAGCCATCTGCAATCTGATAGGCTGAGCGAGTCCGTCAATAATCCTCCTCACCATCTCTCTCCTGGTAGGAAGCAGAAGAATAACATGTCAGGCCAGATCTACAAAACGGGTCTCGTACTGAGTAACAGTCATACTGCCATGCTAGAGACGCTCGAATTGATGACGATGCTCCTCTCTCAATGTGATAGGCAAAAACTTCTCTAGGAAGAGCTGAGAGAACTGGTCCCAAGTAAGAGCAGGCAACCTATCTGGTTTGGTCAACAAATAATATCTCCACCATTTCTTGGCTAAACCATTCATCTGAAATACAGCTAAATCGACCCCATTAGTCTCAACTATACCCATGTTCCGTAAAACCTCGTGACAGTTGTTGAGATACTCCTGGAGATCCTCTGAAGTAGCACCACTGAAGTGAACTGGAAAGATCTTGGTAAACTTGTCCAATCTCTACAAGCCTTAGAAGACATAGCTGACCCATCACCGGTTTGTGCCGTAATAACCGGCTGAACTAGTCCGATTGGATGAGCTGCTGGAGCCTGATACTGGGGAGCTATCTACTCTGGAGCGGAAGTAGTGGGAGTCTGAGTTCCTTCTCCAGCCTCAGAGACGGCTGGTGCCATGGGAAATGCGCCAGTCTGAGCCACACTCTCGATAAGGCCCACCGAACAGACCAAAGGGTCCTGTAGCACTGGAGTGGAAATGAACACCTTCGGAACCTGAGCTGGTCCGACAGGAACAGTCTGGGTTGGAACCTCCTCGCCCAACTCTACCTGAGGCTCCACTGCTGGGGCTGCTGCTCGGGCCTTGGGTTGAGCCCTACCCCTGGGAAGGATAGAAGTGAAATTTATTCCTAAACTCCATACCCTCTGGGAGATAAGCACAGACGTCTCTATACCGATCCCCCATACTCTACTAAGCTCACTCTTGAATTATGAAACCTAGGCAACCTAGTGCTCTGATACTAACTTGTCACGACCCGGAATTCCCACCGTTAGGACAATGATGGCGCCTAACATTTAACTTTCTTGGTAAACGAACGTTAGAGAATCATTAAATGAATCCTTGTTCCATTAAGTAAATAACAGCAAATAAGCAAAGATGAAATATAGCGAGTGCAGAATAATATAGAAACTGCATTAATTACTACCACCCGGATCTGGAGTCATAATTCACGAGCATTCTAGAATTCACTATAAGTAATAGTCTGAAAGAAATACAACTGTTTGAGTGAAAGAAATAGTAAAATAGAAATGATAGAAGGGGACTTCATGGTCTGTGAACGCCGACAGATCTACCTTGAGTCTCCGGATAGCAGGTCCAACAGCTAAAGTCTTGATCAACCCGAGCCGGTACCAAAATCTACATAGAAGGTGTAGAGTACAACATCTGTACAACCGATCCCATGTACTGGTAAGTGTAGAGTCTAACCTCGGCGAAGTAGTGACGAGGCTAAGACAAGACACATTCATAAACATGTGCAGTTAAACAATATACGAGCACAATGAGAACTTATAGAAGCTGAACAGATAATAACGGGAGGGGAAAGATGCTGAGGGAGTACAAGATAAAGAAAACTATAACAGTAATGAAACCACAACAGATAATATCCTTCACACCAATCAAAGTATTAAACATAGTAAAGACAAGTGTACGGCATCACCCTTCGTCCTTTTACTCTCAACCTCACCATAATAATTAACATAATCGACACGGCATCACCCTTCGTGCATTAACTCTCATCCTCACCATATAAACAAAGAAACGTTACGACATCACCCTTCGTGCATTAACACTCACATATCATGGCACGGAATCACCCTTCATGCATTAACTCTCACCCATAAAATATTTGCACGGCATTACCCTTCGTGCTTTAACACTTTCCCTAACCAAAATAATGAACAATAATAACAGAGAGATAGAAATATCAAGAACCATGTCTTACTTCAACATTTAGTTCCACAATACCAACCTCAATTTTGAGACAATACTCAATCAATACCAAATTCCGTAAAACATGATAAGAATTGCTTAACATAATGAATAGCTAGTCTAAGCATGAACAATATGATCAAAGAATACAACAGCTACAAGAATAAGGCTCACTCGTATGCTATGACTCGACAACAAAGCATAGATGCTCGTCACTTCACCTATGCATTGTACTCAACATCCAAACACGTAGTAAATAGGCAATTAATACCTAATCCCTCAAGCCAGGGTTAACCACGATACTTACCTCGCTCCGAAGGCCAATCAATACTTAGTCATAGCTTTTCCTCTAGAATCCACCTCCAAACCACTCGTATAAATTCAAAACCGACTCAATAATATCAAATATTGCTGAAGGAATCAATTACATTGCATAAATTTAGATTTCCCAAACTTTCTCCTAAACTGTCAAAAATCGACCCCGGGCCTGCTTGGTCAAAACCCGAGGTTCGGACAAAAATTCATTTACCCATTCACCCCCGAGCCCGGATATATAATTAGCTTTAGAATCTGACCTCAATTTGAGGTCTAAATCCCGATTCTTTTCCAAATCCCTATTCTCTACCCAAAACCCCTAATTCTACCATGAAAACTCTAGAGTTTTGGTTGAAAATTCATAAAATGTAATGGGTAATTTAAAGAATGTGGTTTAGAATCACTTACCAACACTTTGGGGAAGAAAATATCTTTTGAAAGTCGCCCCTAGGCCGCCTAGCTTTTGAAAATATGAAGAATGGCTTAAGTCCCGTTTTGGGACTATTTTATGAACTAGGCGACAATATTCATCGCGTTCGCGAGGACACTGTAGCGATCGCGAAGAGCATAGCTTGCCCAGCTTACGCGATCGCAAAAACCCTATCGCATACGCGAAGGTTACGCCCCTTCCCCCCTGCCCCATTGGCCTTTGCATTCGCGAAGAGGGAAAACTCACCCTGACCAGCTTACCCTTCGCGTTCGCGAGAGTATCTTCGCGAACGCAAAAAAGAACTCACCAGAACAGCTGCTGCAGCAAAAATACCATATTTTCTAAGTCCAAACATCCCGTAGCCTATCCGAAACTCACCCGAACTTGCTCGCGTGATCAAATTGCGAACTACAAAATTGCGAACTTGCTCGCGTGATCACCTAGAACTACAAATTTAGCACCAAATCAAATAAAATTCTTAAGAACACTTTTAAATTCCTATTTTCACAACCGGACGTCCGAATCACGTCAAACCAACTCTGTTTCTCATTAAATTTCACAGATAAGTCATAAATATTAAATTGGACCTATACCGGGCTCCGGAACCAAAATACAGACCCGGTATCAACAAGGCCAAACATCAACCAATTCTTAAAAACCATTAAGTTTTTAGTTTGTCAATTTTTAATAAAAATTCATATCTCGAGCTAGGGACCTCAGAATTCGATTCCGGGCATACGCCGAAGTCCCATATTTCGATGAAATGCCTTTTCTTTCTTTCTTCCCAGGTGGCACAAAATTGGATCTACCCTTTCTGCCCAAAACCGCATGTCCTCAATTGCATCTTTCAACTTGTTGAGAACCCAATAGAGGATCTTCATAGAAGGATTCCGGTTGAGGAAAAACACAAGCGGCATAATAGACTCCGGCAACCGCAGTGAGCCAGTGCTTGCAATTGAAAGAAAAGCGCAAAATGCTAAATCAAATGGAAGATAACTCGCATATGCTTGATATACCCCAGGACATTTCACTTTGATTCCAAAAGGGCACCATAGCATCACCAAAGTGCCTACAACTATTCGGATGATGATGTAATGCTCTTGAAACAGATTCTGCTGGCCGCCTTGAAATTTGAGTTGTAGCAAGGCAATGAAAAGAGCTATTATCGCTGCGAAAACTGTGAGGATCACCGGATCCACCAATTAATATGATGAGCTTCCAATTGACTTACTTGCACGTACAAGAAGAATATTGTGTAAAGACAGAAGAAGAATATTGTGAAGAAGAGTCGCTTAATTGGATGATATATATAGGAAAAGAAGCGCGTTACAGGACATGCGACAATATGAAGTGCCCCCCGGACAATAATCATTGCAGAAAACAAGGAACGTTTTTCCCTTTTAACTTTTTTTCAAATTAAGGAAACTATTCATAATATTTTATGTTTTTCCATTACGTGTTGACTCTAAGAGTTTACGATTAAAAAACTCTGATCAATGCAGTTGCTTTAACTTTTGTTACTCTGTGAAAATTAGCCGTCAATATATTTGCAAAAATAGTACATATATGTATTTGAATTTTTCTTTTTTGAAAGGACTAATTATATCTTTGCCCCTAAGAAAACCCTTACCTTATCCCTCCACCACCCACACAGTGTGAAGTACTCCCCTACACCACGACTAATGACATTTTCATTAGCTAAAGGTAACATAATCTTACTTAAATGGAAGATTACATGCATATACATGATATAGTCCACACCAAAATGGTGTAAGAAATAACATTACTAACATAGAATTATTCTAATCATTAAGACGTATCTCCAATGATTTTGTAGTATATGAGTCACAACCCAAAATCCAACTAGCCGTGATGGCACCTAACCTCACCGCTAGGTAAGCCAAATAACAATAATCTAATTTAATTAATATTTAAATGACTCTAATACACTCCACAAGGACTGGTAGTACAAATCATAAGCTTCTAAGAATATAGTTTACAAAGCTGGTATAAAGTAAATACATTATATGTTTGAAAAGTACATAAAGAGAGTTTTATGAATCTAAGGCTACCATGGACAAGAGGCAGCTACAACCGGAATGCGGGTACATCTTCAGATCCAGCTCCCAAAAAACACAGCAATATCAGCAACCAATATCTGCACGCACAGTGCAGAAGTGTAGAATGAGTACAACCGACCCCATCTATCTAATAAGTAACAAACCTAACCTTAGGTTGAAAGTAGTGACGAGCTTGTACAAAGGTCAGAGTCCAACTCCATTAAAGTGTAGTATGAGTACAACAGTTCATAATAACCTAAAGCAAGTAATAAAAGAAGAAACTCAAAGATCAAATGCTCAGCTTAAATCATGATTTCTGAAAAATAATTCTGCCTTTCTGGTGTATCAACTTAAATCATGATTTACCGAAGTTACCAAAAATATGAGTAAGTTTTAGAACAATAATTTTTTCCAAAAATCCTTTCATCGATAAATACGATGTTTCATTTCCTTTCCAGATATCCAGTGGAAAATGCATCACTATGCCCATATATGTGTGAGAAGTCATGAATGACGTGATACTATACAACATTAGGAAACTAATGCACCTCTATGCTTGTGTATCAAGTGTGCATGCCAAATACGATGCAAATCAGTGATAAAGATCATATGCATACTCTCAGAGTATTAATTCACTTAGTCCTCCCAATCACTCGGCACTTGGCACTCGCACTCAGTAGGTACTTCGCTCACTGGGGATGTGTACAGACTCTGGAGGGGCTCCTTCAGCCCAAGCGCTATAATTTTTACAAATAACTCACATGCTACACGGACAACTCACGTGCTATAGTATCAATCTCTGTATATGCACGGCCTTACTCAGTCATCAATCTCTCCAGTATCTCGGGGTCACAATATCATGAAACTAGCCCAAAATGATGATATGATGAATCAATAAATAGCAACAGAGTCTGGGAGATGATATGAAATAAATGAACATGACTGAGTATGAAATTTCATTTTAAACAAATAATTTAACATCAATATGACCTTTGTGGGTTTCAATAATACTGGCACATAGCCTCAACATGATTTTTAATATGATTCTCAGCTCAATTTCTTTAACACATAAAACTACATAGAAAATGCCAAGATTATTTGACTACGAAATTTCCCGAAACCAATTACGTCACAATTTCTATAGTGCACGCCCACACGTCCGTCACCTAGCATGTGCGTCACCTCCAAACAATTCACATAATACGTATATTCAGGGTTCATACCTTCATCTCCAAGATTAGAAGAGTTACTTACCTTGAACAATATGAATCCAATGAGCAAGATAAATTATGCTTCAGAAATTTCATTATACGCGTATCAACTTCCGAATGGCTCGAATCTAACCATAATTAATTTGATTCAGTCCACAAAATTATAGGAATTAATTCCATATCAAAATACTAATATGTTCCACAAGATCCAAAATTACACCCCAAAAATCACTCGTGGGGCCCACGTCTCGGAACCCGATAAAAGTTACAAAATTCAATAGCCCATTCAACAATGAGTCTAGCCATACCAATTTTACCAAAATACGACCTCAACTCGACCCTCAAATCTTTAAGCTCCGAAAATACTACAATGCTCCAATTGATTAAAATGTCCAAATATAACCCACAATTCAATACATACCATTAGATATCCCAACTACATCAAAATAAATACGAAAAGATTTTCATAATTCGGCAACAAGCCTTCAACCATCCCAAATTATCCAATAGGCTCATCTATTAGCCTATTCAATTCCATTCTTATCATTTAATACTCATTTGGAGTCATTAATAATACTATGTTAATTACCCAACATCATTAAGTCACTATTCATTGTCTTCTCTAACAAAACCCTATGTTCAAGAACACCCATTTCAAGAACTAGTGTTGTATGTTGTCCAAATGGTGATTCCCTATTCAATTTGTTCGTCATTTAAGTTATCATGTCTATTGGAATCATTTGAAACTCAAAATAATTCCTTTTATATCAATTCATCTTCTTTTTTGCACAAAATATCATTTTCAAGACACTCCCTTAGGGTTCATACAATATCCCATTACAACTTCAAATAAAACTCATAGACATGCTAACCATACTCCAATATGACATATATATATATATATGAAGCTCAAGTGAAGGGATTACCTCTTGGTGGAAGAATCTAACTTTTTTTCTTTTTGGTGTTCTTGAAGATTCAACCCATTTTCTATGGATTAGATCTATAATAATGTTAGTGTTATCAGTAAATGATGTTATATAATCTTCCTTACCTTGAAGTGTATCCATGGTGGAAGAGCTCCTTCTTCTCTCTAGAAATCCCTTCCAAGATAAAGAACTAACCCATTCTCTCTCCAAACCCACATTTTCAGCTCTTAAAATCACCTTTGAAGCTACTGGATTTGTCTACGCAATGGTGCGTAAGCTACGCTGCTATGCTGCGTAGGCTACGCAAGACTCACGTAGTTGGTATGCCACCCTTTAGGGAAAATGTCTTAACTGCTTGAAGGAATCTCCGGATTACAAACGGTTTAAAGCATTAGCAACTAGACACATAGACCTTTCTTTATATAGGTTATACACCACATAAATCTTCATATTGTGAGATTTATGCTCGTTTGAAGTTAGGTTTTGTGAAACCTCACTTGAAACATTATCCCATCATATAATTTTCAACTTGACTTAGCCTTGCGGCTCTTTTTAGACCATAAACTATTCTTAATGTACCTCATACATATATTATCATTATCAATTGATATCATTCAAATTATCAGTGAGACGGCCATCTCAAGGCACATCACGACCTACAGGCAACACCGGCGAGACCTGGGAAGGCAACCCGATTGGGTGTCAGAGGATCCATAGTACCTGCAGCCTCCCGGACTTCATATTCATAATTTTTGAAAGCGAGGGGAAGGGATCTCTTTTCTGCAACGGAAAAAAAACGGAGCAGATTTTACTCGGCACAACCTAACGATACATCCAATACCAATGATCTGTGCCTAGAATGCGTTGCTAGATCTCTGCTCTAGAAAGCTATACAGGCAACAACGAACGCGCTTTGACCCCGGGCTTCCCTTTCATTACTTCTTTTAGAAAAGATCATCAGAGAGGAGACAACCCGCTCAAAAGACCCCAATTTTCCGACCAAGACAATCAAAGATAGCCGGCGGGGGCGCGACTTATGTCCGTGGCCCTATGCCCGACCATGCCGAGGTGTGATACCAAGAGAGCCATCGCAACCACTGATCTACCCATTGGCCTAGAAGAGTGCGCTCCTCTATCTCTCGTTCACCATCGAACACCAGCTCGTCTGGAAAGAGCCCTATCCCCTTAGGCTTTAATTCCCTTCGAAAAAGAGAATCGATCATCTTCGCCTTCAAATAGGGANTAATATAATTAGCATCTGCCAATATCCTTAATGGTCTTAAAACTCTTTGAATTTTTCCGGGGTGTTACTATATGACATTACATTGAATTTTGCATGCATCGGGAAATTGGAATAGTGTCACGACCCAAAATACTAACCTGTCGTGATGACGCCTATATCAATACTAGGCAAGCCGACAACCTCAATAAGCCACATTTTCTCTTAAGTTTGAAAACATAATATTTGAATTTCATAGAAAACCACACAAATCACTGACATAAAATACATTCCCAAAATCCGGTGTCACTGAGTACATGAGCATCTAAAAGATAACAAAGTTTGACTAATAAAAATACTGTCTGAAAAATGTAGAACAATACAACATCAGAAAAGAAGAGAGTCAAGGTCTGCAGATGTCAAGCAGCTACCTCGATAGTCTCCACAAATAAATCTCCAAAAACTAGCAACCACTGTGTCTAGAGGTACCTGGATCTGCACACAGGGTGCAAGGGCGTAGTATGAGTACAACCAACTTAACAAGTAACAATAATAAATAAGAAACTGAAAGTAGTGACAAGCTTCACAGCTAAGTCCAATTACAGTAATTTTCAACATAAGATTTTAGAACATGTTTTCATGTTCAACATTTAACACTCTATAGTAACTTCATATCAAGTTCGACTGAAAAAAAAGATAATATCTTTCAGCAATTTCCAACACAGTAATGTATGACAATTTTAGCGCAATGAGAATGAAATCATATGTATCATCCCAGGACTACAGTCACTCAGCCATTTCATTCAGCACTCATCACTCGCACTCAGTAGGTACTTGCGCTTACTGGGGGTGTGTATCGACTCTGGAGAGACTCCTACATCCCAAGCACTATAATCTGCATGGACAACTCACCTGCTGCACGGACAACTCACGTACTATAGTATAAATATCTGGATCCGCACGGACAACTCACGTGCTGCACGGACAACTCATGTGCTATAATATTAATATCTGGATCTGCACAGACAACTCATGTGCTATAGTATCAATATCCGGATCTATACGGACAACTCACGTGCTATAGTATAATATCTCACAATCAGGCCCTCGGCCTCACTCAGTCATAAATCTCTCCAGTCTCTCGGGCTCTCAATAAAAATGAAATCAGCCCAAACAACAATGATATGATGCATCAATAATGAACAATAGAGACTGGGATAAAATAAACAAGTAAACTGTGACTGAGAACAAAACAACAATTAAGCAGATATTTCAACATGTACACGACCTTTGTGGGTCCTTACAGTGCCAACACATAATCTAAATATGATTTGTGATTCAATTTCTCTACTATATGGAGAATGTACAGATAACAAAAGATTATTCGACTACACAGTTCCATGGAATTTGACCAAGTCACAGTTCTTATAGTGCACGCCCATCACCTAGCATGTGTGTTACCTCAAAAGTTACAAAATATGAACGCCCATTAAACCACGAGTCCAACCATACCAAATTTATCAAAATCCGACCTCAACTCGACCTTCAAATCTCAATTAAAGTCTTTGAAGATTTCTACCATTTTCAACTCAATCTTTACCCATTCGAACTCAATAATCTTGCTACAAACCTTATTGGTACAAGAATGTATAAATAATACTCTTAATCATTATTAAGCTATTGAAGCACTAGAATCACCAACCATCCTAACAAGATTCAAAAATTCACTATTCATCTTCTTCTCCATTCAAGAACCCTAACTCACAATACCCATTTCAAGGACTAGTATAATTCTTCAACCAATTGGTACTTTCTACTTCACAATATATTCCAAATACTTAATCCATAGTAGTATTTAAGTGTAGGGTGGAGAATTTACCTCTTGTAGCTTAAACCCTAACTTGAACCCTTTTGAATGATTCTTGAAGATTAGAGAAATCCCTATGAATTTCAATCCATGTTGATGTTAATACTACCATTAACTAGTTTTAATCCATTATAAAAATATCATAAAACTCACCTTTGATGTGTATGTGGGTTGAGGATGCTCCACCTTCTCTCTAGAACCCAAAACTTAGCAAAAAATGTTATTTTTTCTCTCTCCCCGAACCTCCCATGTTTTATAGAAAATGAGTTGCGTAGGGTGGCTGCGTATTGGCTACGCAGCTTAAACCCTCCCCTTCACTTCCATGTTGATTTTGCCTACGCAGGCCTACGCAGCCTGCGTAGGCTACGCAGGCTTGTTGGGTTACCTTCTTCCCTCTTTTTTCCACCATTCCAAGTCTTGCCTTCATTCATGCAACTTAGTGACCTTCAACCCTTATAATATTCACGTCCAAGTATTTTAATGATCTCGATACCCTCATGTGGGTTCGCAAGCACTTCGAGGTCCTGCAAAATATTCTCTTAAGCTTAAGTTCGGCTTAATATTGTTAGAAACATTTCTAGGTCTTTACAATCTCCCCCACTTAGAAACATTAGTCCTCGAATGTCAAGCCGAAGTCGTAATCAAGTTCAAATATTCAATTATAACCCTTCTAGACCTTTATACCAATTTATCTTTCTCGGCACCACAAAACCTTAATTTCCTTAGCAAAACCTTTTCCGGGATCATTACACATAAGTCAACATCCGGTCAACCTTATCAACTTAAGTTCTAAACCTTGGAACTAAATGTTCCAAATCATTCAAAAACATCACCGTACCCGAACCAATTTCCCTGGAAAGTCAAATAGAAACCGTAAGCATAATTTAGGTAGTAAATAGGTAAACGAGGTTATAATACTCAAAACGATCGGCCGGATCGTTACATTCTCCCCCACTTAAACAAACGTTCGCCCTCGAACGGGTTTAGAATCATACCTGGAGTCTCAAATAGGTGTTGATATTTTCTCCGCATCTCCGGCTCAATCTCCCAAGTAGCCTCTCCGACTGGATGGCCTCTCCACTTTACCTTCACTGACACTATGTTCTTTGTCCTTAACTTTCAAACCTGCCGGTCTAAAATGGCCACCGGTTCTACATCATACGTCAAATTACCGTCCAGTTGCATTGTACTAAAATCCAAAATATGAGACGGATCCCCGAAATACTTTCGGAGCATGGATACATGGAACACTGGATGAACACTTGATAGACTAGGTGGCAAAGCGAGTTAATAAGCCACCTCTCCAATCTTCTTACGTATTTCAAAAGCCCCAATATATCGAGATGCTCAACTTGCCCTTCTTCCCGAGTCTCAACACACCCTTCATGGGAGAAATCTTGAGCAGAACCTTCTCCCCAACTATGTAAGCAATATTACGAACCTTCATGTCGGCATAACTCTTTTGCCTAGACTGTGTTGTGCGAAGCCGTTAACCTTCTCCAAAGCGTCCTGAACCAAATCAGTACCCAATAGCCTAGCCTCACCCGACTCAAACCAACCCACCGAAGACCAGCACCGTCTCCCATACAAAGCCTCATACGGAGCCATCTGAATACTCAACTGGTAACTGTTATTGTAAGCAAACTCCGCGACTGGCAGAAATTGATCCCAACTACCGCCAAAATCAATGACACAAGTGCATAGCACATCCTCCAATATCTGAATAGTGCGCTCGAAATGTCCATCTGTCTGAGGGTGAAATGTTGTACTCAACTGAACCTGTGTGCGCAACTCTCGCTGCACTGCTCTCCAAAATTGTGATGTAAACTGTGTGCCCCGATCTGTAATGATGGACATTGGTACACCGTGTAGGCAAACAATCTCACAGATATAAATCTTAGCCAACCGCTCCAAAGGATAATTAGTACAAACTAGAATAAAATGCGCGGATTTGGTCAACCGATCTACAATCACCCAAATAGCATCAAACTTTCTCAATGTCTGTGGAAGCCCAACTACGAAATCCATGGTAATACGCTCCCATTTCCACTCCGGAATTTCAAGTCTCTGAAGCAATCCTCCTGGTCTCTGATGCTCGTAAAATTTAAACACCGAGCTACAAATCCAACTATATCTTTCTTCATTCGTCGCCACCAATAGTGCTACCTCAAATCATGATACATATTCACGGTACCTAGATGAATGGAGTACCGCGAAATGTGAGCTTCCTGGAGAATCAACTCACGCAAACCATCTACATTAGGCACACATAGCCTGCCCTACATCCGTAATACACCTCCATCCCCAATAGTGACTTCCTTGGCATCAGTGTGCTAAACCGTGTCCTTAAGGACAAGCAGATGTGGGTCATCATACTGACGTTCTCTTATACGATCTAAAAGAGAGGACTGCGAAACCGTACAAGCCAAAACTCGATTCGGCTCAAAAACATCCAATCTAACAAACTGGTTAGCCAAGGGTTGAACATCCAAGGCTAAAGGCCTCTCTGCTACCGGTAAGTATGCTAAGCTACCCAAACTCTTCACCTTACGACTCAAGGCATCAGCCACCACATTGGCCTTTCCCAGATGATAGAGAATAGAGATATCGTAATCCTTAAGCAACTCCAACCACCTTCGCTGCCGCAAATTAAGATCCTTCTGTTTAAACAGATGATGTAGACTCTGGTGATCAGTATAAACCTCACAATGGACACCATAGAAATAATGCTGCTAAATTTTCAAGGTGTGAACAATAGTTGCTAATTCAAGGTCGTGCACCGGATAATTCTTATCATATACCTTTAATTATCTGGACGCATAAGCAATCACCCTACCGCCTTGTATTAGTACTGCGTCAAGACCAATACGTGATGCGTCACAATACACAGTATAAGACTCTGAACTTGTAGGCAATGCCAGTACTTGGGCTATAGTCAAAACTATCTTGAGACTTTAAAAGCTCTCTTCACACTCATCAGACCACCTGAACGGAGCACCTTTATGGGTCAGTTTAGTAAAAGGAGATGCAATAGATGAGAAACCCTCCATAAAGCGACGATAATAACCGGCCAAGCCGAGAAAACTCCAAACCTCAGTAGCTGAAGATGGTCCGGGCCAACTCTGAACTGCTTCTATTTTCTTCGGATCCACCTCAATTCCTTCACCGAACACTGTATGTCCCAAGAATGCCACCAAACTAAGCCAGAACTCACACTTAGAGAATTTGGCATAAAGCCTCTACTCTCCCAGTCTCTATAATACAATACCCAAGTGTTATGCATGCTCCTCCTAGTTACGTGAGTACACCAGGATAATATCAATAAATACCACGACAAATAAATCAAGATATGGCGGGAATACACTGTTCATCAAGTGTATGAATATTGCTGGGGCATTGGTTAACCCAAAAGACATCACGAGAAATTTATAGTGGCCATAACGAGTCTTGAATGTCGTTTTTAGAATATCCGAATCCCGAATTTTCAACGGGTGGTACCCAGATCTCAAATTAATTTTAGAGAACACCCTCGCTCCCTGAAGTTAGTCAAATAAGTCATCAATACTCGGCAAGGGATATTTATTCTTAATTGTAAATTTGTTCAACTGCCTGTAATCGATGCACATCCGCATAGTACCATCTTTATTTTTCCAAACAGAACCGGTACACCCCAAGGTGACACACTAAGCCTAATAAACCTTTTTCAAGAAGTTCCTGAAGTTGCTCTTTTAATTATTTCAACTCAGCCGGTGCCATACGATACAGAGAAATAGAAATAGGTTGAGTGCACGGTACCAAGTCAATACCAAAATCGATATCCTTGTCGGGTGGCATACCCGGCAGGTCTACAGGAAATACATCAGGAAAGTCTCGTACTAACGGTACTGAATCAATAGGATGAGTACCTACATCAACATCTCTCACAAAAGCCAAATATGACAAACATCCCTTTCCAACTATACGTTGGGCCTTCGAAAAAGAAATTACCCTGTTAGAAACATAATCTAGAGAACCTCTCCATTCAACCTTTGGCAACCCCGATATCGTCAATGTCACAGTTTTTGCGTGATAGTCCACAATAGCATGACATGGAGACAACCAATCCATACCCAGAATTACATCGAAATCAACCATATTGAGCAATAAAACCCCAAAATCCGAGTCTAACCATATCAAATTTACTGAAATCCGACACCAAAATCTCGGTCAAAACCCCAAAAATTGGCCTAACAAATGTTCTCAATTTTTCACACCAAATCCTAATTTAAACGATGAATTCAAGCATAGATTAGTGGAATATAACCATAAGGGATTTAAGAATCATTACCCAAAAACTTCCTCCAAAAGTCTCTCCAAATTCCGCCTTCTACCGAGCTCTCAATCAAATTTGTGAAGTGAACTTCAAACCCTCGAATCTGCCCCTTTTCTGCCCAGTTATTCCACATATTCCGACCTTGGGTCGCACCTGCGATGCCGCACCTGCGGAATTTCCTTTGCAGGTGCAGAAACGACTTAAGAAGGCTGGGTCCGCTTCTACAGAAAAAGGGCCGCACCTGCGAGTGCGCGCCTGCGAGTGCGCGCTTGCGAACTATTGTCCGCTTCTGCGAACTCCTCCGCGCCTGGGATCCATTAGCTCATCTGCGGGCATCGCAGATGCGGCATTTCACTTTGCACCTGCGATCACTGACCACACATCCCAAATCCTCTTCTGTGCTTGCCCCTCTGCACGTGCGATCACGCACCTGCGGTCTCTCCATCGCAGGTGGGAAAATGACAGATGCCTGAAGACTTCAGCAGCAACACAAATCCAACTTTCGATCCGTTAATCACTCGAAACTCACCCGAGGCCCCCGGACCTCAACCAAACCTACCAACCAATCCTATAACACCATACAAACTTAGGCGAGCCTTCAAACCACATCGAACAACACCAAAATCGTGAATTAAGCTCGGATTCAAGCCTAAGAATTTAAAATTTTCCAAATTCTACAAACGACACCGAACCACAACAAATCTAGTCCGAATGACCTCAAATTTTACACACAGGTCACAAGTGGCAGTACGAACTTATAGCCACTTTCAGAAATTCATTCTAAGCTCGATATCAAAATTTTCACTATCGGCCGAAATTGCCGAAAAACTAACTTTCGCCAATTCAAGCCTAAATCTACTACTGACCTCCAAAACACATTTTGGACGCGCTCCTAACCCTAAAATCACTCAACAGAGCTAACACAGTTGACGAAATTCCATTACGGATCAGTCTTCACACAGTTCCGACTATGGTCCAAACTCTAAGGCTTAAACTCACAACTAGGGACTAAGTGTCCCAAAACTCTCTGAATTCCATAACCAATCACTCCGGCAAGTCACAATGGCAGAAAAAAATGTGAGGAAAACAGTTATTAGGGGATCGGGGCTCTAATTCTCAAAACTACCGGCCGGGTCGTGACAGTACAGATAATAATAGATTATTCAACTACATAATTCCATGGAATTTGACCAAGTCACAACTCCTACGGTGCACGCCCACACGCCCGTCAGCTAGCATGTGCGTCACCTCAAAACCGATCACATAACACATAATCCGGGGTTGTATACCCTCAAGATAAAATTTAGAACTATTACTTACCTCAAATCATGTAATAACTTACTACGCTATGCCTTTGCCTCCTGAATTGGCCACCAATTGCCTCGAATCTAGCCACAAATAATCCGATTCAGTCTAAATTTTGCAACCAAATCCGAAATTTAACTCAAAAATTGCCCATGAGGCCTGTGTCTCTGAACCTGACAAAGATTATAAAATATGAACGCCCATTCAACCATGAATCTAACCATACCAAATTTACCAAAATCCGACCTCAACTCGACCTTCAAATCTCATTTAAAGTCTTTGAAGATTTCTACCATTTTCAACCCAATCTTTACCCATTTGAACTCAATAATCTTGCTACAAACCTTATTGGTACAAGCATGTATAAATAATACTCTTAATCATTATTAATCTATTGAAGCACTAAAATCACCAACCATCCTAACAAGATTCAGAAATTCACTATACATCTTCTTCTCCATTCAAGAACACTAACTCACAATACCCATATCAAGGACTAGCATAATTCTTCAATAAATTGGTACTTTCTACTTCACAATACATTTGAAATACTTGTTCCATAGTTGTATTTAAGTGTAGGGTGGAGAATTTACCTCTTGTAGCTCAAACCCTAACTTGAACCCTTTTGAATGATTCTTGATGATTAGAGAAATCTCTATGAATTTTAATCCATGTAGATGTTAATACTACCATTAACTAGTGTTAATCCATTATAAAAATATTATAAAATTCACCTTTGATGTGTATTTGGTTTGAGGATGCTCCACCTTCTCTCTAGAACCCAAAACTTAGCCAAAAATGTTATCTTTTTCTCTCTCTCCCCGAACCTCCCCTGTTTTATAGAAAATGAGCTACGTAGGCTGGCTGCGTAGCCTACGCATATTGGCTACGCATCTTAAACCCTCCCCTTCACTTTCATGTTGATTTTGCCTACGCAACCTGCGTAGGCTACGCAGGCTTGTTGGGTTTCCTTCTTCCCTCTTTTCTCCACCAATCCAATCCATGTCTTTATTCATGCAACTTAGTGACATTCAACCCTCATTATATTCATGTCCAAGTATTTTAATGACCGCGTTCCCCTCATGTGGGTTCGCAAGCACTTCGAGGTATCGCAAAATATTCTCTTAAGTTCGAGTTTGGCTTAATATTGTTAGAAATATATCTGGGACTTAATTAGTGGAATACGTATGGTCCTACAAATCTTTGAAAATAATCTATGCAGTAAATTTAGAAAGAAGGTCCTAAAGCACTGATCCCAAATCTCCAAAAATACTATTACTACTACAATTACTATGACAACACGGTTTTTACAAACTTTTATCGGGTGGTTTAATTTATTACTGTCTTAATTTTTCAAGTTTAAAGTATTAAAATGGAGTAGATTTTTAGGTCAAACCAATGATACAATTCTTCCAAACATATGAAGGTGATTTTTCCTTTTTTTATTTTTATCTTTTCATGTTCATACATTAATAATTGCTCAAATTAAATCAGTATAATAGATATGTGGATTCTATAGTGCGTGCTCCTTAATTGTGAATCCTTAATGGATCCATATTTACTGAAGAAGATAGAGATTGATTCCAATGACAAAGAATATATGAAACAAGGAAAAGGAACTAAAAATGAAAACAAGAGCTAAATCAAATTAAATAAAAGGCTCATTATTTCCATAAGGATCTTCTCCACGGCTTCCCCATTTTATATCCATATTTGTCTTATCTTAGCGAGGGTCCCAAAAGTCATTTGACAGGTTCTTTGGCTGATATTTGGGCCTACTTCTCTTTCTAATGGATCCAATTTCACCACATTTGCTATCTTGGGCTGCATTCATAACATAATCTCTTTAATCATATCCTTTTATGTTTACTCAGTATATTCTTCCATAGATAACTAATCTATCTGTCTATTTATACTACTATTTAAAAAATAAAGCTCCAAACACAAAACATTAATACTCATTGTTTTAATATATTCCAGTGTATTTAACTTAAATCTATAAATAATCAACTAAAATGACAAGTACACTACAGTCCATGTTGTTGGGACACATCTATCTACACAATCATTTACTATGGTACCTACTTTATTATGTTGTCGGTGGTCTCCACTTCGGCCGCAATTTTCTTATACTCATTAATACGTGTTCACTATATACAAGTAGTGTTATTTTTGTGAAGGACAAGATTTTAACTAAAGAAAAAAACTGTCACGACTCGAAATTCCTATCTACGGGACCGTGGCGCCTAACATTTCACTTTCTAGGCAAGCCAACTTTAGAATATAATTTGCTATTTTTTCACAATTTTAAATAATTAATAACAAAGAAACAAATGCGGAAATACAACAACAACAACAACAACAACAACCCAGTATAATCCCACTAGTGGGGTCTGGGGAGGGTAGTGTGTACGCAGACCTTACCCCTACCCTAGGGTAGAGAGGCTGTTTCCAAATGACCCTCGGCATCCTTCCCTCCAAGAACTCCCCACCTTGCTCTTGGGGTGACTCGAACTCACAACCTCTTGGTTGGAAGTGGAGGGTGCTTACCATCAGAGCAACCCACCTTGTCA